>NJDD01000275.1:143523-159121 GCA_002245505.1 Calephelis nemesis
GTTCATCACACAAATGCCTGCCCCCGTCGGGAATCGAACCCGAGCCTCGCGATTCGTCGATGCAGTTAGGCGAGTACGCTAGCCACTCGACCAACGAGGCGGTCAATTTTTTTCATTATAATGTTTTATTCCTGCCAATCATATACAATGAAAGTTACCTTAGCAATTGACATTTAACCAATAGGTTAAGCATCTCGTTTAGTTGTATAGTTGAACATTGTCTTCAGCCACCCGACTAATTCACGTTTAGACATTTGGTTGAATGATGTTATTCAATAAAATGACTAGCTGTGCAACTGAACTGCTTCTTTAACCACTTGACTGCGACATATGTACTAAGTAGTTGAAGATTATCTTGTGGTGTGGTTATTAATATGCAAGATGAACAGCAGTTAGTAGAAAATAAGCTAAAAATTTACACGGACTGTGCAAGATAGTATTCTTTATATATATTTTTAAATCTATTTTGTGTCTAAATGTCTAAATCTTTTTTTTAGAATGACATAAGCATGCACATCAAGGACGCAGAAGAGATAAAGCACTCATATACAATAAATGTAAGTTAATAATAAAAAAAACTATTTAAACTAGCAAAATGTCGGCAAAGAGTACACGTCTACATATTATATGTGTATATTACATGTACACTGTAATATATTATAAATATACATAATCTCTTTTCGAATTTAATGTTCGTAATAAACTCCAAAACGAATTTGAACTTTCTAAATTTCGATCAACTTAAATGGGTATGAGTTTATGTCAATATTGACTTGATTATGGATTTTATGAACTTTTATGTTTTGCAACTTGTCTGGGTAAAGTTGCACCGCTTTACATATTGTTGCCGCCATAGTGCTAATTCCGGTTCGAAAGGTAGGGTAGCTTGTAGGTAGACTTGCACAATAATTGGAATAACATCTCGGATGAAGCACCTATAAGACACGAATAACTTTTGCCAACAAGAAAGCCGTGTGATTGTCCGCTATTTTATTACAAATTAAATCATAAGGGTTGACGGCTTGTCGATTTTACTGTATTTGCTAGCGTATCCGTCAATCAAGTGTATGAAAACTTTAAACAGCGCCTCTATTGGTAACTAAAGCACCCGTCATGAGAAGCTATAAATTATGTAAACAAACATCTTTTACCAAGTATTTTCTTTTACTTCGAGACAACAATAAACTGACCATATTCAATCGAAATAAAAAAATAGACGGGTTATATGAAAGTAACAACCTATTTAATTTAGTCGGATCATATCTAACAACTGACGTTTGAGTGTCTTGGTACGGGGTCGCCCGGTCGCCGGGAATGCAAACCATCGGTTCGTCTTTTGGAAATAAACGCGTCGAATGACGTTTTGAATTTTTCATTCTTTGTTAAAATCGCGGATTTGGTTGTTATTGTTAATTTTTTTATCTTTTCGTTATCACTTTGTTATTGTTGTTAGTTTTGTTAATTGTTGCCTTAATTTTAATTTTTTTTATCCATTATTTGTTATTGTGTATTAACGTATAATGACAGTACATCCAGTACCCAGTACATCTAAGGAAATCAATTTGCCACGAAAAAAATGTCAAAACATTAATTAATTCAATATTTAAAAAAATACTTTTATCTTTGAACCAAATGTTGTTAACTCCCGAACGTTTGTTTACATAATTTACAGCTTCTCATGACGGGTACTTTTAGATCACTAATTTTTTAGACCAATAGTGCTTATAGATTTCGATACGTCTATTACGAACTTAATCTATAAAAAGTCATGGTAAAAGTCCAGGTTTTGAATACGCAAATTAAGTAGTGGGCAAAAGCAGTTTTATATTTGACATAAGTTTAAACCGTTTATAATTAAGTTGACAACCATTTATGTCGTCGCGTGACAAATATTATTATTCTAGCGGCGTTCAGCTCATTACGAGACTTTATTTGAAGTCTTAATTTTTGTACATAAACTTGTGCTTTGTAAGTGTTTAAGTCTCCTGTATGTTAGTAAGGATCATCTTACTCTGAAATGATGAGCCCTAATACTTCAGTAGTTTAGTAGTAGTAGTAGTGTAGTAGTGTGGTAGTGCGCATACAAATGACGACATCTTATATGTGTGTAAATGTAAAATTTTTTCGGGAATTGCAATCTGTATGCGTACACATCGGTCAATTTGTCGCATAACGCTTAAATGCTCTTTATTTATATTAATGTTGTTATACAGAATGGAACAAGACGTCTGCTCCGTATCGCGCTCGAACAATAACTAAACTAGTTGAACAACAAATCCGAAAAAAGCCCATATACCATATGCGTAAATGCGATGGTGGGGCTGATGATTTCGTCTACATCGGCCGAACCTCGTTCTGTCCTTTTTGCTGAGTTATTTATTATTACCTGTCTACTTACTACCATTGCGGCAAAGAAACTAGCGTTCACGTCTTACTCCACCAACCAACTGTCAGACTTGCGTTCGATTCCCGACTGGGGCTCGCATTTGTGTGTTAGACATCGGTGTCAGGGTGTTCATAAAATTTATAAAAAAAAAAACTTTGTAGTGCTATGCTCCCTACTGACAGAAGACTTTGAAGTGTTGGTGTAAAAATGAGAAGAGTCATGCTTCATTGGTTTATTCATGTGGCAAAAACGGCGGTTGAAAGATTGATTCAAACCAGATACACAATTTGAATAGATGTAAGATTCCCGGGAAAACCTACTTTGACATTGCACCATCAAGTTGATCGAATTTTATCCTAGGGTAGTGTCAAGAGTCTCTGACACTAGCGTGTTTGTAATACTCTCTTCCTAATCATAAGGGACTTGCCGTGAAGATAATTTCTCCGCGTATTGATCTGGGCTCCTTTGCAGAATAGACCATCTGCCTTCCTGCCAGGCAGCTCGTAAAAGGCGAGCATAGAGCTTACCTTCACTAACACCGTGACATCCTACTAGGTGGTAGAGTTTCGCAGCAACTCCCCGGATTAGTACCACCGCCTTGTCTATTTTTGCCGCTATAACGACAGTGCTTGCCATTGACGTGTTCCGGTTCGGAGGGTAAGATAGCCGGTAAACTTACTTTTGCTCGAGGCCTAACACCCCGGCCTCAGATTGGCAGCGCACCATTATATTATAAAAAACATAAATAAGTACGTAAACATTTCATGTATTGGTATCGCTGACTGACACCCATACCTTAAGCATAATAATATAATTTGCTTACCCGGAGATTTTATCATTAGGCGAAATTAGTCAAGGGATATTTTTTCTAATTCAAGATTCCTCAAGTTCCGCAAGTGCCAACAACCAACGAAGCACTAATGGGTGACGCAATAATGTATGAAGTGGATAAAAAATCGCCAATGAGTTCACCACTGCACATGTTCAGTCCTATGCTGAGCCAGCCCAATGTGCCTCCTCCGCCAGAACTAAATCTCAACTCATCAGAAATGGAGCGCTTATTAAAGCCAACCGACAATAATTATTCTGGTTTTCAGGACTTTTTGCAAAGTTCTGATATATCAGGTCAGTGTTTATTGATTAATGTCTTTATAGCACCTTTGTTGTCTAGGGGTCCAGGGCACCCCCCTGGATTATGTAACTCAGTTGCCAACTCAAACTTCAAAAGTGTACATCACACGACGTCATTTGGGTTTGCTATCTCTATTGTATTTCTGTAGGTCACTGGAGATAGCAAATATAAAACACGTCATTTGACAGCGATTTGATGTACACTCATCCATTTTGAGTTGGTAACTGAGTAACATAATCACCTCCCAGGTGTTGGACTTGACTCCATGAGGTCCCGGGTTCGATTCCCGGGTCGAGCGACAAAAAGAAATTGTGTTTTTTCCAATTTCCTAGTAAAATAAAATAGTTTCTCGGGATTAGATGTTTGCCCGGTTGGCGATAGGCTTGCCACCTCTCACATTGTGGGACTTAGTGTCTTCGGCTAGTCATGGATGCCGTGGTTGTGCCTCTGTCTACCTGTTCGGGGATATGGATCTGAAGATACTTACTTTTATAACCCAGCACAAGGATACGGGACAACAATTTACTACCTTGACCTTGGATATTTGTGGTCGAGGTATTTTGTTAATTCGTCTAACATCACCGATCAACAGAGAGGTTCGTGTTCGATTTACAACTGGGACATCTTTATGTGATGAACATCTATATGTCATTTCTCGGTCTGGATGAGTTTATTAAATTTGTTCGGATGTTTATTTAAGTATCTATGTATTTTTATGTCTTGGTATCGTTGACTGGGTTTTGTCTGATTCTTGCACGTGGACCGTCCTTGAGTGTGAGGAGTGGTCATTTTTGGATTGCGACTTTGGCACGACAATAGGGAGGGCCTAGGGTGACAAAGCAACATAGTTTAGGGAAGCACTGCTTTCCTTGCTCAGCAGAGGAAAAGCTAGCTAGTTAGATAAGGTGCTCTAAAAATGCATAAGGTACATCCTGTAGTCAACGGGTTTCTTTCCCGCAGGAAAATCACCTGCTTATGCTGTTTATTGAGTGCTTTATAAAGTAAATATGATGCAATTCACCTCATGGGAAGTGATGCTGGCGGTTGAAGATTGAAATGTATCAAGACTACCAAGCTAGACGAAACCTATTCACTTTCGTTTGAAAGACGTCCAAGTTATGTTTCTCCGATAATATAACGTGCGTTGTAACATTTACCTTCACTCTATTTTTGTGGCTAGAGGTCAGGGTGTTGGACTCGACTTCGTAAGGTCCTGGTTTCAAATCCCGGGCGGGGCAACAAAAAGAAAGTGTGTTTTTTTCAAATTTCTAATAAAAAAATGTTGCTCGGGATTGGATGTGTGCCCGGTTGGCGATAGGTTTGCCACCTATGACATTGTTGAACTTAGTGTCTTCGGCTAGTCATGGGTGCCCTGGTCATGTCTCTGCCTACTTCTTCGTGGATATGGGCGTGAAGATACTTTTTATTTCTGTTGGTATAACTAGTAATGAGCCAAATGGTTTCGGTTTTTTTTATTTTTTTGCGACCTCCTTGTCTTAAATCTTAGCATACACGTTAGCGAACGTGTTTGTAAATTTAATCCTCTGTTTTTATGTTGTATTATTGTTTTTAATGTTTTTTTTTATTTTCTTTTCAGAATATTTAAGTAATTATGCAATGGGTGTAAGTATAGTTTTTATAGTCTTATTTTTTATTGTTGCGCTTATTGATCTAGAGATAATATGTATACGATATAAACTGTTATGGAAGAATAAATTGTTTATTTGACTGCTGCTATAAAAAAATGAAAAAGAAAAGTAAAGGAAGGTTATCGGCTAATACAGTTTGTATATACTTTTACTATACAAGCTGAAACGGCGAACTTTCTTCCGCCTAATAGCTAATGGCAGGTGGTATAGGAAGAACTAACTTGTTGTTTAATAGTTTTCTTAATGTTATTTTAATTCAAATATGAATAATAATTGGTTTTTCCATACAAACTATCATCTGTTATGTAGAAAAACTACTTTTTAAAATAAGATGTTTAATGCTATGTCTATTTGCTAAACTAAACTTTTTAGTTAGCGGGATAACAAAAGTATATAACCTTCACCGGAAAACGAAGTAGCTATCTGCTAAATTTCGTTACAATTGGGTCAGCAAATGCAGCTTAAATCGCGGCTGGATACATATCGACAGACAGACAGATAAGAAATCTATAAATGTTTTTTGCATCCCATTTTTAGTCACTTTCGCCTACTTTTGAATTATGTTCAACGTACAGAATTAAGTACACAACAGATTATTAAAGAAGCGGTTAAATTTATAGTACCTGTTTTTTACAGCCGTCTCCAATGGAATTTATAAAATGTACATTAGTACCTGACTCTGGACGTGCAAAGGTAAGCATATAAATGCTTAACACTTATATCTATCTGATAAATAAAGACATTATTAGCTGTTGTCTGTGTGTGTACATTTTTTTAGTTCTCCCACGGTAACACGTAAAAGTTTCTGTAACTAGGCTAAATTTCACTATAATCATCTCAGTCGTTGAGGCTTGAAAGTGGAAATTTATTTTATCTGCCTTCCCGCCAGGCAGTCGGTAAGAAGCGAGCAAAGGTTAAAAAAGTCACCAGCAACACCACTGGTGATAGAGTGCTGTGCTATTAATCTTCCGGATCGGGATCCACTGCCTTACCTATTCCTGGCGCAATAATCACATTGACATGTTCCGGTCCCGACGGAACGGTACCTGGTAGACTTACATAATGGCCTAATACCTCGACGCACCTACATCTATGGTTTTTAAGGCCACAGTTCTCCTACCATCAGAAAAGCTGTGTGCTTCTTCGTTATCTCATCACATTGAAATCCCACAAAATAAATACATATCCCATAATTTGACAGATGTCAATTTTATCGCGAACGGGCATTTACTAAATCGGCGACCCGGGCGACTTGTATAAGTGTTAGGATATCATTTAAATATAGAATTAAATTTTAATATGTTTTATAGCACAATAAAGAAGTTAAAGAGGCAAAATATGATCCCGCAGAAGGACAATCATCGGAAGAGACTTATAAAATTAAAAAAGAAATCAATGACAAGACACAAACTAATGAATACTCTGCTCAATATACGGCCGAAGACGGTGCTGAAGTAAAACAGGTAAAGTGATGTTTTCGATTTGAATTAGTTATGTGTTAAATTTTTATAAGACCAACAAGCTAGATATATTTATCTCTGTCTTGTAAAGAATTACAATGAGAGACAAAATCATGATAAACTGAGCTAGCCTCCGTAGGCTCTCTTGAGTCCGTACTAATGAGTGGTTATGGTCAATCCTACTTTTATCTTAGTCAAACATAACTTTTACTTCAATTTCGAATGTTTATTTTTTCTCAATTTAAAAAATAACTTGAAGCCATATTAACATACACTACGCTAGCTTAAAGTCCATTAATAACATTTTGTATTGAAAAAAGCGTATACGATGAAACTACACCAAGGGTCGACGACTGTAATCATTACAGTCGTCGACCCTTTATTTACTTCTCATCAATCTGTGTGTAATTTATTACCATTCGTTGCTATCTATGTCCCATTACTTGAACTTTCTTTGAAATTAGATATATCAAAGTACGAGTATGTACGTGCAGTACTACTATTTAAATTACGCGCTTCGGCTTTACACTTTATACTTTTATTTTTAAATTGGCTGAACTAATCTAAATTTATGCGAATATAGCTGAAGCGCATAATTTAAATAGTAGTACTGTATCTGATACGCATAATAGTTTAAAACCAAAAATAATACATCAAGCCATTCTACCATTATCATCGAGTAGAATAGTTATTTTTCCCATGCGCCTTAATTAATCAACGTAAACGAATTTTTTTAACTTTAAAGGAGTTCGAAAAACGTTCCGTTCAACTAATAATAAAATAAATAATATCAATGTTACTGAATTGAAACAGTTACTCGTTTGTTTAGTTAGTTAATTTTCCCTCTTCCTGGGGCCGGCTTAGACCTTTAGGTCATGCTGCCACGTCTTCCGATTAATAAATTCTATTTTAACAGTCAGAAGTCATTATATAAAAAATGTCATATCAGGGCCTTGAGTAAAGCGGTGCCCATTTAGTGAGATTTGACGGCAGCGAGGAAATACACGATACTTACACTAATTTCTTCATAATTCAGTATTTCATCTAAATTAACCAATTTTACTCATAATTAACACGAAGTTCGTTAATTATGAAAATTTTACGGCCACATTCTTTCAAGATGGCGCCAAAACGCTCGTTTTTTATCTTTATTTTTTATATCATGTCTACAGATAAAAAATCCATTGCGGAGAATCAGGAAAATTAGAAAAAGAAATAATCCCCAAAACATAATAACATCATCACCTTTCATTTTGTTTTTTTAAGAAGTGCATATTATTTTTGTTATGTATATAAAGGAAAAATGAATTACAAGATTTCTCTAGTTAATTTGGCGTCAAAATAATTTAGGGTTTTTTTTAATAAATGCTGAAAATGAATCAATTTGAAACGACTCCTAATTACGAATAAGTTTTGCTTAAACATTTCTATAAAAAATGTACTGGAAAGTCAAATCGTACAAGTACATCAAGCTGTGAAGATTTTTGTGAGTAAAAATGCAAAGAAGATGAGCAACATGAGAATTAAAAATGAAAAAGAAATGAAATTTTAAAGATTTAATATAAAAATTCAACAAAAGACAAAGAAAGTAATAGTTTTATTCGAAGAAGTACCTCGAAAAACACATCAGCCTTATATCAGGTAATAGGAAGATTTCGTATGATGTTTAAAATGAAATAGCAAGGAATATGTTGACGCTTTGTACAAAATGACACTCGTTGTGTCTTTACTTAAGGGTAATTTAATCTGGCGAAGTAACTTAGCTTGAAGATAGACCGTTTTAACAAAATACAGTCTGATCATTTGATGTATCCGCGACATGATGTCATAGTTGCGTGACAAAAACAGCTGCTGTATGTAATGTCACAGTCCCTAGAGTCAGGCTTAGTACTTTGCGGCTAATTTTACCCTTGGTATTTTTTTCTGGTTACATACTACAATGTTGTATTAAAAATAACTGTTATGACTAATGATATATATAGATATAATAATAAAAAATAATAAGTTACGCAAATTGAATCTAACCCCAGAGGAAGCAAATAATATATGCTTGTGTTATGGGTGTACGATTATTAAACATATAATTACTAAAATAGATACCAGAATAAATTTAATAGACACCTATCCCTGGAAATGCGGGCATATAAATGTTGGTCGGTGGAGTTGGTCGGGTACGCTATACCCTCGACCAACGAGGCGGTCAAACTTAACACGATTATATTGATCCCATTGCTATATAGGGATAGTACGATCCCATGACTCGCTTTATTTATTATTCTATCAGTGACGTCAGGTAAAGTAAATTGTAGCATGTTGTACAGCACTTCGCCCGGATTGGTATACCGCCTTAACGTCAGTACCACTCCATAACGTCAGTACTTTGCGTTTTTTTGTGCTATACGGCGAGAAGGCAGGGTAGCAAGCTGACAGATGGCTTACTATCTTCATAATAAGACTTTGACGCCTAAGTAACAACTGTGTTTCTGCTGCATCATATGGTGCGACGGTTACTTCTTACCGGCAGAAGAACCACTTGTTGTGCACTATATTACATAATACAAAAATAACCGTTTTTGTGTGCATGTAATAAACTGTACATAATAATATAGTAAGAGATAACTGTCGCCGATACTAGATAGATGTTACTGATGTGTCGCTATATCATAGTTAGTTCTTAGGCATTGTGTGCCAGTCCACCGGCTACCCAATCCCCTAGCACAGAAAACGGGGTAAATATGGTATGGTAAGCGCACAAAAATTCCTCTACATTAGTTGTTATTATGGTTACAACTTTTATTCTCGTTGTTCCCTCCCAAGTTTTGATGATAGCTGTTTTTGTATTTGCTTTTATGTTATTCAGTTTATGTCTATTTAGTAAGTGATAGGAAATATGTTCCCTTCAAATTTCGAGAGCTTACGACTTGCTTTGAAAAAATGTAGTCTTTTGTAAGTGTCCCAGACGCTATACTTTTAATTTGGAAATCGTTAATTTTTTAATCGTAACACTGAGATCCGACAAAGAGTGGGATTAAAAAAACTGTTGATGTTAAAATGAGAAAAGACATAATCCGCTTGTTTGGCCATGTGAAAAGAATGACGACGAAAGATTGACGAAGTCGATATACGATGCGAATGTGGATGGATGTAGGCACCAAGTTTGACATTCCACGATCGAATCGCTCTTGTTTTGTCCGAGGATGGTGTAAAGAATCTCCGAAACTGGCGTGTGTGTATGAAAAGGGAAGTGTAAGTGTTTGTCTGCCTACCCTGTAAGGGAAAAGGACTTGACGTGAAGATGTGTGTGTATGTATATTACTTTTTAATGATAAGGCAGAGAATAACAATCGAGAGTAATTATAGGATGCCTCCTTCAAAGATGTCTCTTGTTTGAGAGAAACATCCTAATTAGTTTTTACCACAAAGTTTTATAAAAGTAATGAAAAACCAAAAACCAATGAAGATATTTTTTTAAAATAAATGCTTTAATTTTAAATACATTTGAATGACAATCGATTGGTCACAGAGGTTAAATTCATTTGCGTGGAAAAGGGACTTCCAATGTAATCTACTCATTATTAATGTTTTAGCTTCAGTGCGCTGAGTGTAGGATTTTGAAAGGATTTACTTTACTAACGCGTTTGAGTTTAAACGACTCAAATGTATGAAATTATTGTCAGCTAGAGGCTAGCGGTTAGTTAAAACGACTAAATAAGTCCACACATTTGGATCGTCCAAACGCGAACGAGGTAGTAAAGTACATTCCTATGAAAATCCCAACTGAGCATATCGATTTTTATTTGCCATATTGCTATACTATGTCAGTCTACATGTATAGTACTGCTTTAAAATCATGCGCTTCGGCTTTACACTTTTTACACTTTATACTTTTATTTTTTAATTGGTTGACCTAATCTAAATTTAAGCGAAATGATTAATTATGTAATAAAAACTCTATATATATATCTTTCATATACGTTCGGATTTCCGAAGCTTGACGAATATAGCCGAAGTGCATAATTTAAATAGTACTACTATACGGATTCGTCGCGGGTGTATTTGTGTTCGAGATCGGTTTGGTGTAGCAAAATGATTATTATAGTTTTGTACAAATCTGTATACAAATTTGGATTCTGGTTTTGTCTAGATATTTGAGTATTAGTTGTCTGAAGTAAAAGCGCCAATTGTGTGATAATATCATTAATCAAAGATTGAATCTTGCAAAATGAAGAACGCCGATAATTTTATTATTTTAAAAAAGTCTTATTACGTAACGCGGAGGTTCTCACCTCAACTGTGATGTGCATAACATTCAAAGCTGGCGTGTTTGTATGAAGAAACTAGCCAGGTCTTCCATGGCACATGGCACACCCCGCAAGCGACTTGGTGAGAGGATGTGTATGCAATTTTTGACTGTGTTACAATACATTATACTTTTACCAGGTCAACAAAAGCTTGTCCCTACCGTATCAAAGTATTCGTGATGAATTTTCAGAACTTACGTTGCTATAAAAGCAATCGTATATTAACATTATCATACATTAACATATGGTATATTAACATTATCATACATTAACTTATCGTATGTTAACATTATCATACATTAACATATCGTATATTTCAAGATATACTTTTAAGACGACTTGTTTCTTAAAATTAAATGCCTCTGAGGGCTACTTGCACGTTCCTAAGTTAAATATTTAACTCTGAGTTAGCTTTTAACTAGGGTTAACTCGCTTAATATTTGACAGTTTAACTTATTAATAAATTTATCCCAGGGACGTGCAATCGGCCCTCAATGGTCTATTTTTTATCGCGAAATGAATGACTTGTTGCAACGTCGCATAAGCAAGTTATAGACGCTCAATTTATGTGATGTCATTTATGTAAAGGAAAATATTATGTAATTTGTTATTTTTAATAGCCAGCATATTTATTAACTAAAAACCTTATTTTCAGCTTGTCAAGGACATATGCGAAATAATAAAAAATAAAGCGGGATTTAAAAAGCAAATTGTCAGGCAGAAGTTGGAGCGCCTATTTGATATAAGGCTTAACAACGGAGATACGTAAGTTAATTTATTCGGTAGCGTGTCAAACAGACACGCTACGAACTTTTGTGCTTTGCTTCTTTATAATATATGTTAGACAGCAAATGAGTCCCACAATGAGGTCCCGGGTTCGAATCCCGGGTCGGGCAACAAAAAGAAAATTGGGTTTTTTTCGATTTTATAATTAAAATAGATGTTGTTCGGGATAGGATATGTGCCCGGTTGGCGATGGTTCTAGTTTTGCCTTTACCTATCTCTAATGGAAGTACAGGGAAGTATTAATTCGCATCACACCTGAGCGGAAGGACCAATTTTGATAATGCTTAAGCAATTAACAATTAATTGTTGTGCTGATTATTGTCCAGAGAAAATTCCTACAAAAAAACTCAAAGAAAGTTAAGTTTTTTCTTTCATTAAAATTGTTAGTAGCTGTTAATTTCAAGCGATACGAACTTCATCGGGTTGGCTAGTTTAATTATAAAAAACAAAAGTATTGTCTTCACTGTCGTTAAATTATATATGTAATACTAGCGGCCTATTATATGTAATGCTTCGCTGCGTAATACAAACTGACAAAGTTTCAATATGACAGCGATGATTGTGCTGTCATCCGAAAGAAGTTTGAATTTGAGTGAAAAATACTTATTAACAAAATGATCCGCCATTTTTTGAATTTATTTGTTACAAAAAATGTGATAAATGAAGGACCGCTCGACCGATTTTGTGCAAACTTCACATAAACCATCTACTATATAGTCCGAACAAAGCCTAAACATTTGGTTTGGATAGGTGAGCCCGTTCTTGGGTTATAAAATGACAACGAAAAGTGCCATTGATTTTTATATATAGGCATAGATAAAATATATGCAACATAAAAATGAAAAAATTTGTATGTTTGTAAGTTTTAGATTTTCGCTTGGGGAACAATATCTATTTATGTACTTGTTTTTTTTATATAAAAAATGTAACAGAATCGAGATAGTGAGAGCACACATATACATTTCTTCTTAATTTGCACACCAGTAGCGTTACTCTTGAATCTCGATTACATGTAAATTGGAATTTGGAATCGAGTTTATGTCATTTTGTGCTCTTGACAATACTAGCGAATTATTATTATATTTTGTTAATAATTTATTTATGTATATAAAAGTAATACGTATTAATTACATAGTTTATATCTCCAGAACGGTTGAGCCGATTAGGCTAAAAATTTATAGATGGACATAGGATACTATTTATCCCGTCCGATTGTGAGGAAATTAGGAGAAACAACATTTATTTTTTTCCCATACAACCTGAAAAGGTAAAATGAGGTTCGCCAGACCAGCTAGTAACAATAAATTTAATGTTTTCAAAATAAATGTGAAAAATTCGCCAGTTATGTTCAAAATTACAAAATAACACAAATCCCATTCAAATTTCCAATTGGCATGAAATGAAAGGTAATCCTAAAGACCCAATGATCTGCCCACACGGCGTCTTTTAATACCTACGGTGTCTATAGGCCATCTAGAAAGCCCATTAGGAAGATCATCAGTTCATTCGCTGTCTAACATATATTATAAAGAAGCAAAGCACAAAAGTTCGTAGCGTGTCTGTTTTGCCGTAGTACAGTTTAAGTTAATGGAATGTGCTGTAAAAACAGTTAGCAACACGTAAGTACAAGTACAAGTCAATATCTTTAACAGTAGATATATACTTTTTTATGACATTGGCTGGCAAATAAGCAGACGGATTCCCTGATGGTAAGAAATTTACGCCGCCTAGAGACACCAAAGGTGGTAATGGTGGGTAGCCAACCTGAAGCCGGGATGTTAGAACTTCCGAACTGAAACACGTCAACGATAAGTATTAACGTTACGGCGGCAGGAATAGATAAGCCGGTGGTATCAATCCGGGCGAGTCACTACGAAACTCTACCACCTAGTAGGACGTCATGGTGTTAGTGACGGTTAGCCTATGCTCATATTTTACGAGCTGACTGGCAGGGAGGCAGATGATCTATTCTGCAAAGGAGCCCGGACCAACACGGGGAAAAAATATTAAAGCTTACATTTTAGTTAAAATGTTTTTTTTTCAGGTTTCTCCATATGACATTATGTAGTAATCAGCCTAGTCTAGAGTATATAGTTAAATTAGTACACACTATGCATATGACTAAACTATTAAATATAAAAAATAATTCAAGTCAAACCATACTTCATTTGGCGATTTTGAATGATTCGCCTGAGTTAGTGACTTTTCTCGTTTCCAAAGGTAAGAAAAAGATGTATTTTGATATCTCTATTTAATGTTAATATGTTATATAACAAACTAATTTTAAGCTACTTCAAAAAAAGGAGAATTTTCTTGCGATTGTACTCCACGAAGGTCGAGCAGATACTAGCGCGCACGCGAATCTATCTTATTATAACTATACCTAAATATTCTATTAGACTATTCTAGGTTATCGTTATCTTCTTTCAAGGTAAGTAATAGAAAATGAACAAAATTTTAGTAAATTCAAATAAAATTATTTAATTTGCAATTTCCCGCCAAAACAAATGTATACGTATTAAGGAGTGACAAAACTGGCAAAATAGTGCGCTATGAATGAATTGGACTTACCGGAAGCTAAAACTCCCAAATATGTCCGCTCCACATAACACACACCACTAAACTGTTTTGTTAGCACCAACAATACACACACTACTAAAAACTCAACGTACGTTTCGCTTTGTAACCGAAGCATTTTTAGGAGAAGAAAAGAGAACATTTTTTTTGGCTGGAATTTGCAAATTAAATAATTTTATTTGGATTTAAGTATGGATTTCGGCAAAAAACGCCTTAATTTATCAAAATTTTAGTGGTTTACTACCAATAGTACTAATAGTTGTTTGTACCTCGAAATATGTTTATTTAAAAGTCTTGCAAATTGTTATGTCTAAATTAACTTAACACGTCTTAAATGTTTTTATTTCATGGGGAAAATATAGCATCTGTGTCAGAATCGGCACCAATGTAGTTATTAGAACTACACTGAAGAGTCGAACTCTAGTGGCAGAGTTCCTGCTAAGCACTAAACTTACTTTTAGTCTAAGTATACTAGTAATTTAAGTTCTAGCCCTGATGATGCTGTATAAAGCGAAACCGGTAGGCTATTTATAAAATAATAAAATATAAGTGATACGTAAAACAGTACAAGTGTTTCTTCATTTAAAAATATGAATATTTGGAAGTTTTACCAAGCGCCGACAATGGAAAATGTTAAATATATAAGTATGCTATCTTATTCCAATGAAATAAAAACAAAAGAGATGGCACATTTTGGAATACCCATATAAAAAGTTAACCGTTTGAAACGGTTAACCTACGTATCTGTTACTAATGAAAACGGTTAACAGAAATCGTGATAAACCCACCAGTATCGGTATTGCTTTATCCGGTTTCACATGTAATCAGTTAAGGTTAACCGAAACCTTTTTAGTACGGCTCAACTTTATGGGTTAATAGTTATAACTGTTAACCGAATTAAAAACTATACAAATGGACTCAATAGAAAGAGATAACAATAACAAAACTGATCGAGAAACGACTGCGTGCGGGCCATTACTGTTTCGTTGTCGCTAAAATATTATACTTATGATAAATTTTAATGCTTAAATATGTCTATGCCAAGTTTAAATTGACTTTATTTTTTATGCTTAGACCAAAACATTCTAAGAATTTACAAAGTCGTAATACCTACTTATTTGAAATGACACGATAATTACGAATTACGTTCTATGTAATCTTGTCTAATGCCTCAAGCCCCATCCCAAGGTTTGAAATTTCCAAAAAAATATTACGTTTTAATGTTTAAATATGACTATACCAATGTAATTTATAATATTTTTATGCTTTGACCAAAACATTCCAAAAAATCACAACGTCGTAGGTAT
>NJDD01000276.1:18220-31351 GCA_002245505.1 Calephelis nemesis
ATATCTCATAAATTTGGTATCAACAATGTTATACTTGTACAACCCGTTCGCTCTAAGTTTGCAGGTCTGTGGAATGCGCGTACCCTCCCCCACGTGACAACAAAATTTTCAATGTATCATAGTTTTAACTAAATATGTACGTAGACAATTTTTATTGTTACAATTAAATAAAAAATATTTTTATATTACGTATTGCTGACGCTACTTTTCGGACGTCATACCTATCGCCAGCGGCAAACTTAAAGCGAGCGGGTAGTATACTTGTGAGTGCGCAGTCTCTTCGATAAAAGCCGCCTCTGAATTAGACGCTACAGTTGTCAACAAGCGACTTTCGACTCTAACTTCAAAGATTGAAGTCGATATTGTTTACAACGCAATTTTTAAATTTCTGTCTTTGTTTTTGCTTTTTGTTTATCAAAGATGCCGACTCGAGTATTTTCGAGAATATTTGAGATCGAGTCTAAGACTAATTATAAAAGCGGCGATAGCGCGTCGCGCGTCGTCAGTTGACGATTAGCGTTCGAAGCGATAAGTTACTACCTACTTACCTACAAGCTCGCTAGCGAGAAAATAGTGTTCATTGTTTTGCTGCCTGCTGTATTCTGTTGTCTCAGTTTTATACATTTCTTCACTGTAGGTACTAAATTTAGTCTCTTATACGCAGTAACGATTGTGCATTGTTTAAACCCCACTATGCTGACGTGTAACATTATAAATAAAGAAGAATGGAACGTTGGCTTAAAGGTGTTAAACGTGTTGCAACATCTTTTAATGACGCTGAAGTTTCAAAAGCAGTGCGCGCGGAGAATATAACAATCACCGATCCAGAAGATGATGCCAAGACGTCAAGCTCGACGGTTTCAAAGACAAAAAGAAGGAAGTATGATGAATCTTATATCAGTTTCGGATTTGTTGATTCCAACGGCTCACCTCTCTGCATGCTCTGTAGTAAACTGCTTCCTAATAGTTCCATGGCACCTGCCAAATTGCGCCGACATTTAGAAACTGTACCTACACCCCGAGTCTAAAGACAAGAATAAAGAATTTTTTATTCGCAAAAAAGACCAGTTATTAGAAAGTCAAAAAAATATGATGCATGTAATACAAACTATCAACGAAAAGGCCACGGAGCCATCATATTTAGTTAGCTATCGCATTGCACAAGCAGGTGAAGCGCACACTATCGCTGAAAATTTAATAAAACCATGTGTATTAGACATAACAAAATGTTTGCTTGATGAAAAATCTGCAAAGCATCTTTCTACTGTTCCGCTATCAAACGATACAGTTTCACGACGAATCTATGATATGGCAAGCTACGTCAAACAATAACTAGTTACACGTCTACAAAATACACGATTCGCCTTGCAAATGGACGAGTCGACTGTTGTCGCTGGTTTGGCTATCCTGCTGGTTAATGTGAGATATCCATATAAAAGTTCTTTTGAAGAAGACATGCTTATGTGTTCACCGCTGCTTACATACACTACCGGGGAAGAAATAAACTCGATGTTAGACTCGACTGTGTAAGAATAATTAACGGAAGACATGTGACTAATGACGAAATAATTAATACGTAAGACGTGGCAGCATGGCCTAAAGGTCTTAGCTGGCCCCAGAAAGGGGCAAAATAACTTTAAAAAAAAACGAAGGACAATGTTAAATGTCAAATGTATGTCAGATAGGTACTTACATCTGACAATGTCAGAAATGCAGCCGCTAATAGTCTAGTGTTGCCACCTTAATGATTTCATCACTAAGTTTAGTGAATTTTTGTAGTTCTAAAAATATTAAAAAAAATATATTTGGGTTTTACATTTATCGAACCTGGAATAACGTTCCCCTTAAGCGGTTTATGAATTCGTCAGAAAAACTGAAAATGTAATGATGGTGCCCTCCGAATGGCTAGTGAAAGCTTTAAGCCCTCAGTGCTAAACAAAGTTGCAACTTCCAGACTCCATTAGGAAAAAGCTCATAAGCTTGCTCAGTATAAAAGCCGACTTAATTACGACAAACATGTGATCTAACGACATGTTTGGGAGCCTTGACCAGGGTTAAAACGGTCAACAAGAAAAAAGCTGTTACACTTTAAATGAAGTTTTTGACAGCAATTAGAATTAAATAGATTTTGAATAGGTACCAATATTTATAACCAATACCAATATTTATAATTTACAAAATAATATATTAAATATGCATTATAGCCGTTCTTAAAACAAATGCTATGATTCGTAATTAATGATTTAATCCTAATATAATTAATTGAATACATAATTATTGTTTCAATATAAATAATAAAATTAATTAATAATAACATAATTACATTTTACTTTAAATCTTTTCCTGCATACTTTTACGAGTACAAAAACGCCATATAATGTGGTATTGTGATTACGTTTTTCTAGATGTGACACTATAATTATTGTTAATTTTATTTGAATTTGTATGTTTGTAATATTAAAAAAATCTAGTATTTATTGTACTTACCTTATAAGTGTTTGTACGTTAATATTAGCGAAATAAGCTCTAAAATATGTATTAATAATAACACCATGTAAAACTATTTCACGCAAACAATAAATGAATTGAATTGAAATTGAATTAAACATGTGAATAAAGATTGTTCTTATTTTACCTCCCTCGATATATAATGTAGTTTAACACACAACAAACGTCGCACCTTTGACGATGCACGTGTGAAAGTAAACTATAAAATTGGCAAAGAGAAAGAAGCTGGATGATTAAATTTTAAATTTTTCTAAAAATTCTTTAACCGGTTTCTTCTTTTTTTATCTTAGTGATCTTTGTCTATTTAATTCCGAATGCTACGTGTTGGTTTCAGAGGGAACATTATAGGTAGTTTCATTATAGTTTATTAATTAATAAAAGGCACAATTCAATAAAAACGAACACAAACGTCTGGATGTGGCAAGCACTTTCGGTAAATAATAAATAAATCATAAACATCCCTGGAACTTGTCCAGGGATGATGACAAATTGAATCTAACCCCAAAATAATCAAATTATATGCTTGTGTTACGGGTGTTAGTCAACGATACTAGTATATAGAATTACTTAAACAGATACCAGAATAAATTCAATAAAATACCAGACCTGGAAATGCAGACATCTAAATGTTCATCACACAAATGCCTGCCCCCGTCGGGAATCGAACCCGAGCCTCGAGGTTAGTCGTTTAGTTAGGCGTGTACGCTTGCAACTTGACCAACGAGGCGGTCAATTCCTTTGATTTGTGGTAAAACACGCTTGGTCAAATCGGAGCTTAGCAAGCGTGTGGATCCAGTATAAATAGTTTTATTACCAAATCCAGTGATTATAATTTGTGCAAGGTGGCATCACTAAAGACTAAAGCAATTAGCTAATTTCAGAATAATGATTCCTTGTGAGATATGATTTACTCTAATTGGTCTGTATATGATTTGCTTCATAAAAATATCGCAGCTACATACACAAATTATAAACTATAAAGTATTATATTAGCTACGTAATCTTGTTATTTATTAAACAAACTTTACAGCAATCACCACACTATCTACTCGTAAATTTTAAATTCTAGTGTATGTAAGAGCAAACATTGTAAAATGCTGCGTTTATTATTATTATTGTTTTTATTATATTACACTACTGAAGGAATTTCAACGCCGTACGATGGTAAGTAAAGAGTGAATACTCGGCAATATTTTATTGTATCATATATTTAGGTACTTCAATCGTCACCTTTAAAATAGTTAAATTGATATTCTGAGTATACATGCTATTTTATGGGTTAAGATAGTGAAATTTCACAAGGATTTTATGGTAGTACAATTACAATAAAATTATAAAAATAAACAATTTTTTTTTATTAAATTTGATTTCGTCGGGGTTTTTGTTATTTACGTATGTATTTAATATTTACCGCCATGTATTTTTTGTCACTAAGCCGAATTCGCTTCCTCTTAAAAGAATGATTGCTTTAAGACATCTTGAATCACATATCAGAAAAGTTTATATCAAATGAAGTTAAAGTTGCCTTTTATTTATTATAAAAAGTAAATTGAAAACTTTAATCTGAATAATGTTAACTGAACACATTTTCACATTGAATAATATATATGTATGTATAACAAGTTAATTTAAAAATATGTTTTGCCCTTATTACTCATCAAATGTTCAACGGATCAAGTCAAGTTAGTAAAGAATAAAATTAAACTCGGTTACTCAAAAATCAGATCTACTGGGTATTGTTATTTTGTGTTCTACTTATATAAGTAACAATCTGTTACCTGACTTCGACCGCGCTTACTTGACAGTTATTGTTACATTATCACCAAATTATAAAAAATCCCTCTAAATTTTAACTCATTTTGTTATTCTGATATCAAAGCTATATTACTGAAAGTTTCATGAACTTCCCATCATTGTTTTTGTGTGAAAGAGTAACAAACATACACATATCCTTATAAACTTTTGCATTTATAATATGTATATGATTAGTCCTAAATCACATAGTTTTCTTAAAGGAGGTTCAACAACAACCACTTCACTTGTCTGTCACAGGTTTATAAAGTATAAAACATATTATGACAAAATGAACCAAGTAATCCTAATAAATTCTTGTAGACAAATAGAGCGTACGGTAATCATGATACATGAATGGTTTCAAAGATTGGAAATTCGCCCATTTACTCTTTTCAATTATTCTTTCTTCATTGTATAAACACATTTTCTTTTTTGTGGTAATGTCTATAATGATTCTCCATAATTGTCCATCTTGAAATATGTTTCACTGTTTAAGTAAAAAATTGACATAATGTCAGCTATAGCATAGGCCACCTTCTATACCTTCTCGCCAGGGCATGTGGAAGTATATTTATTCTGCCAATGAAATACTCTCCACTAAATATATTTGATATTTTCCATTGTCGGCACTTGGTAAAACTTCCAAATATTCATATTTTTAAATGAAGAAACACTTGTACCGTTTTACATATCACTTATACTTTATAATTTTAAATAGCCTACTGGTTTCGCTTTTGACAACATCATCAGGGCTAGAACTTAAATTACTGAACAATATTTTTGAATAATAAACATAAATTTATAAATGAATGTCATACAAGTGTTTCTTCATTTAAAAATATGACTCTCCACTACCATCATTGTATATCCTTGACTCTAAACTGATTTTTTCAATTTCAATTGAATAAAACTTGGAAGTATATGCAAGAGTACTTTCGTAAGAGTGCCAACACCTTGTTTTTATTTTAATATGCAAATCTGTCAGTTATCATAGTTACTTTCTTAAAGATTTTTATTTGAACCAAGATTTATAAAATTAATAATCGATGTAGCAAATTTATTGCAAGTGACTCCACCAAACATAAATTATTGACTAGTTTTAATGTTGCTTATTTTAGAGGAGTATGTCAGCTACTTGGTAGAAGCATGGTGCATAAATAGAGAATAAAATATCATTTTTCAAATAGTTCATGCACAATAAGATGAATTAATTTTTTGCTTGTAGTTGTATGGCGCGATGGGCCTGTAGTGATAGAACGGTATGTGGGGCCAAATAAGCAAACTGTTAATATAGACTGCTACTCAGGCACCCGGAAGAATCTATTTGCTTTGTGGCAGACTGTAAAGGTAAGCGCAATCATTATTATTACACTACTTAATTAATGCAGGATTTGTGCCCGAAGCTTAGTCTAATTGATTTTTTCAACATTTAAACTGTATTTATTTCACATAGACTGTGTACATCATACCTGCACTATATATGGTCTATGTACGATCCAAGTCGTATGTGCTCGCGTTAATAATTTATTTTACTGAGTTCAGTTCTTGTTGATCTACTAATGCAATCGCATGTGCTGACACACCCGGACCACATCATTTGATCATATCAAAGATAAATAAATATTCAGTATAGCATAATTCTGTGCTTATCTCATCTTTATTGTATGGAAGCGAGTGTTGTCAGAAAAAGCATGAAAGTAGGATAAATGCGGTCGAAATGAGAGCACTACGGAAAATATGTGGTGTAACGCTCACTGACCACATTGGTAACAGTGAGATCCGAAAAAGAGTGGGATTGAAAGAAAGTGTTGGTGTTAAAATGCGAAAGCGCATGTTGACATGACAGATGAAATATTGACAAAACAGATATACAATGCAAATGTGGATGGACTTAGGTACCCGGGGAGATCAAGGTTGACATTCCACGATTAGATCACACGGATATGATCCGAGGGTGGTGTCAAGAGTTTCCGAAACCAGCGTGTTTGTATGAAAAGGGTAATGAATGTGAAGGGAGCCTGACAGGTTTGTCAGGATCGTGAGGTCTGGCACTCGATACTGTCTGCCTACCCCGTAAGGGACTTAGCATGAATATATGTAAGTATGAAGTATTATTAACAAGTAAATCATTTCAATTTATCAACTAAAAGTATGTAGAGTCAAACAAGGAGGCTACAGTTCTTATACCAAAATAACATTTCTTACAAATATTGTTAATTTTTTGTTGACGACTGGACTGATATAGACAAGACTTCCACTGGCAAGTAGATGATGTAATAAAGAGTAATCAAGCCTACATTCATTTTAGATTTTTTGTCACACAGCTAATCTTTATGTACACAACGCTACCTTTCCTTTTCAACTATTTCTTTATTAACTCCTTTATGTTACAGTTCCACATAAAAATAGAAAATGATGAATTTAGTCAATACATTGGTGATAATCCTGATGAGGTTTATAAGAATTTTCAGGAGGATAGCCAGGGCTGGAAAGGTTTAATGGATGGCGTTAACCCTTTCCAAAGGAAATCACCCAGATCTATTTCACTCAATCTCTTCACGCCCACATGTATAGCTGTTAAAACGAAATTAAAACACAGTATTGAGCTACAAATACAAAGTGAGTTTTATTGTAAGTTATTGTTGTACATTGTATCTACCTTCAATTTTATTATGCCATTGATTTCAATTTTTGTGTTATTCCCATATTTTATGTGGTCTAGCGGTTCAGTTATTGGACTTGACTGCATGAGGTCGAATCCTGGGTCGGGCAACAAAAAGGAAATTGGGTTTTTCCAATTTTCTAATAAAAAAACGTTGCTCAGGATTGGATAAGTGTCCGGTTGGCGATAAGCTTGCCATCTATCACATTGTAGGACTTAGTAACTTCTGCTGGTCGTGGGTGCCTTGATTGTACCTCTGCCTACCTCTTCGGGGATATGGGCGTGAAAATACTTTGTTTTTCTATTGGAAGGCAAACAAGCAGACGGATCCTGATGGTAAGAAATTCACACCGCCTAGAGACACCAAAGGTGGTAATGGTGCGTTGCCAACCTGAGGCCGGGATGTAAGGCATCGAGCAAGAATAAGTTTACCAGCTACCTTACCCTCCTAACCGGAACACGTCAACGGCAAGCACTGACGTTATGGCGGCAGGTATAGTTAAGGCGGTGGTACTAATCCGGGNNGTGACGGTAAGCCTATGCTCGCCTTTTATGAGCGGCCTGGTAGTAATGCAGATGGTCTATTCTGCAAAGGAGCCTGGACCAACATGGGGAAAACCTCAGAGTCCATTGAATTAGTCAATTCGAAAGGTCCTCATGTGGGGTCACCAATTTTATTGTAGAATAAAGAAAACTTTTATGGTTTTTGAAAAAGAATGCTTTCCTTTTGATTTGCTTTCGATTGTTTTCCACATTATGATTGACGTGGAAGTCATCACATAATTCTACCATCTACTAATTTTGGTAAAACTACATACATACTTTGTTTTTCAGGAGTAGACCTGTGGCGTGTACTGCAAATGTTTATTGGTGTAGCACTTATATTTTTATCAAGGAGTTTAAGCAGTAACCCAATATTCTTCTATCTCTGTGGAATTATTGTTGGCATTTCGGCTTCGTTTATGGTTCTTGTCTATTACATTAGCAAGTTATTGCCAAGGGTGTGTATTTTTATTGTATTACTAGGTAATTTTCGGTGGAAAGGGTTAAATATATTTACATTTTAAAATTGTTTATAATTCATAATTTAAAATGTACCTAACAAATATAAAAAAATATATATGAAAATTAAGTAAAACATGCAAATAATTGAATAAACTTTTTATAAATTTTAAAATATTTGCACACCACAATGTGGTAGAATATGTTGGGATTTTATAACAACTTCAACACACATATTCCGCAAATAAATATGTTTTATTTCTTTCTTATGCGTTGTGACATCACTGTGATTGTGAAATTAAAATGTATGTACTTAAATGCTAAATGTTATTAATAAATAAATATTAATAATAAATATTCCAAGTCATGCTAATTGATTAATTGAGGCAGTTTTAATCTTGATATTCTACATATTGCCGCTATAGACTAAATATCTATTATACCAATATAGATCTTCCCATAAATAAGTTTAAGGAATATATCAAAATCAAGCTACGAGTATGTTAGAAAGGCTATTATAAAATTTCAGGATATTTAGAAGATAATTGCTTGGGAATAGCCGTTTCTATCATGTGTAATTTCAATTTGTAATGTTATTTGGTATCGTATTATGTAAGTTATATTAATTGTTATAAGACTGTATTGTATACTTTGTTTTGTAATTTATAATATCATAATTAATTTAAAAAAGACAAGGCCGCTGAGTAACTTTCGCTGGATCTTCTCAGTATGTCGACAAGCACAAGTACCATTTATAAAACAAAATGTACATTTGTTCTTTTTTTTTTCAGAAAACTCTAACGTACAGTATATTAATTGGGGGTTGGACGGTTGGTGTGTATTTGTTTCAACAAATATACGAGAACCTCAGGGAGATTTTGTTCTCGTATCAGGTGTACATGTTCTGGTATACAATGATGGTCGGCTTCATCAGTTTCCTCGTCTGCTACAGAATCGGCCCGCCCAAAAATCAGAGAAGCAAAAATCTCGTCATGTGGACCCTACAGGTATGTATGTAAATGCTGCAAAAACCGACTCTAACTATTTCATTGGGTACAACGTCGCGATTTGATAATTCTTTTTTCGAAAGATGGCAAATGTTTCCGAAATGGTCCCATATTAGTTCTATCACTATCCGACTAGTGGTTTTTGGGTTATACTTAATTGATAAGTAACGTCCAGTCAATATAAACAATGACGAGATCGTCAAGACACCCAAGTAAAAAAAATATGCACTATGAAATATTAGTCAAAAACCACTTGGATCATGGTAAAACTATTATGTGGTCCACGTTGGAATCATTAACTAATTTTCATGTATGCGATATGTTCTTTAAACAGATGGTACGTCAGTAATGACATATCTATGTCAGACCATAGGTACATAAGGTATGATATTGAGGGTGGTAAAATTCAATGCGTAAACTCATTTCGGAATCCCAGAGCCACAAATTGGGGATAATTCTGTGAGGACCTCAAAGGGTATTTAAATGGAGCACCGAAAACAATCAGATCTCCGGATCAACTGGAGTTTGCCAATGAACTAATGGAGACAGGCTTGATTGAAGCATAACATAAAAACTGCCCATTAAAAACTGTGGATGCCTCAGACGCACCATGGTGGAATAGTAACCTGCTCCGACTTAGGCGCAAAACTAGATCTCTTTTTAACAAAGCTAAAAGAGACCATAACTGGAGTGCTTACTACATTTAACAAGGAGTTAAGAAAGGCGAAGAGAAAATCGTGGAAGCGATTATGTGAGGAAGTAACTAGTGCTCCTCACATTGCCAGAATTTACAAAATTTCAGCCAAAATTCCATCTCGATGTTTGGGACTCTTAAAGACACCAGACGGTACTTTCACGGCCATCGCCCAGAAAACGTTGGAGCTCATGTTGTGCACGCATTTTCCAGGAGCGATGGGCCATAAAAAGCTTTAAACCGTTTAAATCCGGGGAGGATGGCATTTTCCCTGCGCTACTTTAAAATTGCCTTAATATCATCCTGCCACCGTTGGTTAAAATCTTCAGAGCCAGCGTTGCCTGGGGATACCTACCAGTTAGCTGGACTAGGGTCAAGTTCACTTTTATCTCCAAGTCGGGAGACAGAGATAAATCTTCACCAAAATCGTACCGGCCATCAGCCTCACCTCTTTCTTATTAAAAACAATGGAAAAGGTGATTGATTCACATATCAAAGAGAAATACTTCGGTCCAACGCCTCTGCATATGAAGCAGCATGCCTATAGAAAGGGCAAGTCAACTGAATTCGCATTAATGGTAATGGTTGACAAAGTGGGAAGAGCAATTGAAGACAAATAAATAGCTTTGTGTGCCTTTCTGGATATTGAGGGTGCTTTTGATAACACCTCAACTGATGTCATACTTCACAGTATGGAAAAACGCGGTATTGACGTAACAACAATACGTTGGCTGACAAATAGGGTCGCCAAGGTTTCCTTACTTGATGTGACCATCGAGGCCCGCATCACTAGAGGATGTCCGCAAGGTGGAGTTCTTTCTCCACTCATGTGGTCAGTCGTAGTGGACAAACTCCTACAAGAAATCAATGATGCTC
Organism: Calephelis nemesis; assembly: GCA_002245505.1. Lineage (NCBI taxonomy): Eukaryota > Metazoa > Arthropoda > Insecta > Lepidoptera > Riodinidae > Calephelis > Calephelis nemesis. The sequence continues at coordinate 28,764 of NJDD01000276.1, forward strand.
GCTTCGAAACACAATGCAGATGACAATCGATGCAGATGACTTGATGATCTCTGTAATAGGATGTTGTCAAGCTACCGTCTCAGACCTACTGCAATCAGCCTTACGTATAGTGGAATGGTGGTGCAGAGAAGTAGAACTTTCTGTCAAGAGGCGCTCAGTGGATAAACTGAAAGAGCCCTCTTTCTTTTGAAGGACTATACATTTTTCTAAAGAAGTTAAATATCTGGGCTTAACTCTAAACCAGAAATTAACCTGGAATTCTCACATAGATCAGGTTGTAATGAAGGCTAAAAACGCCATGGGAGCTTGCTATAGATTACTGGAACCTAAATGGGGCCTCAAACCCAAAGCTGTTCTATGGATTTACACGGCCATAGTAAGACCTATAGTCTGCTACGGCTGTGTAGTCTGGAACTGCAGAAAGGCCCTAGTAACATGCCAATCTACCCTGTCGAACCTTCAAAGAATTGTCTGCTGCATGGCCACCGGTGCATTCCGATCATCTCCCACACAAGCGTCATGTAGGCTTGGGTCTTCACGCTACTGTATATCAGGCTGAAATATATGCTATCTTGGTGTGTGCTCAAGAAAACCTAAGCCGCTCCTACTCTCATAAGCATATTATCATTATACTGTCGGATAGTCAGGCAGCTTTAAAAGCACTGCAATCCGTCGAGTTTAAATCCAAGCTCACTTTTGAATGTGCTCATGCAAGTCTTAACAAGCTTGGAGAAAACAACAAAGTAACTCTTGGATGGGTTCCTGGACACACAGGTGTTGAGGGAAATGAAGCTGCAGACGAACTGACTAGAAGGGGCTCAGACCCTCTCCCCACAGGACCTGAACCGGTTTGTGGGATATGCCAGGAAGCACTTCTAGAAGTTTGCTCAAGATTTGGACCTGGCAAGAAAGCGTGTCCAACTGGCTGAAAACTGCAGGCCAACAGCACGCTAAAACTCTTGTCACGGGGTTTTGTACCAAATTTTCATCGATTGCAATGAACATGCAACGAAAAGAGCTCAGGATCTTAGTCCGAGCGTTAACAGGACACTGCAGACTCAATAAACATTTAAACAGGATAAGCCTAGCAGAAGAGCCCGAATCTAGAGCTTACTCGGAGGCAGAAGAAACGGCAACACATACTCTGTGAGTGCCCAGCACTTAACCAAGTAAGGAGTAGACTTCTGGGTGGGCACATAATTAACCCCTAAGATATTAAGTTGATAAGTCCCAAGTGCATCGTACAGTTCCTAGTGACTGCCGGCCTTGCGGAACTTATATAAGCTTAATGATTAAGAGGTGTGATCACAATAGATTTGTCAAGGTCGCAGTGATCCTCAGGATTTTTTTGACTCGTATTCTTTAATACTAATAATAATAATGTTCTGCGAGGGTGTCAGTGTAGAGGTACAATGCTCTTGGTACTTGTAGGCTTCAAACATATGTACTTTAGTATTATAGCATTATTTGCAATTTGTCCACAAATATTTATTATGTTACATTAAACATATTTGTTTACAGGCTATAGGTTCCTTGATGATATTCTTCAGCAGCCAGTACCAAGAGGCGTCAGCTTCGGTGGCCGTCATTGCATTAACCATTAAATATTTCCCACGGTCGCTTTTAATTGGCATACAAGGATATTGGTAAGTAAAAATATCACCAATATAGTAAAAACTAGCTGCCCGCCCTCGCTTCGCTTCGGTTATTCAAGAATAAAAATCCTACTAATATCATAAATGCGAAAGTTTGGCGCGCACGTCTTTGCTACGCTTCAACGATATATAATTTTGCGCCCGGAGATTTTAACTTTTTGATAACTCATTAGTTGTTAATTTTTTTCTGATAGTTTAAAAGGAAATTTTGATCTAAATTACACGCATAACGTATCTAACAGATTTATTTGATTAAAGGTTAATACTGTATTGTCAAAAATATGTTCTAAAGTAAGCCTTAATTTTACTGTTTTAAGTTAACGCAAAAAACGGTTATGTTAGGTAATGGGTTATTCTTTAAAGATAGACAAATACCATCGCTTTCTTTTTTTGAGATCTATCGAAGAGGAAAATCCCAGTGTGTGTCAGAATGGCGGGTGTACCTCACGGATTTAGATATTTTTTTCTGGATCACAAACGTACCTGATGTGTACCTCAATGTACCTATCCTAAAAGTCTGTGTACCTCCTTCTATGCATAGATATAAAATAAAATAGGTACACCCGCCATCCTGACGTCAGGATGGCGGGTGTACTTCTAGTCGGCATACGTAGCTAAGTAAATTGTATGTGTAGATTTGGTACCTCTTGTGTACCTGCAGAGACAAATAGTAAATAAATAAAAAATAGTAAGGTTGCTAAAAAAAAAACTTTCTTTGACGTCGTTTTTATTTTATTAAAATGACTGCAGTAGTAATAACTAAAGTTTAAATTAACTATTAATAGCACCTGTTAAAAAAACAAAAATATATTGCGTATGTTTCTATAATGTGAAAGATTTAGGACCAGGATGTTTGCTAGTTTTTTCAGAATCTAAGGGCATCCATTTTTTTATGATATTGGAAGGCAAATAAGCAGACGGATTTCCTGATGG
>NJDD01000277.1:0-11996 GCA_002245505.1 Calephelis nemesis
TATATATATATATTAATTTTTAAATTATTTATTATTAGGAAGCATGCACTACCTATAAACATTATTACAACAAATATTACAAAAAGGTCACTTTTAATATGAACTGTTTAATCTTTATTGAAGACTAGGACTGTGACTTTAAGTCGCTGCGCTGAGCAGCCAAAGATATTAGGTATTCGTATTTTGAAATCCGAATAAAATCTCCAATTGCACATCACTAAATTTTGTTGTCAAAAACATGTATACATGTCATGACTTTGTAAATATTGACTAATGACTGAAATAAAGAATGAATACGGAAGACATAAATTGAAAATATTTAACAGGAAAAAGATTTATTATACGGAAGTCGTGGCTGTATGGACTCAGATCCTTTGCCTTTCCCCGACGGGATAAAATTAAAAAAAAAAAATGTATACATGTCAATTGTCAACCAAAATGTCAACAATGAACAATCAAATCAAACCCCAACAAAACAATTTTTGCTAATGGATGAATAAAAAATTGTCAATATTAAATTAAGCCTTAGATTTTACTCTTTTTTTAATAATATCGTTATTTTACAGCTTTATAGCATTAGATGAATAGGTGAACTTGTGTTTAAGACTTCAGTATATTAGTTTGTTCTATATTTCGTTGTTTACATGGCCTAACCATGAACTAGTGAATAAAATAAATAGTAGCAAAATGATACCTTCCAATACTATTTGTGTTTCCCAAGAAGGACCGGCCAATGCATTGGCTCTAAACAAAGACTGTTCACAAGTAGTTATTGCTGGAAGAAATGGTAAAATATCTTCATTTTTTAATTGAATTACACCAATTTTCATGGGTTAATGCATATTATGTGGTTGATTATATTTCAGTGTTTAAAGTATTTTCCATTGGCGAAAATGAATTCTCGGAAGTTTGTAATTTAAGAGTTGGCAAAAATCTTAATTTAAATTTTTCATCTATTGATGTGGCTTGGAGTACAATAGAAGGTGAGTAAATATTTAGTTAAGTTAAGCATCCACAATAATATAACATATTCCTGTTTATTGAAGTGGCCCGCCTCCGCTTCGCGCGGGTATAAAATATTCATACAAACCTTCCTCTTTAATCACTACTAAAAAAACCGCATCAAAATCTGTTACCTATTTTAAAGGTTTAAGCATACAAAGGGATATAGCTACAGAGAAAGCGACTTTGTTTTATACTATGTGATAATATTTCCAAAAACATGCAGTTTGGTTACTGACATGTTAAAAATAACAATTTTTATTGAATGTATTTTCAATATATAAAGGAGGTAATAAAGAAATTCCAACTTTGAAACTAAGTTTTGTTGCTTTTTTTTTGCAAGTTGGAGTAATGGAATAATTATACAGTATGACTTTTCTTAATGCCTTCATATTGTTTTTTTTATGTTATTGGAAGGCAAACAAGCAGACTGTTTAATTTTTATTCATAAATTAAGACTCAAATTATTGTAGATCACAAGTTTTGTACACTGTAAAGTCAATAGTAGGTAATTTTAAAATATGAAAAATGTAATAGCAGCTGTCTCCATTGTCATACTTGTGATTGATAGTGTTGAAGTAAGTCTGCTACAGTGATTACATTACTGATATTTGTCATTGGCTCTTGGTAGTTTTCTTTTGACTTGATGGAATTTGTGTGATGACAGGTATGTATATTTATTATTTTGACTTCAACAGAATTTGTAAACTGTTGAACTTGCAAGAAACTGGTAATTTTTGTAATAGTATTAGAAGAAAAAAACTTCTCCTCTAAAATAAGTAAGTTTACTTACTTACTATAAATAAGTAAGTTTACTTACTTACTTATTTTAGTATTAGACGAAAAAAAGAGAAGTTCCTTCATGAAAAGAAGTATTAACTTTAGTTATAATATTTGTTTTGCTTCTTCAAAAACAAAATCTAAATTGTCAAAACCGTACCCTCACATACGCTATATGAGCTATACTCCAAACCAGAGTACATCATCATCATCAGTCGGAGGATGTCCACCACTGGACATAGGCCTCCCCCAAAGAGCGCCACAAGTCACGATCACCAGCCGCCTGCAACCAGCGACTCCCCGTGACTGACCAGATCAGCAGAGCCCAGCAGTGGCAAAATTATAGTAGCAATAGGTGGCAAATGTAATGGCATTGCAACTTTGACTATTTGTGCAGCTAATCTCACATCACCTACTGTCGTAGACACATTGTTGTTGCTAATTGTAAAAGTATTTTCTGGCACTTAAACCTTGGATTCCATTGAAAAGTTTAACAATGAGAAAATTTTTCATTTAGAACACATCACATCAACAAAGGTTTGGATTGATTTCCTAAGGCTACTAAGTATTTATGTGACAAACACACAATGTCATTTACAAAATACAGACATATTATATCTCTATTTTAACCCCTGACGGCAAACAAGTTTGACATGTCTGCATATGTGGTTTTGTATGTTTCCTAATCTTTGCAGTTCTTCTAGGAATAATTCCAAAAAAAATTTTTGTCAAGTTTGACTTGTATGTGTGCATATGTGTATTTGTCTGTAGCTTCATAGCCCCCAAACAATTTTAATGCATTATTTAAGCCCAGGTTGGGACTAAAAGGCTAAAATAAGGAGTTTTATTTACCCCATAATTGAAACCAGGGGTGTTATAAGTTTGTCAAGTGTGTGTGTGTGTTTGAGAGTGCGTGCGTGTGCACGAGTTTGTGTAGATGGAACATGACATGTTCAAAATGATTTTTGACTTAATTAGATATTGGTTTTGTCAGGGGTTCATTTCAGGGTTCAGTTCAGTTCAGGGTTTTTAATTTTAAGATTATTAAGAATGTTTATTTTTTTTTTAAATTCTTAAATATTTTTGAAACATTATAGAGAATACACTAGCCACTGCTGCAACAAATGGGGCAGTTGTAGTATGGAACCTTGGCAGATCTGGCCGCTCAAAGCAGGAACATGTTTTCTCGGATCATAAAAGAACAGTCAACAAGGTTAGAAAAATCAACTTTTTGAAAAAGTATTAAAACTGTAAATTTACCTCTTCAAAAACCTGCAGAAAAATAATTCCATGTTTGTTTTATTAATACACAAAGTTTTTGCCAAATTCTGCTTTATCTGACAAACTTTTTAAATGTTGCTTTGGATCCGTTTTCTAACAGTAATTATGTATATTCCTACCCTACCTTTCTAACAATGTTTCAAGGTAGTTGGTAAGTAAGGTAGGAATATGAAATATTGTGTAACTTAAATATGCACTGTAATGGTCTACTGAAATAACTGACTTGTAAATTTCTACATAGGTTAGTTTTCATCTGACAGAGCCTTCGTTACTTATATCTGGTTCTCAAGATGGTATGATGAAGTGTTTTGATCTTCGAATGAAAGAAGTGGCTCGGACTTTTATCAGGTATATACTGCATTTTTTACTTTATGCTTATTTGTTATTTTTATTTTTCTGATACTTTAATAACTTTGACTGTAACTTGAAAAATGTCTGTCAATTTCTTTACTCTCTCAAAATCTGTAAAATTCAATTTTTAATTTTATATTAAATTTAAATTTCTATTTTATGAAGCATGTATTTATATTATTAAATATTTGTCAAAATAACTAATTTTTTTACCAATTTTTTTTTAAATTTCTACTCTTCACCTTTGGCACTTGGTATTGTGGCAAAGTAAAAGTGCTATTCTCGGGATTCAGTTATTCTTAGTACAGGATTCTTATGACAGAAAAAAAAAAAATTTTTCCAGGACCAGTTTTATTTATAAAACACGAACTATTTGTGCTCTTGGCAAAATTTGGCAAGGGGTAGCCCGTAGCAACATAACTGAAACAATAATATTGCCTATTTTTATTATATATATTTTTATAAAACAGCGTTTTTAACCCTAACTACCTAACTAGCTGAAACGTAGCTGAATCGATTTATTGCTAAAAAAAAGTGCAGGGGTATATTAAATTTCATGAAAATCTTTAGAACTGTTTTCGAGATTCAAAACATTACACATATGTACAATAATTGCTTATTTAAAGGTTTTATGTTAACTCCGATCCCCAATAGCGAATGGCCACAAAGTGTATTATTATATTTGGAACAAATGGCCTACGTCTTCTCTGTGTTATAGGCTGCTCACGTGCTAAATTTCATTGCGTCAACCAAGCTTTGAGACATGACTGGATAACAAACTTATGTCCTAACATCTTAAAAAATTTGGAATTTATAATTTTAATAAACAATAATAAATTTCAGTAATACAGAATCAATTCGAGACGTTCAGTTTAGTCCCCACGCTGCGCACGTGTTTGCGTGCGTGTCTGAGAATGGTACTGTTCAGCTGTGGGATTCACGGCGCCACGAGCGCGCACTGCACCAGTTTACCGCCCACTCGGGGCCCGTGTTCGCCTGTGACTGGCACCCGGAATGCTCCTGGTTGGCTACAGCCTCCAGAGATAAGACAATCAAGGTAATTATGAAATAAACTTGATATAAAGATAATGAAATGAACAAATAGATATCCAAGGACAAGTTACACAAATTGAATCTAACCCCAGAGTAAGCAAATTATATGCTTGTGTTATGGGTGTTAGTCAACGGTCATACTAATACATAGAAATACTTAAATAGATACCAGAATAAATTTAGTAAACACCCAGACCCGGAAATGCAGATATCTAAATGTTCACCACACAAATGCCTGCCCCCGACGGGAATCGAACCCGAGCCTCGCAGTTGGTCGGTGGGTTAGGCGTGTACGCTAGCCACTCGACCAACGAGGCGGTCATAAAAACACAAGATCATACCAATTCGAGTATATTAGCTTGTGTTTGCCAGTAATTGGTGATTAAGTCATGACTATTTCGTGAAGATGACGGTTTTGTGTTGGGGTCGTGGCAATGTCGTGACTATTTCGTGAAGATGTTGGTGTTGTGATAGAGCCGTGGCAATGTCGTGACTATTTCGTGAAGATGACGGTGTTGTGATAGAGCCGTGGCAATGTCATGACTATTTCGTGAAGATGACGGTGTTGTGATAGAGTCGTGGCAATGTCGTGACTATTTCGTGAAGATGTTGGTGTTGTGATAGAGCCGTGGCAATGTCGTGACTATTTCGTGAAGATGACGGTGTTGTGATAGAGCCGTGGCAATGTCATGATTATTTCGTGAAGATGACGGTGTTGTGATAGAGTCGTGGCAATGTCGTGACTATTTCGTGAAGGTGACGATGCATTCACGTTGATGGTTTGGTAAAGGTGTCATGAATTTTCGCCACAGGTAATGATCACGAGGCTGTCGTGACGGGGACGTGACGACGTCGTGACTTTTGTCGTTGCGATGATTATGTTGGTGATGATGAATGAAAAAAAGTTCTACTAATCTGTTTATTTTGCATTAAAACTTTTTTATAACATAGGAAAGAAATTGTGAATGATGGATTGTTAAAAACTTAAAAAGATCGCTTCGTAGCGGTCGTTGAATGTGCATCAACATAACTATTTATATGTATATTATGCTTTACGTTTCAACATAATTGCATTTCCGTGTAGATTAAGGTTGCGGGTTTTTTTTTGTTATAGGTAGGCAAACAAGCAAACGGATTTCCTGATGGTAAGAAATTCACGCCGCCTAGAGACACTAAAGGTGGTAGTGGTGCGTTGCCAACCTGAGGTCGGTAATGTTAGACCTCGAGTAAAAGTAAGTTTACCGGCTACCTTACCCTCCAACCCGAAATACGTCATGATATTATGGCGACAGGAATAGATAAGGCAGTGGTACCAATCCGGGCGAGTCGCTGCGAAACTTGACTACCTACTCAGATGTCACGTGTGTGGTAGTGATGGCAAGCCTATGCTCGCCTTTTACGAGCTGCCTGCAAAGGAAGGCAGATGGTCTATTCTGCAAAGGAGCCCCGACCAACACGGGGAAAATCGAATCGGAGAATGTTCGATTGTAATTTCCATATACGTTTATGCTGTGTCGAACATCGCTATAACACGATTGATCCTTTGCTTTGATTTACACACATTGCAACATCGCAGCTACAAAATGTTGCCAATTAATTACGTTACGTTTGAATAGTATTGTGGTGGCTAGTGGATACGAGGGCGCAACGCTCTTCACGAGCTCAGACAGTTCGACAGATAGACAGTTAGCGATGTGGTTTGTGATCGCCATGAGGTCGATAAAAGGAGTTTTGGCGCCATCGAGAAAAAAGATGGTCGAAGTTTTTTCATAATTATTGAATTTCGTGTTAATATTAAGTGAAATTAGTCAATTTTGGTGGCATTTTGTTCAGTGAAAGAGCACAAATGAAATAGTCATTAAATAATTAGCGTATTGTGTATTTCCTCGTTGCCGCCAAATCTCATTAAAGAGCTTGTGTAATGAGCCACCGCATTAACCAACAGCCTGACATGACTTTCTGACAACTTATGACTGATGACTAATTATAATTAATTGAAATTGATATAAAAATCGATGCAAATTTATACTTGACTAATGGCTACATACTAACGTGAAGGCCAAAAACTAAAGAAAGAAAGAAATAGGTCGGTAATACCCATGTCATAGATAACAACGACACAATATAATCAGTGATGTAATTTTGTTACACACTTAACTAAAAAGTTAGTAATTATCTTCACGCCCATATCACCGAAGAGGTAGGCAGAGGCACAACCATAACACCCACGACTAGCCGAAGACACTAATTCCCACTTAACTAATTTGAAGTTATCGCTCTCTTCTGACAATGAAAGTAATATCAAGAGAGAAAACACATTTATTAAGTCAGAGTAGTTTCTACATAACATTTCAACAGACTTTAATCTATTCTTTGGAAAAACTTATTTAAAAACGTCACGAGTTGACATGTCCAAACTAATCTGACATGTTCCATTTCTTTTCTTTTTGTTTCATTTGAAGAATATAGTATGCATTTTAATTAAGTTTAGATGACACTCATCAAAATTCAATCAACGGTTTAAATTCTAATAGTTATTTTCAATACAAGTATGCGTCATACCACGTGTGCTTGGTTTCATGTCGTTGTCGTGCGTGTGAATATACCCTTACACTTATTCTTCTTTTCGTGTTTTGTTAACAGCTGATCCTTTGGCTTGATTTTTCTATTCACTGTCACACCGGTATGTTCGGCTGACAAATTACTTTCTTTGCTTAATTAAACTTGTAAAGTAATATCATTTATCCACTATATTATCGCCGTCCGTACCGAGAATAAAAATACCGAAATAGCGATCTAACCATTACTTTACGTACCTAATGTACATACGATAGACGCGAAGGTATTCCTTATTATTTTTAAATATCCAGGCGATTATTTATTATACAAATATCAGCTACTGACCACTTTGATCCTACATATGCGTGCATCTTAATTCGTTGTCTACAAATACTGTGGTCGAAAATGATCAAAAACTACAATTAAGGTATTACCGAAGTAACTTTGCTGCTTCTAGCTTAGTCTACCATCATCTTTAGTTGCTAAGTATTTATTATCTTTCATCTGCTGATTTGAGTTATTATACATATATTATGTCAAGTATAAAAAGACATATACTTAGATCGATTCATCTTTTTATTCTCTTAAAATCCACATGCGACTAGAATAATTATTTGATTTTGGTAGTGCCGACACAATCATGTACACGTGTCCCTGATAACTAGACACCGATAGCCATTACAAGTAGGCCAACGATAATATATTTATATCCTACCAATGAACTCTTATCTACGTTTTAGGCTAAGCGGTCATAATTTTTTTGTGATATTGACAAACAATCAGACGGATTTCCTGATTGTAAAAAATTCACCCCGCCTAAAGACACCAAAGGTGGTAATGGTGCGTTTCCAACCTGAGTCCGGGAAAGTAAGTTTACCGGCTGCCTTACCCTCCGAACCGGAAAACGTCAAAAACTGCGAAAGTCTACCACGTGATCAGATGTCATGGTGTTAGTGACGATAAGCCTGTGCTCACCTTTTACGGGAAAACACCAATAAACGAGCAAATTTATTTTTGCTAATCGCATCTAAATACCTAAATATATTAACAAATTATGACAACAAACCAATAATAAATAATAACGTAGTCTAAAATCAATTTTAGTGGAAATGAATAGTGGGGGTAAATGAAATATCTTTATCTATTCTTACAAACACAAATTTTAAGATTAAATAAATAGTAATAAATATTCTCGGACAAGTTACACAAATTGAATCTGACCCCAAAGTAAGCCAATTATATGCTTGTGTTATGGGTGTTAGTCAACAATTCTAATCAGAAATACTTAAATACACACCAAAATAAATTTAATAAACACCCAGACCCGGAAATGTAGACATCTAAATGTTCGTCACACAAATGCCTGCCCTCGCCGGGAATCGAACCTGAACCTCGCGGTTGCTCAGTGTAGTTAGGCGTGTACGCTTGTCACTCGACCAACGAGGCGGTCAAAAAGGTTTGTACATTTTTTCTTGCCTCGTTTTTCGACCGTCGAACACAGATCGAAAATACACGAGTTTTGTTGTTTGGCTTGGGTTCGATTCCAGACAGGGGAAGGTATTTGTATTTGTGTAATAGATCATATTTTTCTTCATCATCATCGTCATGTTTTTTTAAATTTATTAGTGTATTTTATGTATATTATTATTAGATTTCTAGTTGTTTTTTTTTGTTAATGATGTGTGGTAAGTTTTAGTTTGTCAATAAATGTTTTCTTTCTTTCTATAGTAGATGTTGCACATAGTTTTACCCGCTTAGCAAACTTATTTAGCCCCACCCTAACAACCAATTTAGATATAGGGATAAAAATTAACGTCTGTCACTATGTGTTATAGCTTTTAAACTATCTACACTCATAAATAATACCATGCCTCCTCATACTCTGTTACGTGTGTATAATATTAGTATGTATTAGTATCGTTGACTAACACTAAGGATCCCAATAATTATATAGTTTAAAACAATAATACACTGTCTTTCACTAATTATACTGTATATTTTTTAATGATGAACAAAAATAAAATGTATAAGATACGTACGTAATCAGCATTAACAAACGCGTCACAAGTGCCTCTTGTAGGTTTACGTGAAGTAAAAATAATTTTGAATTTGAATTTTGAATATCAACGGGTGCACTTATAGATCTCAATTATTACCATTTAATCTGTCACAATTTTGTAAAGAAAATGTTGAATAATTTTTTAGGTAGTAAGACGACGTTTTCTGTACAAAATTGTGTTATAAAAATAGATTAAGTAAATGTTAATTGATGTCTCTGACGTCTATGAATACGGCCGTAAGTCTGTGCTAAAAACATTGCTGGGATTGTATCATATATATTGCCTATTACCGCTCTCAGAATAAATATATTTTTAGTAGGAAATTAACGCAAAGTGGCCGGAGACAAAAACAGAACCTCATTAAATAAAAATAAAAATGAGCCTCTAAAAGGCACTAAAAATGTCTCTAAAACATTTAAATACTGCTTATTTTTGGAAAAAAAAAGTTGACAACCCTAACTAACTACCATATCAAGACCTTATGAATATATTTTTCTGTGGGATTTAATTACAGTACAGCCTTCACTTATTTGTAATCAAAATTGTAACAAATTCAATTATTATTGGAACTAGGCAGTCTACTTCATATTTCACAAAGAATAATAATTAAGAAGTTTAAAATATATTTCACATGTTCTTTGCTTTACACAAAAAAGGGAAAAAACATTCATTTTTAGTCTACTTATGGCTGTATGTATATATTTTTTATGTATAGCAAGTTTTCGATAAATTATTTTTGTTGTGTAGGTTTGGGATATCCATGCGAGGCCCAACTTGGAGCACACGATCTATACAATAGCCTCGGTCGGTCACGTCAAATGGCGGCCTCAGAAAAAGTAAGTTTTAGTGTACTTAATATAATAATTTAATTGTGTCTTGATTAGATGAGGATTACCACGCCCATAAATTACCTGACTATCAGATTGTACTACAGAAATCGATGCAGATTTTCTATGTCAACTACAGTAAATTTAACAAGAAAGACTATTATGACATTGAAAGGGATCGCTCCTGGTCAAAAATCACAACATTACATAGCTAATATAGCACTCGCTGCATGCAAGTGTATTGTGTTCTAGTATTAATAATTGTTGTTGTACCTATAAGTTAAAATGTTTTATCAACAAGTGTCTGTTAAGTTTCTTTTATGTTTTCAATGTATGTAATTTATGTATAAAATACTTCGATTCAAGCTTAATTTAGGAAAGAATATATATTTTATCTGTAGTAGAAATTGTATGGATTTTTGTTGAAGTAGATATTAAAATAAATAAAAAAGACACACATCGACTGTAGTGGTATACTGTGTTGTGTACACTCACGATTATTAATATTTTTTTAATATTAAGGCAGCACGTAGGTACCAAGCTTAGCTAAAGCATGGGTAATTAGCAATAAGACTACTGGTGGGTGATGTGTAACAACTCTCCCGGGTGTATAGGTGTATCCCTACCTCCTTACCTATTCCTGCCGCCATAATGACAGTGTCATGTTCCGGTCCGGCGGGTAGGGTAGCCAGCAAACTTCCACATCACACCTAACACCCCGGCTACAAGACAGCGTCACGTCTATGGCATCTATAGGCCATGGTTATCTCTTACTTAGTTGCTGTCTTTTACGATTAAAAAACGTCATTTCTCGTCACTTTAATATCAGATTTAGAGAATAAAATGCGTAATAAATGTCCGTTCCATTTCCTTTCTTCCTTGAGGGTAGGGAAGCCAGCAAACTTTCACATGAGACCTAACACCCCGGCTACAGGACAGGTGTGTGGTATCTATAGGCCATGGTTATCTCTTACTTAGTCGAGTTCTCACACCATTAAAAAAACGTAATTTATCGTCACTTTCATTTTCAATTTGGAGGATAAGATGCGAAAAAAATTCGTTTCCATTTTCTTTCTTCCTTAGGTACCAAGTTGCGTCTTGTGCGCTGGTGCTGGATTGCGCAGTCCACGTGTGGGACGTGAGACGGCCACATGTGCCTCTTGCGACCTTCGCGGAACACAGGGACGTAACTACTGCCATCGCCTGGCAGGCCTCACCTCATGCATTCCTTTCTACTAGTCGGGTAAGTTATTAGACAAATGAAATTGATCATTTCGTTAGCATTCTTGTCTTTGTGTCATGTGACTTGTCGATGTGTAATAAAATAAAAGCCATTTAGATTGATATAGCGGCGATAACTGGAAAATATGATTACTAGAAAACATTTTTTATGTAAGAGGTCAGCAAAAAACACACTGGTCTCCTGATGGTAAGAGACAGTGTCACTGTCCTCTGTCTGGGGTGTTAGGCCTGTCGTACAAGTATACCAGTTACCCTACCTTCCGAAGAGGAACATGACAGAGTCGTTATGGCGGCTCCACTTAAAAACAAACTGTGAAGTAAAATAAACGTGTTGGGTAAGTCTAAATTCTGAATAACTATCGTCTTGAAAAACTGTAACTGTAGGTACTGTTATGATCACTATTATAAAATTGGAAATTTCTTTGCCGAGGGGGCAAGTTTTAGTGCTTGTATGGATTGTGATAAAATTAGCTGCATGGTTTTATAATGATACTAGCTGACCCGGCAGACTTTATTCTGCTATATTTTTAATGTGATTTTAGCTTTTCTTACAAAATTTCATGAGAATCGGTTAAGTCGTTTCGGAGGAGTTTAATCACCCACTCTGTGACACGAGAATTTTATATATTAGATGAAGATAGTTTAAGTGGTTGCCATGGGATAGCAAACAGTAAAAACTCAGACAAGGTCGCGAACAGTATGTAGTATGTAAGTGGGCGTGCGTGTGTGGGGTAGGACTGCAGCCTGTACCGGCACCGGTTCACGGAGGCGGCGCACCCGGTGCTGTGGGCCAACCCGCACGGCGTGTGCGTGTCCGCCCGCGGGGATATCGCCCACGCCG
>NJDD01000277.1:29949-40529 GCA_002245505.1 Calephelis nemesis
CAAGACGTTTTTTAATTTGAAAGGTCAGCGAACATGCACACGGCTCTCCATGGTAAGAGATAACCTTGGCTTATAGACACCATAGATGTTACAGGTGCTTCGCTGTCCTGTCGCCAGGATGTTAGGCCTTTTGTGCAAGTCTACTCTACCCTCCGGGCCGGAACTTGAGACGTTATGACAGGAATAGGTAGGACGGTTGATCCCTACACGGGCAAGTTACTGCATAATCTATCATAAATACAAAATGCGCTGACTGCTTTTATCGTGCATAACTTTAATGAAAAATTTTATTCTACTCATATTGGTAACACTGGTGCACAATATTTGATGATGAGGGAGATTTTAAAAGCCCATGCGCATTTTTTGGGAAAAAATCGGTTTAACAACCTTACCTAAACCCGTCTGATGGAAAGCGTAGGTTCTAAGCCAGAAGAAACCTATAGATTCAAACGCTTACTACTACTCGACCGCCATCCGACGGTCGTGCTCGAAAGTAATTTCATAGAAATACATTAATAACATCACTGTGGTTGATCACTTTGATAGTAGTCGCTCGTACCGAGGACTGCCCTCAGCTGCGTATGACATAATATAATCTGTATGCAGATACTTTAAGCGCTAGGAAAGAAATCGCTAGTGGCACTAAATTAGTATAATTGTTGCAATTTGACATGTATCAATCACTGGAGATGCTTTTCATTTTTACTTCAAATACCCACTTTTCATATACGCGATTAAAATACTGCGATTTTGATGGTACCCTTTAAACAATCTATTGTCTATGATTCGAAACTTAACTTTTACTTCATGAGACACTTTTTCTTGCAAAACACAAACTGGCGAAAAATATCAGAACTATATTTCTGAACTATATTTAAAATACTGGTAATGAAAAAAACACTTAATCACTGGACTAACTATAGGTAATGGATAATATTACTTATTTTGTTTCCATTCCATATTTATATTTTGAAAAAACATCAATAAATTCAGTGGCCAGCCTCGTCCGTCAGCTGCGTACGATAATAAAATTATATTTTCCGCTTTAACCTTATTTATATTGATTACAATACAAATTTAGATACATATAATACAGCAAGGAACTACGCGTCTTCGATATATAATATGTATATATAAAAAATTGCAGTACAAAGTTCGCATTTTTGAACGCTGTTACCAATAGCTAAATACAGAACTCATAGTGCTCAAAGTAGCTGCCAATGAAAAATAAAATAACTATCTACTACCGAAAAAAATATTTTGGAATTGTGCAAAAGATTGCAAAAATAAGAAAGATGAAATAAACAAAATGTGAAACCGATTCTTCATTTTATTTTTGAATTAATAGATAGGTTGTAACTTTATAAATGAACATAAAGTGCAAAAACACTCGTTTTCTTTTGCTGAAAATGGAAAGATTACAAAATCCGTTACTAAAGGGCTTAATCTGGAAAATTAAGGTATTTGTAACAGAAACTGCATCATTATCGACATCGACATGAAAAAAGTATTGTAACGTCATAGCAAATGAATTGAGAAGACCTTGATAATAAAACTCTTGGCAAGACCACCTCGATTTATTTGTTATAATATCTAATTAAATTATTTAAATTTAAAAGATGCTTATAAAATCAATCAATTTATAAACGATTACTTTGTTTTCAAATATTTAACAATCTTTGAATGAAAAAACCTAAATAAATAAAATACACTAAAAAACTTCCTTGATTATATTAATTGGATAATTAGAATCTAGCTGTGTCTGGAAATCATAATATATCATTCCAATACTTTTTATATTGTCTTAATTATTGCGACATCGATATAAATTCGCTGGCATAAATTATTATTACTCTTCAAGTACATTACACATAGTGTTTTTTTCTACATTTTTTCCATTAACATGTTTATAAATCTATTGGTTTCTTATTCACTGAGCAAAGAAAACTCATTATATACTGAAATAATCAAAATATCTACATCAATTTACAACATCGACGATAAACGATAAATAAAAAAAATGATTGTCATACTTGTTTGAGTATTAAATAGTATATGACAATATTCGATAAACCTTGCAAAAGGTTTTTGAGATAACGTTTTATAGTAATACTTAATTAAAGTGGCAACATAAATAATTCGTACGTCAAGTACGTTTTATCAAAGATCATTCCATAAATAATTTTTAACTACTTTAGATGCATGCAAGCTCAACGCTGCCTAACAGATGTAATGGAGTTCTGTTCTTAATATCTATTCAAAGTTATCTGGAACCCAAGTGCACTGTTTATTTACTATTGTTGGATTAACATTGCAATTGGCCGGGCGATTTTTCGGACTTGACTGCGTGAGGTCCGGGGTTCGATTCGGGCAACAAATACAAAATCGGATTTTTCCAATTTTCTAATAAAAAAATGTTGCTTAGGATTGGATATGTGTCCGGTTGGCGATAGGCTTGCCAACTATCACATTGTGGGACTTAGTGTCTTCGGCTAGTCGTGGGTGCCCTGGTTGTGCCTAACTCTTCGGGGACATGGGCGTAAAGATACTTTTTTCATCAACTTATCTTCTATACCAAAGACTGTATTACTACTAGTTGGCAAATTTATCGAAATTAAGCAATTGTAATTCAATCCTATGATGGGGTAATAATGATCAAAACTTGGGTAAAAAGAAATATTCATCGTGATTATTTGCAAAATACAGCCAAAGGTGCATTTATATTTAAAAACTCTCATTTTTTTTTAATGTTCACTGAAATAAGTACTTTTTAAACTTCAAACGCCATTAAGAACAGAACTGAATGACACACCAGCACCAAAAATGGCGTACATTAAATATTTAATAAAGCGTTGCAAACGTCTTATAGTAACGTGGACACCCAACACGAACCAACCCAACATCACGTTCACTGAAGTTAAAACAAAGTTCACAGGCACACTAACGATGGTGTCCATTTGGTCGTCTCTCCAACGAACTTTCTACCTTAAATCCACAATTTAAGGTTTAAAGTTCTATCCGCGGACGGCCACAGGGGCCGGTACAGTCTCGGCCTACAAAATGGCGCATTTGATTTTCCTGCGTTTCTTCCCCTTGACGTCGCCGTTGGTCGCGCGACTGTCGTCCGACTTGCGGGAGCGGATCTCGCGCATCAGGTCAAAGAACACCTGCGAGGAGACGGACATGAACCAACACCGGACGGACATGAGACCCATCTCTGGTACCCACACACCCTGGACTATTCACAACACACGTCTTTTAAACATTGAAGCGAGCCCAGCAGCAAGGATTAATTTAAACCAGATAGTAACAATACATCAGTCAACAAAAACTCTTGATTCACTATAAATAGGGAAATAATTTGTGATTGATAATCTTAGATGTACTCAAATCAGGATTTAAATCTATATTTTAGCACAGTCATCTTCAGAAAGCTATGGTAACTATCTGATTTGAATTTCGAATAAATTTTAGTATAAGAACATAAAACTGTTGTAATGATTTTTATC
This sequence comes from Calephelis nemesis, assembly GCA_002245505.1. Taxonomy (NCBI): domain Eukaryota; kingdom Metazoa; phylum Arthropoda; class Insecta; order Lepidoptera; family Riodinidae; genus Calephelis; species Calephelis nemesis. The sequence continues at coordinate 33,459 of NJDD01000277.1, forward strand.
ATGAAGTTAAGGTACAAAAAAGACATATTTTATTTGATTTTGCTTAGTTCTTTATCTATTTAATTCTATATGAACGTAGGCCAGTTTAAGAGATGTGTGTTATCAACTCCAAGAAGATGACGATTAAAAAGCATAGCACTGCTTGACTAATGTCCAAGCCTAATCTAAAAGCCAATGGAGCCAAGCAGAACTGTGCGTATAAAAGCTTAACGTGGTAGCAGGGAAATATTAACTGCATAAATACTTGTAAAATTTTACTGTTTAAATTTAAAAAAAAAGTTTGTACTTTAATTTATGTAAAAATAATTTTAAAATGTAATTTTAAAATATCTGAAATATCCTATGGTAAATATGTAAGAATGTTAGTCTTCGAAAGACTAAAATAAATGTCATTAAAGCTTTTGTGTCTATTATTTCTAATACAGACCCAACATTATAAAGTAATTAGCACTGCATTGCACACGATTTTCTATACTTTTTTTTGCTACGATACTATCGATCGAAACTTGTAAATAGACCATTATCTTTTAATCTTCCTAAATATTGTATCCTTTTTAAGCTTTAAAAAAACTATCAATGTATAAATGTAAGTAAGTGCAGTACATGACAGTACCGAGTAGTCTCAGTAATTATCGCATTTAAATTCAAGTAAAACTTTGTCATTTGGGTTTTATTAAAATATATTGAACTCCTACCGATTATTTTGTAATATTACTTTTATTTAGTACCGTGCCCTGACTATCGTTAAATATTGAAAACTGACCAGAATGTATATCATGACAGAAAATAGTGTCATGTATGATTAAGTGACGGTCATCAACTGGTATAAGTTGTGGCCTAATAGCACACATCGTTAGGGTACTGACCATTAGCACTCTGGCAAAAAAAAATGTGATATCGCCTTCGCAACAGTGGAATATCTGTTACGTCATCAGTGTTGACTTACCTTCAATGTCGCTGTGAACGGTCGTCATGTCGACAGTGTACATGGTTCTCTTACCAAATCATGGAGACGTGCTGTGTCCCTTCAATGTTTTGAGGTAGTTAATAGATTATTTGCCTTACCATTGTTGCATCCCTGTGCGGAGTCCGTACTCCGACTCAGCGTCACTTGTGCCCGATTCCTAGATTGAAACAACGAGGCGTTTTTGCTAACAAACAGTAGTTTTTAGTACGAATAGTGATGTGTCTTAACTATAGTCGTTCGTAGTTGGTAGTCAAGTTTTTGTGAGAGAGCTTCGTTAACTTTTGGGCACACTATAAATAGTTATTCATACGAATTATTCTGAATCTGACACAGGGCGACATTGTGGACAACGTCAACAACGTGAATGTTGACATTTTGCAATTCTTGACATAAAGTGGTGTATATCTGTACGACAGCGTTAAGAGTCCCTTACCTCCTCGACATTATCCTTGTTCTTATTAAAAATCTTAACATATTAGCAGTTTACCTATGCGGAAATGCAGAGGTTCCTTGCCTTTTAGAGGTTGTGCACAATTTATTGGAGCTTTCGTACCGTTGTATTGTCCCCGGAAACTGCGACTGCTCGGAAAGTTCTCGTCTCTCACCTTGTCCCTGTTATTGACATACCAGTTGTAGTCCTCTTCCGTCAGAAGAGCTGCGTCCCCTCGTGCGAGTGGCGAGAGCTCACCTTGTCGACGTTGTCCCTGGTCTTGGCGGAGGTCTCGACGTAGGGCACCTGCCAGTGCTGGGCGCGGTCGCGGCAGGCCTCCAGCGGCACGCGCCGCTTGTCCGCCAGGTCCGACTTGTTGCCCACCAGCAGGAATGGAATGTTCTCGTCATTCTTCACACGAAGGATTTGCTCTCTAAAAGGTAACACATTACATTATAATTGCTGCTCACAGGGTCACATATTGTATAGAAGTACTATTTAAGTTATGCGCTTCGGCTATATTCGTCAAGCTTCGGAAATCCGAATGTATTTTTAAGATATCTATATATAGGTTTGTTATAACATAATTAATCATCATCATCATCATCATCTCAAGCCTTCTTCAAACGCCTTGGTGTAGGCCTCCTTAAACTTTCTCCATTTCTTCCTATCTTGGGCTGTCTGAAGCCAATTTTTGCCCACTATTCTTTTGATGTCATATGTCCATCGCATCTGGGGTCTTTCTACGGGTCTTTTGTTACCCACGGTATCCACTCCAATAGGGTTCTGCACCACGAGTCTGGCTTCCGGGCTATATGGCCTGCCCATTGCCACTTCAGCTTGGCCACTCTTTTTATTATGTCGGCGACACATACATAATTAATCATTTCGCTTAAATTTAGATGAGGTCATGCAATTTAAAAATAAAAGTATAAAGTGTGGAAAGAGTAAAAAGTGTAAAGCCGAAGGTACTATACGTCTTAATTTTTTATTGCATGATGACTGAATATTAAATTTCACTGATTATACTTAAATGAATAAACAAATTGAAGAAGAAGTTGGCAAATATTTACCTAAACTCCTGTGTCGCATCAAAACTCTCAAGCTCAGTGATAGAAAAAACGCAGAGGAACCCTTCCCCAGAGCGGAAATAATTGTCCCGGATCGCGGCGTAGTCCTCCTGACCCGCTGTATCTAGAATATCTATTTGAACCTCTTCGCCGTCTAATACTACCTGAAAGGTGGAAAATATCCATTCATACTATAATCTATATATTAATACGTGATGTCAAAACTTTAGACCCTTTTTACGAAAATTGCGAGGACGCGGGAGCATAAAATTTGCCACACTTATAGTTTATGTGTAGCATGGCAGAACTCTAATATTTTTCAATAATAATGCTTATAAAGTACATTATAAATCAATAAATAAAACGTTACCCACACTACCATGCATTTGACACACACAAACAAATATAATGATGATAACGATGAAAGATCACAGATGGCGCACTATAAAGTTTGGAAACAAAGTAGCTGGTCTAGAGAAATGAAGATGGTGTTCTTATCAACAAGACATTCAAATTTATTATGATCGAATTTGACCAATGGGCGTATTATAAACTGGTGCACTACCATGAACGTTTAAAACAGTATTATTTCCATGTTGCTAAATGTCCATTTAATCTTTCTCTTTTTTTGATGAGTATTAGCATTTTTGAAATAATATTACTTAAAGAGCTTATGGTAACCCCCATTCGTTCGTTTGTCCTTTTTTCACATGTTGTATCTAACCGGGTTCCAGCGAAAGTCATAAAGCTTGAAATTTAAAACGTAACCGAAGAAAATTATAGATTTAATCAATTAGTAATTATAGATATTGTTGTAAATTATGTTACAAAAAGAATGTTACGTGTCACAAGGTTACATACCCAAGTAGTAGAATAAGTACTTATGACGGCTTTAATTTTTCCAAAACCCTATTATTATCAACCTACGGGTAATGCTCCGAAATTTAAATACCTAGAGATAAATATTATTACTGTCGATGTTTTGAATTGTAGAAAAAAATAACATCTTGTTTCTTTTTATTATTAAATAAGTGAGATAATATTGTACTTTTTACGACCGCCTTTTTAGTTCGTGAGCCAGCGACAGATTTTCACGACCAAGTTCCTCTCGGTCTATAACTCGTAAAAAGACTTAGAGAGTCGCATTATGAAGCGTACGTCAGCTGGTTACACTCTCAGTCTGTTCAGTGATTTCCTCCCAAACGAAAATTTATCAGATGATAGTTTATGTATTGTTTTTAATAAATAAATAAGTCAGCTGGCTATATCTAGGTGAAATGTTCGTCAGCTGATACCCTGAAAGTGTAACGTAGCAGCTAGTCAGAAACATTTATAGCCTAAGTAAATGTATCAGCTGAAGAGTTTTCCCTAAACATTAAATAAATATTTTGCTAAGTAAATCAAATAATTTCTAATTTTTCAATATTTAAATTAATAATGTTTAAGATGTAATACAAAAAGTTATTAAGCTCGTAGTAGTAAGTTGTGTACAAGAAATATTTCAAAAGTATTTTATAATTATGGATCTCTATGTACCTAGAATTGTTAAGTAACACTAACACCCATATCGCAAGCATATGATTTGATTACTCTGTAGTTAAATCAATCGAGGAGTTTTTTGAAAGACATTTTTTAACATCTTTTTTTTATGATATTGGAAAACAAACAAGCAGACGGATTTCCTGATGGTAAGAAATTCACGCCGCCTAGAGACACCAAAGGTGATAATGAAGCATTGCCAACTTGAGACCGGGTTATTAGGCCTCGAGCAAAAGTAAGTCTACCGGCAACCTTACCCCTAGAACCGGAACACGTAATGACGTTATGGCGGCGTTTTATATGACAACGAACAACCACATGTTTCTGCCGATGGTAAAAAATGGCAAAAATGTGACTAGGGTGTTAGGCCAATTATATAAGTCTACGGGTTACCCTTCTCTCTGGACCAGAACACAACACGCTCATTATAACGTCAGGAGTTGCTAAGGAGGTAGAAGAGTTTCAGAACGGTACTCTATCACCAATGGTGTTTGTTGGAACTTGGTAATTGTACATTTTTCTTTTAACACATTACAAGCTGCCTGGCATAAAATATGGTATATTCTACTCAAGAGACCCAAATCCACGGGTATGCTATGTAAATCGAAGAAAAGAATCTATTTTGACATTGGAAGCCAAAAAAGCGCACGGATTTCCTGATGATAAGAAATGACGTCGCCAATAGACGTTAATTATGATGATGTATGTCATTAGATGATGTGGATTGTGGAATCCTACCTTTTTCCTATAACTATCAGCCTTAGTGGGTTCGTAATCCTCAACGAATTCGTCGTACATGAACTGCAAGGTGAGCGCGGACTTGCCCACACCGCCGGACCCCACCATGATCACCTTGTGCAGCGTCGGCTGCGCGGCCGGCTTCTTCGACATCTTCGGACTGCCCAGCAAGCGGCTACACTGGAACAATACATATTTACATTTGACATAATATACTGAACAAACAACATAAATCTTATTTCTAGAATAAACTTACTTCAACCAAATCTTTTGCTTAACCACTACATAGTATAAAACAAAGTCGCTTCCTTTGTCCCTTTGTATGCTTAAATCTTTAAAACTACGCAACGCATTTTGATGCGGTTTTCTTTAATATATAAAGTGATTGAAGAGGAAGGTTCATATGTATATTTCATAATTGTGCGAAGCCGGGGCGGGCCGCTAGTTTCACATAAAAAAACTGGTATTTTAAACATTATCAAGCGAAAAAACCGAAATGACGAAAGTTATGGTTAGCTTATTACCAGTATCACCTAAAATACAAACGGCATACAATTAAGATTAACAAACTATGGCAACTTTTGATGAGTGGGTGATATTATTGTTCAAGTTTTAATGTAGAACACGAGAAACCTTTTGTTAAAATGAGAGAAAAGATTATAATGTCTCGTTGGTCTAGCGGTTCAGTAGTCGGACTTGACTGCATGAGGTCCCGGGTTCGAATCCCGGGTCGGGCAACAAAAAGAAAATTGGGTTTTTCCAATTTTCTAATAAAAAAAATGTTGCTCGGGATAGGATATGTGCCCGGTTGGCGATAGGCTTGCCACCTATCACATTGTGGGACTTAGTATCTTCGGCTAGTCGTGAGTGCCCTGTGTGCCTTTGCCTGCCTCTTCGGGGATATGGGCGTGAAGATACTTTCTACATATTTAACAGTTTTACAAAAGCTGTTTGTAGCTTGAAAGTCTAAGACAACAAAATAATATATTGTAAAGAAGAGGATAATAATTTCTTACCCTTACCTCCAAACCGAAGGACAATAACGGCGTAAACTGACGCAATAGACAAGATCAAAAAATGAGTTTAGTTAGATGCGGTCTGTAAATCTTACAAATTATTTTTCTCTAAAATCTTCAAGATAGTTATTTCATTAATGTATACCTCACTATAAAAAGGAGGTTATATTTTTTATCCGACTGCGTCAGAAGAAGCGTAACGTTGTTCGAGCTTATGTATGTATCCATTTCTTTGGCACTCCTTATAGATAGATAGATAGAGAGATCAAAGGGCTGTTTTTGACATAATATGAGGTATCGTTTAATTCGTCAGAAATGTGGTAATCTGAAAATGGCGCCCGCAAATGGGTTAAAAAAGGAGTTGATTTTTTTCTTACCATAGCAATACAACTATCAATTGTAGCAATTAAATATCAAATGTAGCAGTTAAAGTCTGTTTTAAAATTTATTTTCAAAGCGATTATTTCTGCAAACGGGTTTTTGATTCGTTTTTGAATGACTTTTTTTACTTTTTTTATTTTCATTTTTAGCGGTCGGTATATTATTTTGTTTTTATCTATGCGTCTGTAAAATATCTTAAAACAAAACAGAACAAAACCACAGTATTAGTGATAAAATTGTATTTACATTTTATCATATTATTAAAGTGTTACTAGATTTAGCAATATTATCTGTTGTAATGTTATCACAATAATATATTCATTGTTAATAATATATGTATCTACTTAATAGAAATATTACTTCTGAACTTGTAAAATATTTAAATATATTTAAATACTTACATAAATATTTACATTTTGTATAAATATATACACAATAACTCAACATTATATGTTATATAGTTGCACATAACAATTCTCTAGAATTTAAATAATAATTGTTTTTTAAAGGCCTTTTTTTATTTTTCCTAGGAGTGAAACAAAATGAGTATATGAATTTATTTGAAAATAGTGATTTCATAGCGAAAATAAATAAAAAGTAAAGTTTTCGAATAGTCCGCGCTACCATTTTTTTTAGAATACTAGCTGCTCCGGCGAACTTCGTTCCACCCGTTCAATTTGTATAGGAATCATTAAAACATTGTTTTCCTATTTTCCCTGCAACTTTCTTGGTACCTATTTCTTTTCATAAAAACCTTCTCCTGGTAATAACAAATACAATAAAAAAAGAATTAGCCAAATCGGTCCCGTCGTTCGGAAGTTAGGCGCTTACCAACACATTTAGCGATTCATTTTTATATTATAGATGGGAAGTTATACTTAGTCTGGCCATAAATACTGTTACACTTAAAAATAAAAAAATATTACATTT
>NJDD01000277.1:40623-64489 GCA_002245505.1 Calephelis nemesis
TAAAAAAATATTTTTTTTCTTTATTACAATATTTATGGCAAGACTAGGTATATTATGTAACACGATGTAGGTACTAACATGGATACGACGTAGCTTTGTGCAAAGGTACACATATATTTCTTTTAAGTGCCAGGACGTGAATAAGCACTCGATTATCCTGATAGTAAGAGGTAACCGTGGCTTGTAAACACCATATATGTTATAGATTGCATTGCTGTTTTGTGGCTGGGATGTAAGGTCTATTGTGCAAATCTTCCAGCTACCCCACTCTCAGGACCGGAACATGAGAGTAGGTAGTTATGGCGACAGGAATATGTAAAGCGGTCAGTAGTTCCTATCCGGACAAGCTGCCACAGAGCATCCTTCCAACAGTGTTTTGTAGGTTAACCTATTAAACCTTTGCTGGCCTCTTACGAGCTGCCTGGCAGAGATGTAAATGGTCTATTCTACTCAGCGGACCAACTCGGTCCCAGCGAGTGAACAGACCAACGCCGGGGAAATTATAAAAAAATTGCATATTGCATAACTATATACCTTTAACACCAGTAACAACAATGAAACATTCCGTGGACATTATCACAGAATAAGGCGATGTTAACAAATTAAAATCAAAAATCTGCAATAAATAATTATAACTTCTTATTTATAAATATGAAACAAATGGTTAGATGATATAATCAAAATAGCAGGAAAACACTGGAGAACTAAGGCAAATAATAGAATAATTTGGAGTAATCTAGAGGAGGCCTATACCCAGAGCGGGGTTCCAATAACAGAAGAAAATAATCAGTTTAATAAAAAATACTTTAGAAAGATAGATATAAACAGTAAAAAAAATTTTAAGCAATAATAATGTTTTTTTTTCAAGGTTATTGGAAATAAAATGGGCTGTATTACTATTATTTATAAATATTTGAGATATTACTACATAGGATAAAACAAAGTTGCTTCCTCTGTCCCTATGTCACTTTGTATGCTTAGGTATCTTTAAAAACTACGCAACCGTGCGAAGCCGGGGCGGGCCGCTCGATTATTGTAAAAACAAACCACGCGTGCAATGCACGGGGCGTTAATAGCTGCAGTTTACCTCATATATTTAAAAAGAAAAACACTTTTTTATGTGATAAAAATTAACGTTTCCTGCCAACTCCAAAAATATTATGGTAAGATGTTAAGTATCCTACAACACTCTTCAGCCATTCTGTATGCACATACAAAAACCAATTCATAAAATGGCAGCTTTTACGTGAAAGAAGAATGCGATGATTTTTTTTTAATTACTACTGTTGCTTATGTCTAGAAACTTTTACGTCACCGGGCTAGTGGGCGAGCTGAGTGCTCAGCTAGAGATTGAAATATGGGTGGGGCCTAGGACCCTCCTTCCTAAGGGTGTTCCCTGTGAGACCGTACCTCGACTTAGGGCGGGATCGTGGTTTGCGTCGGAGGACATCGTGGCTGTGTATCCGCCCAGGGCGGAACAAGGATCTTCGCCGTCTCCAGCGGCGGTGTCGCGAGTTTGTGTCTGTATGTGTACTAAGAATGTGATGAATAACGCTGGATTTTCCGCAGACCTTTGTTTACACACGTCAGCCTCATTGCCATTGTTGGTTGCGACTGATCGTCAAACGGGAAAACTGATAACTCGTTAAACAAAGACGGGTAGCGTACTGACAAAGAAACATCAACCGTATTTAACAAGTTATAGCATAGAGAATCGGTCCCATCAGAGACTTAATAGTTTATGGATTGTAGTTGCGATTAGCATGGGAATTGGTTCTCGTGACTCGTATTAGGGTTTGTGTGGCAGTGGTACTTACTGGTGGGAAACTCATTTGTAATTAGTTTCAGTCTGCACAGTTCAAGGCAACTTTATAGTATAGGAAAGTAGACTATCGCCTATGTGGTTTTGTTTTTTGGTGTTGGAGTTGACTGTCTGAGGTCCTTGGTCCTAGGCAGACTTCCCATATGTGTTTTTTCCGATGATTGCCGTTGTTGTGTTCGGGTTTGGAGGGTAATTGATTACGCCTACGTTTGCTACTCGAACTTATCTTCTCTATATGTGAATAAGCTCGAGCGTCTCTTAAACAACGCAATTAGGTTTATCTTTTGTTTGCGCAAGTTTGATCACATTTCTATGCATCGTGATAAACTCCATTGGCTTACCATTTCGCAGCGGCGACGTCTACGTTTATTATGCATGCTCTTTACTATTTTGTTTGATAATAGCGCCCCCGCCTACCTTAAGTCAAAATTCATTTTTCTCACAGATACCCATAACCTCCAATTAAGATCGTCTAATTCACGTACCCTTTCCATACCGTCGCATCGCACCAACTTCCTTTCTAATTCATTTAGTATACAAGCCTCCCGTCTCTGGAATGAACTTCCTCCTCACATAAGACAATCCCAATCAAGGTTCTCATTTAAGAAACACACTCGTAAATTACTTCTAACAGACACATAAGTGTACACATAAGTAGATTACGCACATTATATTAGTAGATTTACGCACTGTGGTTGTATTATAGTTGTCATCATTTGTTTCAAGCTTCTGCATTGTTGTTTTTCTGTTGGTCAAAAGGTTGGCTGGTAGAGAATGTAAGCGCATTAAGCTCGCCTTTTGTATAACATATGAAAATATGGTGTACAATAAAGATTAAAATAAATAAATAAATAAGGTAGCCGGTAAACTTACTTTTGCTTTTGGTCTAACATTCCGGCTTCAAGTTGGCAAAGCACCATTTCCCATTTGGTGTCTCTAGATCTGTTGAGTTGAGATAAATCTGTTGTAATGGATTTCTGCGAAGTAACGTCAGATCCAATACAACATTTCATTCTAATATAATCAGCCTGGTGAAGGTCGACGTAGTTCGTATCTCCTACTATAAGAACGTTAATAATTACTTTACCTGATACAAGGTTATACTGGATTATAATTGGTTAGAAAAAGCACTCTTAACGCTAATATACATCTCCTTCAGACACGAGACAACCCTTGTGCGACAAAGTAACAAGCCTATAAGAACAAATCACAATAATATCGAAGGGTAAACACTAATTGGTTTAAGAGACTTGTAGTCCGATATTGACTATGGAAATTTTCTGAGTCATTTGGCTTTAACTTTTGAGACTAACGGGCAATGTTTTTCAGTTGATTTCTTTAACATTAAGAGGTCATTATAGGAACAAATATAAGACCATAAGATTTTTTATTTTATGATAACGGAAGGCAAATAAGCCGAATAATTCCTGATAGCAAGAAATTCACGCCGCCTAGAGACACCAAAGGTGCGTTGCCAACCTGAGGCCTAGAGCAAAAGTAAGTTTATCGGCTATCTTACTTTAGAACCGGAACACGTCAACGGTAAGCACTGATGTTATGGCGGCAGAAATACCAAGAACAGGTAAGGCGGTGGTACCTACTAATCCGGACGAGTCGCTGCGAAACTCTACCTTACCTTAGTAAAATATGACTTTTCTGTAAAATCAAAAAAGTCAACTTTTTTTTCACAAAAAATGTTGCTGTATCAGGCTTTCGTTAGTCGATATTATGAATTCAAAAATTTTATTGGTATATGTTTAGATATTAATTAGCCGATTACGCCTAAATTCTAAACCAATCGTGACGAAATTTATCATAGCCGATTAAAAAAAACACCGCTATCGTTCGTGGGGTTCCCAGGAATGTTCTATCTAATGGCGATGTTTCTATCGTAATAGCGATTATCTAAAACCTAAACAAACTTAACACTTCTAAAACCGCAGTTAAAACTATACTTGCAATATTAATTACTAACCGCAAGAACTAGTTAGGTATAAAAGTCAACAGCAAGGACCTAGTAGAAGATCCGAACCTACATCGACTTACACCGAGCTAATAATTGTTTTTTTTTATGATATTGGAAAGCAAACAAGCAAACGGATTTTCTGATGGAAAGAAATTGACGCCGACTAGACGCACCAAAAGTGGTAATGGTGCGTTGCCAACCTGAGACCGGGATGTTAGGCCTCGAGCAAAAGTAAGTTTACCGGCTAACTTACCCTCCGAACCGGAACACGTCATGACGTTATGGCGGCAGGAATAGGTAAGGCGGTGGTACCAATCCGGGCGAGTCGCTGTTAAACTCTACCACCTAGTCAGATGTCACGGTGTTAATGATGGTGAGCCTATGTTCGCCTTTCACGAGCTGCCTGGCAAGGAAGGCAGATGGTCTATTCTACAAAGGAGTCCGGACCAACAAGGGGAAAAAATATATATATATAGTCAAGTACGTATATTAGCTATCATGTTACTGGGTTGCTTAAACAAATCCTGGACTGACTATTTGAAATTATTTAAAAAAATGTTTTTCTTTTTTCCCATTTTTTAGGCAACCTTAATTATTAACATAAATTGGAATAAAAATTGTAAGAAACGTAATAAAACTGCACATATGTTGATGCACTATTTATAGTTTTTTTTTATGACATTGGAAGGCAAACAAGCAGACGGATTTCCTGATGGTAAGAAATTCACGCCGCCTAGAGACACAAAAGGTGGTAATGGTGCGTTGCCAACCTGAGGCCGGGATGTTAGGCCTCGAGCAAAAGTAAGTTTACCGGCTACCTTACCCTCCGAACCGGAACACGTCACGACGTTATGGCGGCAGGAATAGGTAAGGCGGTGGTACCAATCCGGGCGAGTCGCTGCTAAGCTCTACCACCTATGTGCCTACCCAAATATGTATCGGTATGTGTCACTACAATAATACCTATGTAAATAGCACAATAATTTGATCACTCAAACGCCTCCCTATTTTGGTCACTAAGTAAAGAAAAATATTTTTATGTTCTAGTTAGTCATTCTACAAAACTTGTTCGCAATGGTTGTCTGTAAAGTAACAATAAGTTAATTAATTATCTCACAAAAGCTAATATAAACCAATTAATATATAGGTACGTATAATAACAATCATCAACAGTAGGCAAAAATACATTTTCATGTATATTTTCAAGCAAAAATAATTTAGAAACACTGCCTACCCTACACGCGCGTCTCTTTAGAAATTTGTTACACAATGAAGATGTTTAATCAATGTACAGGGTATCTTCCATATCATGTTAATCTGACGCGCCAAAGTTACTGCAAAAATATCCTCTTGGGCTACCCTACTTTAGGTACCCATGAGTTCTCACTATGCTAAAAGAAGAGATAATAATCTTGTTTTCTAATTGTGTATACAAACCTTAAGTGAGTGATTTGTATCAATTATGACTCTACATCAAAAAATATGTTTTCTCGCATTCTTCTTCTTCTTTTTTATAAATATGGCTTTCTATCGTTTTTCACGACTACTTTGCCAATGTCAAGTTAGTGTAACATATTTACTTCTTACTAACCTTGTAAAAAATATCTCAGTTTTGACTCCTTATATTACTTGTAATGTGTACATATTTTGGCTTTGTAAATATCTTTGTTTATAGACTGTTTTTGAGGATGCGCCCCTTATGATTGTTATTGTTCTTGTTTTTACTGTGTGTTTTACACTTTTTCTCCTCAATAATTCTTTCCAATAATAGAAAAACACTAAAATTTACAATATTTGACATCTTCAATGACACTAATGAAAGTTTGAAGATGTCAAATATTATTTCTTTTTTATGGAAAAGAGGAGGTTTAGTTGCCGTCAAAATTCTAATCGACCAATCAGATTTACTAATTTAAATTGCAAATTCCGGAACAGGTCGAGCCGGTATAAAAGGGGGACGATCCAGCCATCTGGGCATTCTGAAGATCGTGGCATAAGTCTACGGAGAAAGCATTAAGAAGAAGTAACGGAGGAACTGCTGCCTTCTAACTACTATCTGGTGCTTGCTATCTGGTGCCAGCTACCTGGCGCCTGCTGCCTGGTGTCCGCTCCTCGGTGCTGGACCCGAGGACCCTAAACCGGCGGTAGTTGCCCCGCCGGTGTACTTCTCTGGCCGCCCTCCCAGCGGCCCTCTTCTCCTGCTGCTCCTGGCTGCTGAGGGAAGGCGCCAAGGGGTCCTACTGCACCTACGCCACTGAGGCCCGTAGCAGCGGTCCTCCGTGCTGCGCTCCGTGCTCCGTCGACCAACTTCAAACCACCGACGTATCCCACGCCCATTTATTCCTTTTTATCCCTAGCCGGCAGAAACTTTGTGTATAGTGTACAGTGCACAGACATTTATTAAGACTTTTATTTTAACTTTAAATATAGTGTACCTTTGTTAAGATTTTTATTTTAAACCTTATATCAACAGGATTCCCTACCAACAGTCAAACTTAAGCAAGTTTGACTGTTTGTTTGTTCATTTTTCTGTTAACATAGTGGTGGGTGGTAGCTAAGCCACCCCCACTACGTTACATTAGTTAATTCTTATACAGTCATTAGTCACTATATTATGTACAAAGTCATGTCCGGTCAGGGTCTTGAGTAAAATGGTGGCTTCGTTACTCAAGTTCATCTAGTGAGATTTGACGGCAGCGAGGAAATATACGATACACTAATTTCTTCATGATTATTTCATTTGTGCACTTTCACTTAACAAAATTAATCTAATTCCCACCTAAATTAACCGATTTCACTCAATATAAACACGAAATTCAATAGTAATTAAAAAATTACAACCACCTTCATTCATGATGGCGCAAAAACTCCTGTTTTCTCATATTAAATAACTTGGTCAAATTTCTTTGAAAGATAGCGCATCAGAATATGTCGCCTTGTATAAGCCGTCATGTATGGGTTCTATAATGAAAAAAAAAAAGCCCTGTCTGATGACAAATGTTTCCAGTACTAAAGACACGCGGTACCAGTTACCACTATGTCATACTTACAACACCGTGCGTTCTGATTTTGACCTAAAAACGGTATAATTGAGTTAAATAAAGATTCGTAGCGGAAATTATCATAAAATGTAAATCAGTCCGTTTCAAGCAACTTATCACAAGAATACGTACTTACTAAGCGACACTGAGTCATACTGTAGCCACGCTGTGAATCAGCCACTAGGTACTAGCTAGACATGAGATAACGGTTAATCATTGTGAATTCCACTATTTACGTATCTAGGAAACGAATGACGCTCCAGACTATGGAGGCGAGCTATGGGTCCTATTTGGGACCTATCAAATGTAAACGCATGATCAATAGTTAGACTGAAAAAAATCGACACTAAGTACTAGTTCAATATATTGTAGACAAATTGCATGTCGTTTCACAGTTTCAGTGTAAAAGAGAAAATGCGACAAAAAAGGCAACACACGTGCGATGGACGCGTATAATACATTCAAAACGTTTTCCAGTCGAGTCGGTACGAAATAGAAATTGATGTTAACGCAGTACACTTACGTGACCATTGTAAAACCATTTATAAATATACCCAACAATGGTCTATACATCTACTTAGTTTAGTATCAATTAAAGCTTCACTAGTATCTTCACGCCAATATCCCCGAAGAGGTAGGCAGAGGCAAAACCAGGGCACCCACGACTAGCCAAAGATACTAAGTCCCATAAATGTGATAGGTGGCAAGCCTACCACCAACCGGGCACATATCCAATCCCGAGCAACATTTTTTTTTACTAGAAAATTGTAAAATCCCAATTTTCTTTTAGTTGCACGACCCGGGATTCGAAGTACATAGTATTAAACAAAGTCCTGTCCCTTTGTCCCTTTATATGCTTAAATCTTTAAAACTACACAACTCGCGGTCCGGGTGTTGAACTTGACTGCATGAGGTCTCGGCTCGTATCCCGGGTCGGGCAACAAAAAGAAAATTGGAATTTTCTAATAAAAAAAAAATGTTGGGTCAGGATTGAAAATGTGGCCGGTTGGCGATAGGCTTGCCACCTATCACATTGTGGGGATTAGTGTCTTCGGCTAGTCGTGGGTGCCCCCCTGGTTGTGCCTCTGCCTACCTCTTAGGGGATATGGGCGTGCGATTGGGATACTACTATTTTAATAGTCTCGCAAAAAGAAGAGAGAAATGCAGACATAGGCATTTTTCATACATCATAGAGAAGGTTTCGTGACAATATCACTGAAATATAGAGAAATAGCAAAATAAACTAATTTTTCGAAAATAATCATGTGTTTGATTAAATAGTATTAGAATGAAGTAACTTTTTTGATAATAAGCATGATAGAAGGATAAATGCGAATGGAACAAAAATCTGTTGTATTACGTTTACTGACCGCATTTTCAACCGTAAGATCAAAAATGCGAAAGGGTTTGAAACTCCGTGGGTTTGGATATGTGAAAAGAATAGTAGATTGATGATTGACAAAACAGACAACCAAAATAAACAAATGTATCAAGGAAATATACGTACCTATATGTAGGTACACGGGGAGACCTAGGCTGACGTTCCACGATCAAACCGCTCAGGTCTCATCCCAGGGTGGTTTCAAGAATCGAAGAATTCGAAAGTGAACTCGCTATCTATTAATTTCTACGCTAACCTTTTAACTTTATGTAATTTTAATTCAAGAATTTCGTCTCACAAAGCTTCGGCGAAAGCGAATGTAATACGTAATGTAATTATTTTGTCCTATTGTTTCATACACAACTCTGTTAAGAAAGTACCGGGAAAAGATAAAAAATACAGAAACTGTTTGTTACTGATCAAAATTTATTTTGTCACCTTTAAAGAATGCTCCTTTAGAACACTTACGCTAACGAATAATCCAACCATCAAAACATTTTTTAAATGCTGTGTCCGAAATTGATCTCAGTTCGAATTCTCTTTACCTTTTACTGGCGGCCCGTCCCGGCTTCGCACGGTTTTGAAATATCCATATAAACATTCCTTTTCAATTACTTTATCTATTAAAAAAACCGCATCAAAATCCGTTACGTAGTTTTCAAGATTTAAGCAAACAATTTTTTTTTAATTCTATGTACCTAGTGATACTACTGATTGAAAACGGGTGCCACGAAGTGATAACTTGAGTTTGGGAAAAAGAAAGACGTCGGCTGGAGCCATATCTGGTGAATATGGTGGTTGCTCGATGGTATTTGTTGAGTGTTTGGTCAAAAATTCATTTACAATTACAGCCTTGTGCAAGGTGCAAATCGAATTTTCACATAATATATAATAATCACATAACATATATTACATAGTATATAATATAATTTTGATGGTTACATTTGGGTGGTAGTCACAGAAAACGGGACAATTTATATTCAAACACTCCAACAATTTTCTCTGCACCAACCAACAAGCACAGCTCTGGTAGATTTTGCTAGCACTTCTGCTAAAGATTTAGGTTTGCAGATTCAAGGTGTAAAAAAGGTCTGCTCTTACTAGACTCATTTAGATCAAACCTAGCAGTTTAAGAATAACCCTAATTCTCAAACATTGAAAATACCATTCAAATAAGACTGGTCGATTAAAAGCGATGTGATAAAAAGGCAGTAATTCCAAAAATAAGAATCCTATCTTCAATGTACTTTCAATGCTGAGGAAAATGGTCTAAATAAAATAGATAGAAAAAAATAGATTTAAAATGTACAGCTCTTTTGCAATTTTATAGTATGTATACAGAAAATAATAGAGTTTTTGACACATACTCATTGAATAGATAAACAACAATGTTAACTAAATGTTACTTCGTCCACTGATTTCATAATTATTGTCAGCAAGCGGAATAAAAGCTTAACCTTTGGTTAATTATAACTTTCACCTTTTGACCAACTTCACAAAAATGTTCAAAGTGCAGCACAGTAAGCATTTCTAATCTCTTGCTTTTTATCACTAGTATCACAGATTAAGATAAGATAAAATTATTTTTTTTAAATATAATATAGGGTCCAGGTCATTGAGGGTACCTTCAACATCAATTATTTGTTTTGGAATTTTTATTAGTTTGACTTTTTGTTTTTGTCATTTATCCTATTTTAATATTATAAATGCGAAAGTTTGTATGTATGGATGTATGGATGTTTGTTACTCTTTCACGCAAAAACTACAAAGCCGATTACGATGAAATTTGGTATGTAGGTAGCTGAAGACCCAGAATAACATAGGCTACTTTTTATCCCGGAGTTCCCGCGGGATTGGGACTTACGCGGGTGAAATCGCGGGGCGCAGCTAGTATTACAATATAACATTCCACATCTTTCAATTCAGATATCAGATTTAGATGATTAAGGTTTTTTTTTTAAATTTTGTCTCATCAACCCAAGTATTAATAAATAATTGATATGGTGGTAGCAATTTTGTTTGCAAACTCACTAAACTATTTGTAAGGGTTATTACTATCTTCTTTAATAAAAAGAATTAGAAAGAAACATAACACTTTTAGTGCTGTCAATTATCCACTTGGTTGTGTACACAACATTTTTACCAACGTCAAAATCATTTCTTGGAAAATGGAAAATTAAAATCTTCACAGTCCAGACAAATCTGACATGTCTAAAATATTCTAATACTTTTGTTTGGGTTTTATTTGAAAAAGATAGTGTGCATCTAAAATTACTTTAGTTTGTGAACAGCAGAACAAGAACCACACAACCAGTAGCTGTGAATTTTTAGTGTTTTCTTAGATTTTTTTATATTGAGAAATAAAAGTTGAATATAAGTAGTAAAAAAAGTTTATATCAATCACATATTTTCTTAACTGTCAATTGTATGAGATTAAGCCATGGATATACATATCAACTATGTAACATACACTTTACAAATTAAAACTGGTGAGGTTTTTAATTTAATTATATTTTGTTACAGTGGATTTAGAACGGTTGACAACCTATTTTTATCTATTAGCTTTTATTGTTTTGTGGTGGTGTGTATCTGTAGAGCAGTCAAAATATTGTAAATCAACAGTTTTAGATGCCACATTAAAATTTTATTGAAAAATATTTAATCATTGGTTATTTTTAATTGGTTATATTATCAATTACATTTATTGAAACATCTAATTTTTATTGACATTAAAGTGAAATATCTCAAGGCCTATATTTAACTGTGCATAGTCTTTAGTAACTTTAGTGTCAGGAGCATAGATCAACCACTCTTCATTGACCTTAAAGCCTGATTTTTAATTGGATGGATGAGTAATGATAGTAATTAATAAAAAGAATAATAAAATTGCAAATGAACATGAGCTGTAGTTATGAAACTAATGCTAGCATTAATTGTGATTCAATCTTAAGTGGAAGCCAGTTAAATGCAACTGGAATGGTCTATTTATTTCTTGTTTAAATAGAAGAGCCAACAAACAAACAAGTAGACCACCAGATAAAGTATGACTACTGCCACTAGACTAAAATTATATAAATAATGTGTGTTTTGGACATAAGACAAGTATGTAAAAAAGTATTAGAATAAGTTATAAATATAAGAAGGACTATAAGAATTGATTTGACACTAATAAATAGTTAATATATATTTTATCTTCACTGCCAATTTCTGGGTAATAAGTGATAACACTTTTGCTTTTCCCTTTCAAATATATAATAACAACCCTTTATAATATGTTTAACCAAGTTAAAAAACGAGGAGGTTCTCAATTCAGGCAGTATATACATATATATTTTTTATGTATATACACCAATTTCACTGAGGTTTCTGAACCAATTTACCTAATTCTGTTTTAGTTTAATGCGAAATAGTTTCAAATTGATGCAATAAAATTTTGATTTAGGTAGGCCTATTAGTTTTTAATTTTATGAGCAATTTTTTATCTACTTTCATCTGTCTCAGTATTTACTTTTATTTAATTAAATCACATGAGCAAGACACTAAAAAATATTAAATAAAAATAACTATGTCAAAAAAACGACTTCAAAACTAAAGAGTAAAAAAATTTCTTAATATTAATGATATATTATACTACCTGTAACATATATATGTGCCAGTTGCTAATAGGTTTGAAGTAGGTGCCAAGCAAATTTTTAGTTAAAGGCTTGGCATCAACTTCAAACCTATTAGTAAATAGCACAAACAAATAACAGGTAACATATAACTAATTTCATTACTCTTTTCAAACAAACTCATTAGTTTTAGAAACTCTTGTTACCACCCTTATCTCATTAACACTCATACTCCGCAAATAAATAAATTTCATTTTCATTAAAATAATAATACTTGACTAATTTGGTAGTGGAAGGTTAATGTATCCACATAGCTTGTGAAATGTTAAAACATTTTAACAATTAAAGCTGACAGTTGAGTATGGTTTCAATAAAAATTATCTTCATGCCCATATCCCCGAAGAGGTAGGCAGAGGCACAAACAGGGCACCCACGGCTAGCCGAAGACACTAAGTCCCACAATATGATAGGTGGCAAGCCTATCGCCAACTGGGCACATTTCCAATCCCGACCAACATTTTTTTTTAATAGGAAATTGGAAAAATCCAATTTTCTTCTTGTGTTCCGACCTAGGATTCGAACCCGGGACCTTATGCAGTCAAGTCCAATGGTTTTAATAGTTTGTTAACGTTTACTTGGCATGCTTATTAAAAGGGGGCTAAATGTATTTTCCAGTCTGTGTGTGTATGTCTGTTTCTTTGTGGCACTCTAGTGATTTTGTGGATCAAATAAATAAATCACATATATTTGATACTAGCTGCGCCCCGCGGTTTCACCCGCGAAAGTCCCAATCCCGCGGGAACTCTGGGATAAAAAGTAGCCTATATGTTATTCTGGGTCTTCAGCTACCTACATACCAAATTTCATCGTGATCGGCTTTGTAGTTTTTGCCTGAAAGAGTAACAAACATCCATACATACAAACTTTCGCATTTACAATATTAATAGGATAGAATATGCAATCTATGTAAACTACCAATTAAATCTTAATATTTAAATAACACAATTAAATTAAAAAACCTGAATTTATAAATAAAAAATGTGTTGTGAATACATTACTACTTAAGCTTAACAATATTGTCTGTGCAAAGATGTAAATTAACTTTTAGCAAAAAAAAACAAAAACTTACATTTTGTTCTTTCACAAATTTCGTTGATAGTTCATAAGCAATAGCTGAAAACATACTCTAAAAGTTTTACTCCCCTCTAGAGGATGTCACAATATACCCCAAATCCATTGAAATGTTCAAAATAATTCTGGCTTACACTACTCGGCAACGCTATTTAAACCAAATTTATGCTAACAGATAGTGTAATGTAGCAAAATTATCAGTTAATATAAATGCGATTGGTATAAAGTCTTGACACCGAAACTACACTGAGATGTTCTGTCTATTCAACATGTAGATGATCTAACTGTGTCAGGAGAAACAGTGAACATTTTACGTGAGAATCGCTAGACAAAGCACGAGAAACTGTGAGAATATAAGAGGCGTTGCCACTGTAGTAAACAATCACGTCACTAAACCTAAAAATGGCACATCCATTTTTGAGTTATCTTGTAGAAAAAAAACATATAAAACCTTACCAATGAAGAAATCAGTAAAAACACAATTCCTCTAAAATCCTAGTCAATTATCACTACAGGATTTTACTAATTTCGTAACCAATTTTACTGTCCCAATTTTCACAACTTAATTCCACAGATCACAATTGTAGTCTTTGACAAGAATAAAGATTTAATAAAACTAAAATTGACATTTGACACATGACGAGACGAGGCTGCATCGTTGCCATCTTATTGGTTTTTTCACTGAATTTAGTGAAATTTTGGATGGCTCTGACATTTCTTTCATATTAAAAAAATATCACTAAAAATGTATTTTCAAATTATTAGTGATATCTTACGAGTAAAGAAAATTTCAAAAATTGGTGTTGAGCATATAATATAGCACTTTGAGTATTAAATCAACAGGAGATGCCATTTAAAGGCGTTATTCCTGCCAACATTTGTCTTGCCATTCTGCAAGAAATAATCGATGCCAAAAATGCCCAGCAATAGTATTGAAGTGAAAACTTCTTTATACACTAGGGTAGAAGCCTTTAAAAATAATTAAAAGTGAAATAAAATAGTAGTAGGATGAAGCCCATTAGAAAAGGAGGAGAATATGATCAAAATGAAAGGAAAAATAAATTACGGTCGATCCGAGTTCGGGAAATGGGAGGGTTTAAGGGTAAAAAATGGTTTATCTTGATTTCTGGCAAAACTATAAGTCCTATCGAAAAAAGTCAAATGACAAAGTTGTAGGTAATAAAAAGATCTAAAACTTTTGTATTAACACGTTTTTCACATAACCTCAAAATTTATGTGAAAAATTCAAAAAACCAAGTTTTTGGTTTTTTATTTTTATCTTATACAAAAATTTCTTTTTTTTAACGAAATTTGGTAAAAACTTACCTTTTTATGTACCAAATACGCTGTAATTTATTTGATTAAAAATGTTTAGTTTTTCACCTTATTTTGAATTAATACCAAAAAAACACCCTAATTTTCAATCGAAAACTCACCCGTCAAAATATCAGCTTTTTTCAAAAAGTTGGTATGTTTTCTGTTCGTTGAAATCTCTACTTTTTGATGGTGAAAAAAAATGTTACTATAGTAAATCTTCACAGGAAATGCAAAAAATCGAAAAAAACTCGAATTCGAAATTTTTTTTTAATTTTTATAAAAAACTTTGAACTATTTATCAAAATTAACACTTTAATTACTCGAAAAACATTAGATTACATGTTACATTGATAAAAAAAATTGCAAATAAGAATATGCTACTATATTTAACAAACAAATAAGTTAATAAAATTAATATTTAATAATACATTTACAATATTTGGAGAAAGTTGTCGAATATTCTTTAAATTATATGCGTAGATGTCTATTTACAACTATTTTAAGAAAAATTATATACCTGAGTAACCTACGAAAAATAGTAGCCCATCAAAAGGTATTTCATGGAGAAGTGGGGAAGGGGTTAGGCGAGTCCAGGTCTTATTACAAACATACCTGCTTTTTCGTAGCAGCTGTTACAACCGTTAGCCTAACCAGTATTCGAAATACAGTACAATATATGACTTGAATATGCTAGTAAATGTAACTAATTTGAACATAGAAATTTTAATTTTACGATGAAATACTTTTATATTCAGTTCCCAATAATAAACAGTATGAGTGGTTCAAAATATTTGCATGCCAACTTTTTGGTAAAATAGGATTAAGAACTTGTTTTATATCTAAGATCCTCATTACCCTATTTGAGCAAATAAATGTTATTATTATTATTATTATTATACAACATCGTTTATAAAAATACACGTGCACGCTGAGTTTCTTGAAGATAATTGTGACTAGTTTACTTAAAAAAAATTTTCGAATCTGCATAGGAATAATAATAACTATTATTATAATTGTTTATTTGCCAAAAATGTTGTACTAACAGTTATGAATCATAAGATTAATGTGTTAAAAATATTGTAATGAATAACGTAATCCTAATAAAGCATATACATTTAATTGTACGATTTACATTTATATTTTTATATAATGAGATTTTTTATGACATAAATGTAATTAGCATTGAATAAATCAACTTTTTAATTGAAACAAATTGCAGCAATCGCATTTTTGAAATGAAATTATTCATGATAATTAAAAAAAAATTCGAATTCGAGTTTTTTTTTCGATTTTTTGCATTTACTGTGAAGATTTACTATAGTAACATTTATTTTTTTTTCACCATCAAAAAGTAGAGATTTCAACGAACAGAAAACATACCAACTTTTTGAAAAAAGCTGATATTTTGACGGGTGAGTTTTCGATTGAAAATTAGGGTGTTTTTTCGGTATTAATTCAAAATAAGGTGAAAAAAATAAATATTTTTAATCAAATAAATTACAGCGTATTTGGGACATAAAAAGGTAAGTTTTCACCAAATTTCGTTTAAAAAAAGAAATTTTTGTAAAAGATAAAAATAAAAAACCAAAAACTTGGTTTTTTGAATTTTTCACATAAATTTTGAGGTTATGTGAAAAACGTGTTAATACAAAAGTTTTAGATCTTTTTATTACCTACAACTTTGTCATTTGACTTTTTTCGATAGGACTTTTAGTTTTGCCGGAAATCAAGATAAACCATTTTTTACCCTTAACCCCCCCCTCCCACTTCCCGAACTCGGATCGACCGTAATTTATTTTTCCTTTCATTTTGATCATATTCTCCTCCTTTTCTAATGGGTTTCATCCTACTACTATTTTATTTGGTTTTCAAAATTATCGACCCTGGTCTATTAGGCGCGTTGAGCGTTTTGGTAGAGGTTAAAAGCCTCGGTTCGCGTCACCGACATGCTAATGATAATAGTATATCTATAGCTATGGAGAGCCAGACAGTAGCCTGTGTACACGTATACACTAATACATCGACTATTTCTGACTGTATTATGTGCGCTTTGGACGCTTTATAAATTTCATATAATTTTTACATATAGTTGTAATTACTCTCAACTTAATTGTTCCGTTTTCACTTCTATCGGCAGTTCCACGACTGCTACTGTTTTTTTTGGATGTAAAAAAAATCCATAAAATATAGTTTACTAAAGCATACCTTGATTTTACACCTGTGATAATCACTTTGTCTAAATTTTGATAAACAATGGATTAAATTTGCAATCAATGTTATTAAATAAAACTAATGCTCAGTGCTGTCAATAAACTATAGTAGGTAAATTGAGTCATGTATTTTGTAATTATGTAACTACGCTTCAATTCAACAAAATAGACCTAATGGAATTCCTATTCTATTTTTCGCTGACAGTGGATTCTGGATCTCAGTAATGTAGTTAAAGCATGAACAAGGAATGGAGATGGCGAAATTTAATTCGTACTAGCGGCCCACCTGTCCACCTGTTAAATGTTAAAATATTTTAATAAATTGGTCCAGTATTTACAAACATTTTAAATACAAACTAACATTTAGACGATCCAATCTTTCCTCCTTTACATTATAGTGTAGATGACATAGTGATAGCAGCTTCACCTACCGGTTATGTTATGAGTTATGTGAAATATGTATACATCTAAGTATGGAAGGTTAATTTTTCCCATTCGATGTCATAATAGCCGTTGTCTCATGGGAATGTCCCACTGTAAAAAGTAGTCTATGTTTAACTGAGATAATGTTGGCTTCCATTGGCAAAATAATTTTCAATTTCAATTAAAAAAACGACAGTCAAATCTTTTCTATTTATAATTGGTGTCTACCCAGATAAGACAATTGATGCAAACGTTCTAAATATGCTCGTACAATATATACAATACTACATTTTTTTAAATGTGCAGAAAAATGAATTTACCTACATAATCCATTTTTCTACGTAATACGTGTCTGTGAAATCATCGAAATACACAAACAAAATTAAAATTTCAACTCAATCGGAAGTCGTTTAGTAGTTGACATACCGACGACAGCAGCGCCACCTGTCTCAGCACGGAAGGGTAACTCTCCCATATCGAACCGTTTCTCCGTAGTGGGAATCAGGGGAATGAAGAATTTTACCATGGTAAAAAGCTCTTGTTAAAGAGTATTTATATTCTTTGGTAAAAAGTATCCTGTATTTATTAACCGAGTTCGAAAAAAAGGGGAGTTTCTCAGTTCTGTCGGTATATTTTTTTACCAACTTCTCGGTTTTTTCTGAACCGATTTTCGTAATTCTTTTTTTGTTTGATGCGGAATAGTTTTGAATTGGTATCATACAAATTTGATTCGGATAGGCCCATTATTTTTCATTTACGAGCATTTTTACCTATTTTCACCTATCTATATTAATAATTTCGTCAAGGGGAGACTCGACTAAAACCTTATCGGAATAATAAAACATACAAAAATAATGATTCCGTGTTGACAACATGTATCCGCAAAATTTAAATTGTCGAGTATTATGTTAAATCTATACATATAATAAATCTGTAGAAAGGTCAATTCCGTACATTGAAAATATTGAAAAATAAATAGTAATAGTAGTAGTGTTACTGGATCGATACCAAACCCAAATACGTGATTAAAATTCTTTTGTCTATGTGTTTGTATGTAGTATGTTCAGGCATCACGTGAAAACTAACGGTTCGATATCGATGAAACTTGGTGTAGTAATACCTTATTATCCTGGGCATAAAATGGTATACTTTTTATCCTGAAAAAAATACGTAGAAAAAAAAAACCTTAATTTTTCAGTTTTATCACGCGAAGACCGACATCCGCGCGGACGGAGTTACGGGTGGAAGCTAGTTCTAAATATGTTGACAAACGAATCATAGACGCAATCTTGGGTAGTTAATAAGCGTTCCGTTTTATACTAGCTCTTGGATACGTCGCACCATTAAAGTAGGTACTGTGACTGTGTAGAATGAAACGTCTTGTCGAAAATATTGAGTGAATCACAAAGAACTGTGACTGTGTAAAATAAAATATTTTCCGTCGGTGCTTGGTAAAACTTCCAAATATGCATATTTTTAAGTAATGAAACACTGTAGTGTTTTATGTATCACTTAAGATTTATTGTTTTGTAAATAGCGTACCGGTTTCGATTATGCAGCATCATCAGGAAAACTGAAACTACTACAAGTACTAGTAGTTTAAGTTTTAGCCCTCAAGATACTGTATAAGCATATTTTGCATAGAATGAAATTTTTGATTACGTAAAATCTTTAATGGATTGTTCAATTCTAAAAATTCAAAAAGTAATCTTATGGCATTGCGATAGTCTTGAATATAAATTGATTTATGTAGATAAGGATAAATATGAAATAATGGATAACGCGGTCCGAGTACGGTCACTATTTTTATTAACTTTTAAAAATGTATTAAAATAGATATTATATTGCTATAACTATAATAGTTAATTATATGATATTACAAACTTTTTTGCAAATATCAACATGTTCTTTAATACTGTAGAACATCGTTTCATCTAATTATTGATGGTTTACACTTTACACAGCGCACGCAACGAAAGACATATTATATAGCTAATTTGTTTTTGTTCACGTTATTGCAGTTTTAGTAGTTTCATAATTACAAATATAGCCCACGTTCATCGGGAATAATGTTGGCTTCTTATGGTGAAATAATTTTTCAGATCGGTCTAGTAGTTTCGGAGCCTATTTAATACATACAAACAAACTAACATTTTTTTTCTTTATTTTTAGTATAAAGATATAAGTTAAGTTTACATTGGGTAAAAGAAACCCAATGAACACTATCTCCCGTGAATGTGCAATAATCTGATGGGTAATTGTAAAGCGTAAATCTTTAATTTGTAATATTAAAAATTGTTTACATGTTATTAATGTGCTTTAATGTTTTTTAAATATTTACAGTTTATATTTATATGAGCAGTCTGAATTCCATCTTAAGTCACATATACTTTACAATTTGTGAGCTACACTACATAATACTTTATAATTTGTGAGCCACACCGTAATAAAGTGAGTAAGGTGACATGAAAATCATAATATAGACATCAACTTTTTTCACGGTTGTTTCGTTAATTAAAAGTTAATCGAATGTCACTATAAAAGGATTTTTATTTTAATATTTCAAAGTAATATATAATTCAAAAAATTAATACGGAAGACGTAGCAGCATGGCCTTAAGATCTAAGCTGGCCCAGAAAGAGGCAAATTAGCGTACAAAATAATAACTAATGGCTTCGACTGGTTTCGATCGAGTTTTTGGCGCCATCGTGAATGAAGATAAATAATAATAATAATAATAATAATAATAAATAAATATCCCTGGACAAATCACACGAATTGAATTTAACCCCAAAGTAAGCAAATTATATGCTTGTGTTATGGGTGTTAGTCAACGATACTAATACATAGAAATACTTAAATAGATACCAGAATATATTTAATAAACACCCAGACCCGGAAATGCAGACATCTAAATGTTCATCACACAAATGCCTGCCCCCGTCGGGAATCGAACCCGAGCCTCGCGTGTGGTCGATGTAGTTAAGCGTGTACGTTAGCCACTCGACCAACGAGGCGGTCGAGATGGTCATCATTTTTTCACAATTATTGAATTTAGTGTAGAATATGAGTAAAATTGGTTAATTTAGGTGGGAATTAGTTTAATTTGGTTCAGTGAAAATGCACAAATAAAATAATCTTGAAGAAATCAGTGTATCGTGAATTTCCTCGCTGCCGCCAAATCTCATAGACGAGCTTGTGTAACGAAACCTCCACTTTACTCAAGACCCAGAAATGACTTTGTAAATATTGACTAATGACTGAAATAAAAAATGAATACGGAAAAATGAATTGAAAATATATAACAGGAAAAAGATTTATTAACATGGAAGACGTGGCTGTATAGACTCAGATCCTTTGCCTTTCCCCGACGGGATAAAATTAAAAAACAACAACAACAAGTTTCGTTCGACTACTAATATCTAATCTGTGGTTTCGACCATGTTTCGACAATGGTAAAAACCTGCGAAAACTTAGCACCCCATCTAAGGATTTGCGAAGTGCAAATGACCTTAATCGATAGGTCTAGGTTAGGTCTGTATAGGTCCATCAAAATTTTCGTTAGGTCCTTTATAAGTTTTTTATAAATAATTTTTAAATTTTGCATAAAAAAATACATCTTAGCACCTCATTTAAACGAAAAATCATTTATCGCTTCAGAATGACAATAATAATTAAATATATTTATTTCCTATGAATCTACAAAGATTCTTGTGATGCGTCTATGAATTGTCATGGATACATACAAATATTGATTTGTCACACCAGAGTAACTATTCAGTATCTTTTTATTGATGATCACTGGGTAAAGTGTACATCATTTAGCTGTCAAATGACGTGTTTTGTATTTGCTATCTCCATTGTATTTCTGTTTGTCACAGGAGATAGCAGATATAAAACATGTCATTTTACAGCTGTTTGATGTAAATTTTACAGTTATCATCACTAAAAAGATATTAAATAGCCCCGCGCAGATGCCAGTAAGTGTGCACAGATAGTTATACTAGTAGATTTTTAAATATGCAACCTACATTACTATGAGTTATTGATTTTCTGGTTTTATCTGGGGGCACGGCAGTGCCCCCGCCAAGTCGAGCAAAATTTTATTATAGGTGATGCTGATTCATGTGTATATGCACAATTAAAAGAAAATGTTACTTATGGCAATCAAATAAAAAAAATTGAATGCAAAAACCATGTAATGAAAAACTACCCCAGTGCTTTGTATAAGGTAAATGTGTGTAATTTTATGTATGCATCACTAGTCTGTAATGTTATGAAGTTATTTCATATAAATATATTTTTTATATTTCCTATCGTTTTACATATAAATATATTTTTTATATTTCCAGATACTGGCTAATACTAAGTTGCCTCTCTATGGCCGAAGTCGGCATGATAGAACAAAAACTGTGAATTAGAAACAATTGCAAAGTTTTTCAGAGTGTCTTCATTCTTAGTTACTACCTAAATAGGTATACTATAATACATTTTATCAATACACAGACCCAAAAAAATAGGTATCTATGATTATCACACAAGTGATTGTAGCAGTTGTTGTGAAAGCAAAGTAGTGCCTATTACTTTTAATATTACCATTAGTCACTACCTATTATTAAAAATAACATATTGATGCTGCCGTCGTAACCATGATTAATATTCATTTGCTGGACCCTCTTGTTCAGCTTTATGTACATATTTAATACCACTGGAAGGCAAACAAGCAGACGGATTTCCTGATGGTAAGAAATTCGTCTTACCATCAGGAAATCCATCGCCTAGAAACACCAAAGGTGGTAATGGTGCGTTGCCAACCTGAGGCCGGGATGTTAGACCTCGAGCAAAGGTAAGTAATCTAATTGAAATATCGGCAAATCACACAATTTTTTCTAACCTCGAAATACAAAATTATGAGTATTTCGAGTTTAGAAAAAATTAGTCTTTCGCCCACGTCTACAACCTTCCACAAAAATTAAATTATCAAAAATTAGACCCAGAACTTCAAAGATTTGTTTGTTGTTCATCACACAAACGCCTTTACTTATTCTATGCCTACTTGTCGAGCATCAGAGTTTAGACATGTATGCAAACCGATCCACAATTATTGTAAGAAACGAGTGCACAGGTTACAAATGTAGGTTAGGTATCTACTATTAACTAATTACTAACAAGCTCATTGGTGTAAAGTGCTATGCAGAAACTTGGCCGGGTAGTAATCCACCGCCTTACTATTCCTGACACCATGACTCATATTCTGATTCGAAAGTTTTAGTACCTAGCCGGTAAACTGGCCAAAGAAAAGCGACATACTTACCTATTACACCTAAGGTATCTATTGGCCACGTTACCTCATACCCTTCGGGCACAACTGCAAAAACCGACCCTAACTATTCCATTGGACAGGTAACACATTGCGATTTGATAATTCTTTTTTCGAATTAAAGCATTGAGTAAATAATGTATACATTTGTTAACGTGACCATGGCCTATCTTTCTTAAAAAGAACTGTAAAAATCGGTTAGCTATAGGCTAAGTAATCGAATAACATCCAAAAAACATACAGTAATAAAAAGTATAATAACTTTATAAAATGAAAAAAATATCCACCGTATAATGTATCGCCTGTAATAAATACTAATGTCAAAACAATTTGCTTCTATAAATATTTTCTCACAAACATGAGTGCTGATAGGGTTACATGTGTTTTATTTGTCTTAAGAAACAATCGGAAAAGGCGCAATGTCGCATGAAATTAGTTTATTTGTCGTTTATAGCAATAATATAAAAGCAAAAACTATAGACCAATACTGACCTAACGATAAAGAATGCAGAAATACAAAGATAAATGAGTTTTCGTTTAAATGAGGTGCTAAGATGTATTTTTTTTTTTGCAAAATTTAAAAAATTATTTATAAAAAACTTATAAAGGACCTAACGAAAATTTTGATGGACCTATACAGACCTAACGTAGACCTATCGATTAAGGTCATTTGCACTTCGCAAATCCTTAGATGGGGTGCTAAGTTTTCGCAGGTATGGTAAAACGTAATTATTATATTCTCTTTGGACAATGGTTTCAACAAACTGTTTGACACTTGACAGCTGTTCTCTTATCTTGACTTGACAGTTTGTCAACTGTCATAACTCATAGTAGATCAAAATCAAATTATCCAATAAAAAAATAATTGTTTATCTTGGATTTTGTAGTTTGTTTTTAATTATTGTATTTATTAGGACGAATAGGTACAAATATAGGAAGTTACAAGTAAATGGAAAATATGTCCAACAGTAAATTGGACATAATTTGGTCTCCAATACATTATGATAAATATGTCGTTTGGGGTCAAGATATAACCTTATACGAAGTGTTTCGGCTTCAAGATGCCGATAAAAAACCAACATGTAAGTAATATATTGTTCAAGTTTACAAATATTATTTATTTTACGCATGCAATAAAGCAATAATATGGTAAAGAATACGAAACACATTAACTATTTATTCTTTTAGATTATTATCATATCGTTTACGTTTTAAGTTTGGACATATTATCACTGGAATTCCGTCAAATCTATGTTGTGTAAATATTTAGTAATTAATGTTTATATTTGTGTTAAGACTAGATAGTCAAGTTTGCGGGAGCGAGAAACGACTTTTTAAAAAATATAAAATTTATTACTAAAACTTAATTAAACAATTTGGAAAGATTAATATTTCTAATTGTTACAATTATATATTTAAAACGACTGAACAGAGTTGGATGCTCGTATCGAATGAATCCATAAGTAACGTGTAAAACTTACTCTGGTCCCAGTTCACACGCAACCTGAGATCCCTGTGAATAGGATAAATGCTGTCTATGCATTTATTCTTATGGTAGGGTTCCGTGAGGCTAACATAACTAGCCCTTTCAGAACGAACTGTAACAAGCGTGCGTTCACACAAAAAAAAATATTTTGGCGCGGA
>NJDD01000277.1:88471-123556 GCA_002245505.1 Calephelis nemesis
GGGCCCGCCGGCCTCCGCGCCCTCGGCCGCCGCCGCCTCCGACACGGGCGGTAGTCCGCCGCCCACCACCACCTGTAGCAAACAACTCATATTGTATGTATCCGGCTCGAAAGATCACGTATTATACTCATAAAATCTTAAAATTATACAATTTTGTGTGTATATTTTAAATTTTGTGAATTGCTTCAAACTTTAAAATGTAAAAACTTAATCAAGATTTAATTACGAATTAAAATTCAACTTGGGTTTATTTATATTTAATTAATTTTAATTAATGTATTATGGGTATACTACGTCATTACTTGTCGTTTGTTTGTCACCCTATTGGAAGTGTCAATAAATTTGATAAGTGAATTTCTCGGATTTTTTAACAATACTACAATTCCGCAAGGACAGCCTGCCCACAAATGCCGTTTTATCAGAGTAGCCACTCGCAACTAGCAATTTATATAGCGTGCAGATATCACGATTTACGGGAGAAGTTACGCAGAACGAGATTTGAATTCCATATCAGTTGACTGTGGTTGTGTTGTGGCCTGTTTACTATGTGTAATGGAGCTGGGCTGGTTATATTTGTATCATTGACAGTGATAAATAGACAAAATGAGCAACAGAATGGATAAGCCGGGATCTAACACGGACGCAAGTTAAAAGCGCAGTATGTACAGTGTATAGTTACCGGCGGCTGGGGCTGCGGCTGGCGCGGCGGCGCGTGCGGCCGGCCGAGCGAGATGTTGGGCAGCGAGGGCGACGAGAACAGCAGCTCCGCCGCCCGCGCCCCGCCCTCCTCCTCCTCGCGGATCGGGGCCGCCGTCGTACCGCCCGGCGGGGACCCGCGCGGGGACCCGCCCTCCATGTCTGCAACACCAACATTATATTATTGCACGTCCTTACGGCCACACATTTTAGTCGCAATTAAACATAAAAAAAATACTTTTATTTAAATTAAGACTTAATTATTAATCTATAAATAAAAAAAAATATATTCCAAATCTATAAAGATTATAAGATTGAAATTTGATTTATTAATACACGACAGTAAATTGTTATTATTTAAAAATTAAAACAATAATTCTTATCATATTTATAGCTTATTCATAAAGATGTTTCTTTACAACTCATACTTATGTAACAATCCAACTTACTGCGTAACTTGACCCTGGTCTTGAGGGGTCTGCGGGCGAGCGGAGAAGCCCGTCGCTCGAACACCCGCGCCTTGAGCCGCACCTTCAGCATGTTCGGCTCGGACGCTGTTAGCGCACGCCATGCGGTTAGACTAGTACTACCTCACAACACACACTTCCAAACTAATGGGACGGGACACGAATTTATTCTTTATCATAGCTTAACACCATGGTATGGCCCAGCTAGGATTACGCTCAGAAAGGTGTAATTTGTCATATGGTATGTCAAGAAGTCGGTAGAAGAGAACTTAATTTCCGTTTTCTGAGTTCACAAATGAACTCATACATATAAGAATTTTATAAAGTTTTTTTTTATATAAGAGAAGGCAAACGAGCAAGTGGGTCACCTGATGGAAAGTGATCACCACCGCCCACGGACCAGGAGTATCACAGATGCGTTACGTAGGTACATTTGAAATCAACCAAAATCGAAATAGTACCCTAGTTAAATGCGAATAGCATCATTACATGCAATTAATTGTAGTACAACATTTTTCTTGTTACACAAAACAAAATTTGTGTTATCCCAAAAACTCACACATAAAACAGGGAGTCCCATGAAATTGGAAGTAACATTACAAACAAGTTATTAATATACAAAACTCACTGGGTATTATAGCTTGTACTAAGATATAGCTTACAATTAAGTATATCGAAACACGCTGGCAACGAGCTAAAATTATTTACACAAAAACGTAACTGTATTAAAGGTCTATTTCACCGAAACACAAATATATGTTTTCTTTAAAATACTTTTTTAACTCTAATTTGTTTAGCTTAAAGTTGTAAGACGACACAGAGATTTTTAATAGTGTTATTGAACAAGAATATAATTTCTTTTCTAACTGAAAGTAAATCTTACAAAATTTATCAAATTCAAAAATAATACCATAATATTACAATTTGAACCCCAGAGACCTTTCATTATCAATCATCAATTATTTTCCTCTGAAACATCAAACGTATCATCAAACGATCCCCCGTTTGATGCTAAACTAATACAAAAATTGCTTACATTAATAGTCATATATCAAAATATATTGTGAGACGGTGAAACAGGCTATTAAACTAATCTAACAAAATCTTCACAGAAATTAACAAGGGTTTCGTTTGAGTGCAATGAAAAACTAAAATCATATTAAAAACATAAAATGTGCAGTTAGCAACATTAAAGTTGAAGCGAAAATAGTTGTGGACTTACCAGTTTTTCTGAGAGGGTAGTCTGAGGGGGAGGGTTGCGGGGGAGCGGCGTTCAACGTGAGAGGTAGTCTGTAGGGATGGGCTGTTGCCGTCGCTGTCGATGTTATGGATTCTCCTGATGACGACTTCACTATGCCCCTGAAAACATAAAAATGGTTTTTATCGTTATTATTATTATTAACTCTTTATTGTACACATTCCACAGCATAAATTACAACTTAGCGGCGAGATAATTATAATAAAAAAAAATTTTTAAATTAAACATTTTTAATAAACCCAGGCAAAACCTACCCGTCATGTAGCTAAGAAAAGTTTATCATCTGCTCTCTATTGCCTACTATGTCGATCACGTCAGCTTTCAAACAAAAAATCCGCTTAGAAATTGGTTCATTCGTTAGAGTTATGACAAACACATACAGACACACACACGTAAACACCGGACTTTCGGAGGTAAATAAAAATGTGTTTAATTTTATTTATAAAAAAAGGCCACAAAAAATGTGTATTTTCAATTTTCTATTAAAATAATCGTTGTTCGGAATTGGATATATACCCGGTTGGCGATAGGCTTGCCAACATTGTGGGGCTTGGTGTCTTCGGCTAGTCGTGGATGCCCTGGTTTTGCCTTAGTTTAACTATTCGGCGATAAAGTCGTTAAGATACTTTTTTTTATATTTATGAAAGATATGCAAAAATCTTACCAATTTCTATAAGGTGATCCAGGTACTGTCCCATTTGCACTAGCTGCCGCTTGTTTCTTCTTCAAAAACTCCTGTAACGTTAAATGAAGAAACCTGAATAAATAAATATCTCTGGATATAACTAGAAATACTTAAATGGATACAAGAATAATAAATTTAATAAACACCCAGACCAAGAAATGCAGACATCTAAATTTTCATCACACAAATGCCTGCCCCCCGTCGGGAATCGAACACAAGCCGTTGGTCGGCGTAGTTAGGCGTGTACGTTAGCCACTCGACCAACGAAGCGGTCATAATGATACATAAACTCGTAACACATACATAATTTTTAAGCGATAAGGTACAGTATAGATATGTTGGTGTAATAACATCTAGAACGCTTTTTCCATTCTCGACATGTACGTAAAGTGCTAAAATTTTAATTTCATGATCAGTATTAATTTATTTCTAAAAATTCGCAATAAATACAATAAAAAAACACAACAGACAGGATCTAAACGAATTTCTATATGTTAAGAAATATAGTAACGCATGATGAAATTAAAGATAATAATCGTGGATTGTCTATGTCAGGTTTGGGGATGTTAAGCCTCTTGCACAAAGTCTAAGCAGGATAATAAAAGTCGTGACGATGGCAATCCAGGCTAGTCGTTGTAAGACTTCCGCCAGAAATGAAAACTTGAATATTAACGTTGTGTATTTTTGATATTTTGAAATGGTTAGGGAATAATTTTGCATGGATTGCTTTAATTATCAATATGAAAGTATCAGTATCATTTATGTGGTAGAATACAATATTCATTCATTGTACACAAATATGACAACACGAACTTTCGCCCAAGCGCCCTGCGCCGTCTTACAAAATTTTGATCGGGTCACGTGTCCTGACGCGAGTTTAGAAGTATTACCCATTCCAAAAAAAGTGCGCAACTTCGCTCAAGAAGTTTACACTACAAAAACCTAAAGAAAAATATAACGTATGAATGGACAAAGAAAATCTTTGCAGTCTGTTTATGTTTAATTCTTTATTAGTTCAAATTTTTCTTCCCTATTTTCAGCCATCACCTTAAGATTTTTTTTGGTAAATTACAGCGAACAAGCACATGGTTCCCCTGATGGTAAGATATAACCGCAACTTAGAGACACCATACAACGGAGTAGGCCTACCTACCTGTGGCCAGGGTTTTAGGCCAATTGTGGAAGTGTAATGGATACCCTACTCCCCGGAAGAGAACATGACATTGACATTGTGGCAGCAAAAATAGGTAAGGCGGTGTGTCTCTACCTGGGCAAATTACTGCACAGTACTCTACCGTCAGTGGTCTAGTTGGTAATGAATTTCACCTTTGCTCGCCTATTCCGATTTGTCAGGCAGAAAGGCATTTAGTCATTTATATTCTACACAAAGAAACCGAACCAACACAGGGGAAAGCCTTTTTAAGATACTATCTTACAGTTCTAAGAATTCATGATAGCGTCCAACCAATTTCAAAGAAAATAACTGGACATAAAAGTAAGTTACCCTTAGTGTTATCAAAGTAAAAATTAAAAAGAGGAAAACATATGTATGGATCATGTAGTGAACTTGAAAAAAAAACGAAATAAACACAACATGAATGCCTTCGTAATTATACCTGAAGTTTTTGTTTGACTTGTGTGGAAGCGTTCGCGCTGTGTTCATGTAACTTGTCCTTTTTCCTGAGCATTTCGCGGTCCCGCTCGTGCCTCTCCCGCGCTTCCCTTGCTTCTCTCGCTTCCCGTGCTTCTCTTAACGCTGCCTCCTCCATTGCCTTATGCTGTTCCCATAACTGAAATTAATACAAACTTAAGTCAATATTAACCCTTATAGACTCGACATGTCCGCCTGTATGTCTCTGCCAATTTATTCCCAACGTATTATGACTAGTCTACAATGAATAACGTTTCCATTTTTATTCAAAAATAAAAAAAGAGATAAAGATGGGGCTCCCTAAACATAAGTACCTTGAACACTGGAGAAATATGATACCTATGGTATTTGAAATGATTTTGAGGTTCTTAAAACTGTTATTTTTAAAGTCAACCATTTGAAAGATAAGATACTACATAATTAGATAAAGAGGCAAAATGTGAAAAATATCGAAAATATATACCTTGTTGACGTCAATGAAAACTTTTAACGGAAATTGGTCAAAACGAGATATAGTGAGCCATGTTTTTAGTTAAAGTCATTCTGTATCTTTTCTTTTCCCTTTCATATTAACTGGGAAATCCATCTCTATTTCGAAAATTGTTTCTTGTGCCTATTCCCATACGTTTAATAAGATATTAATTTTGACAGATCCTTCATGTTGCCTCCAAGCGATTACTAGAAAAACCCATTCCGTGTCTATTATATTACCCCTAAAATCCTTGAATCTATCTGAAGCTGCTTGCGATGGATTCGAAACGAGTCTGGATATCCCAAGTCATTATGGTATTAGAGTTAATGAAGTTTCTGAGTTGTTTGAAAAAAAAAACCGTGAAACGTGACTTTGACATTCAAACAAATACTATATAAAACAAAATAATTCTTAATGATGAACATTGATGGCCGTATTTTGGGACATCGAAGCAAATGTTACTTGCTACTCTCAATATATACCTATCCCTAAATTAAGCGTGTTTCAACGAAATCCTTCAAAGGTGAGTCTGACTACCACTTCGAAACTTTTTTTAAATCTCTGTTTATACTTTATAGGTCCCAAACCCAACATTTCAACTACAAATAAAAGTAATAAAATGGTATGTTTTATGATATGCACTGCGATACAAAAAATGCATTTTGGTGAACCTATAATAACTTACATAATAGAAAAGTGTATTTAAAGATACTTCAACGGTAATACAGAATAAACATAACAGAGAAGTTACACCTAAAGCACATATCATATTCTAAAATCTAGATAATTTGATATAAATGTTCGCAAAACGACATTATGTCAAAAATCAGCCAAATATTCAACTTTCAGCAAAATGTTTTATACTTTACATGATTTAAAACAATAAATTCGTAACGTTCATTGAAAATTAAATACAATCTACTAACATTTTATTATCATACAACTATGAAGTAAGTTCTTCAGGCAGCTATTATAAAGGCATATTTGTGTATTTATAATCGAATCACGTAAGCTTTTACGTTTTAAGCTTATCCTAAACCACTTACCGAAGTGCGAAATAATAGAATAAAACGTAAAATGATATCATACTTGTCTCAATAAACATTAATATAACTATTGAAATATCCAATAAAATACGGAAGATAAAGGAAGTATAAACCAAAATACACGTGAGCTGTATCGCAGTCATCGTTTCCTCTATGTGTCACTGCTAAGCTTATTAAACCGAAAAATATTTTGGAAACAATCCACATACTTGGAATATCTCACATGTTGACGCTAACAAACGTGTATCCATACAATTAATTACATTCAGCGATCTAACACATGCTTGGATATAATTTGTGTACTGTATTAGAGTGCATAAATTACAGTCCAATGCGAATAGACCTTGCTTCTGCTCTCATTAAATAAACCTTTTATTTAATTGCTTTTATTAAGCATTTTTATTGAAATCTGTAATATCCTCCTCCTCCTCTGCAGAATAGACCATCTGCCTTTCTGCCAGACAGCTCGTAAGAGGCAAGCATAGGCTTACCGTCACTAACACCGTGACATCTGACTAGGTGGTGGAGTTTCGCAACCACTCACCCGGATTTGTACCACCGCCTTACCTATTCCTGCTTTCATAAATTCACGATATCATAAAAAAATATAATACAATAAATAATTAAAAGCATCACACAATAGAAAAACATCACACAAGCACATATTCACGTAGCACCATTAATTAACTTACATAACAACTATATAACAACGTTAATGACAGGGCCCAAAAAACCCTTGTGGTACACCTGACAAACAAATTATGCACAATATTTTAACATGAAAATTATTATCTGCTTGTTATACAACTCCTCTACTGATATTATTCATAAAATAATGTCAAGCAGATATTTTCAATTACCTAGTAACACAAAGTAGGCTAGCTAATCAATTCAAATTTTATACAGTCAGGTTGTTGCATTAAAATCTGATTATGGCAAGCTGTGAATATGAAATAGGAGGCATTATGTTCTATTTATATATGACCTTCGTGCCAAAAACGGCACTTTGATGTGTCAGAAGGTCAAGAACGTGTTTTCCCGAGTGTTGATTGGGATCACAAAGGTTAATATTGTCACCTATATGCAAAATACTGCTGATGTAACAGTCGATTAAGACTTAGGTCATATAAGTCTATTTATATCAACTGTATGACACTGTACTACTATATAATAATAAGTCTACTAAAAATTAAGCTTGCTTTTGTTTTTTCTTTGTAATTGTTTTGTTTAACGCGTGTTTGCTTGTTTTTTTTAAATATTAAATTCGATAAAAGTTAAAGTTAGTCAAGCAGTACCTCTAAATGATGTCGAATTTGTTGTTCATGTTGCTCAGCTAGCTGCCGTCGCTGCTGCTGAAAGTGTTGTAGAAGAATTTCTTGTTGTAATTGTTGTTGTTTTTTTAACTGAAACATAAACAACAACAATTTTATTTACATTCAAATCTTCGACGCATTAGTTAGTGGCAGGTTACGTGTGTCAGCGTACGAACATAATATTATCTAATTGCAATCTAGTTTCCGGATGCTGTCTAAATGTTAAACAGTGGATGATCGATAGCGACATGAATGGAGTGTCTGTTATTACAACGGCGGCGGCCAAGTGGAAAATGGCCAATCTTGAACTTACGACCCACGCCAACTTTATTATTACACGTCACAAACTACTTTATCCTCTCTAATTGAAGTTTAACTTTCTTGGAATTTAGTTAAACAATTTTACTTTAGCTAACAAAAAAAGATTTGTTAAAATACAATATGAAAACATTTGAGTATACTTTGAATATAAAAATATCTTATGTTTATTGCAAATAACACGTTATGGTGAAACACAAAAATCATTAGTTATAAAAATGTCAAAAAGTACATTGAAACTGGTGAACATAATGAAAACAAAGCTAAATTTAGTACATTATTCCGATAATAGCAATATAACGAAAACATTACATAATTCTGGAACTTTAAAACAATTAAATTAAGCTTAAAAAAATCAAGAATGAGAGATAACAAATTTTAGCTATGCTAAAGATAACGAGTAGAACATTAGTAGGTTTATTTCTATAGTTTTTTTTTATATCGCGCAGTCTCTTGCCAAGATACTAAAATACACATAGTCGTAATGACGGAATATATATTTTCAAAAGCACTGTTGTACACATCCGGTTAATGAATGAATTAAAATGAATAATGCATTGCCAAGAATTTTAATGTTCCAGAAAAGCTCTAAGTCGCAACAGACACAGGTACGCACTCAATTGTACTATATGAAGAGACTCACTTGTAACAGGAAATCGTTTTCTAATGTTTGTTTCGCCCTCTCCGCTATATGGTTCTTTCTTGGGCTCTGATTCTGACAATAGAGAGGCATACATTGTAGAATTATAGTATTTTCTCAAACAATTTTCAAAAAGAATTTGGTAAGGCTTTTGACAAGTCATTTCATACTGAGTATATTATGCAAAATGTAATGCATTGCATTATGCATATTTTGATTATTGTGGTTTCTAATTTAAATAAATGCCACATAAGAAGATAATATGTAAATTATATAATGATTGTGTTGTCATATTTAAGTTATACATGAAAACTTAGAAATGAGGTTTGTAAGACAGTCTTAATGTACATATTGGAGTGGTACTTTGAGTCGCAATAACAAAAACTTCCACAGTATTCATCATTAAGTAAATTGTATCAAATATACACATATCTAAATTGTAAAATCTTTATGAATCAAATATATATCGTAAATTCTGTTTGTCTCTTTGTTCTGGCGTCACAGAATAAGTAAGTATAGTACCTATATCTTCAATATTTCAAAAGTATGCGTTATACAAAACAAGCACTATTTTATTAAAATTCGTTACTTAGGAGCGTAGACATTCACAACTGAGGCAATATAGCAAATATATATGAAGACGTTCACGAAGCCGTAGGACAAGCGTACACATAAATATGTACATATTTCTCGTTTCATGGAAACGATTCTGGTTCAATGAAGTTTGGGAGGCATGGTATGTAAGTGCGATGCTAATAGCATGCACGGATATTTTTCGTAAAACTGTGGGCGTAAAATATTGTCATCGTGAGCTCCAGTACCGTGTAATTGGCTAGGAACTGCGTCGTTATGCTTTGATCTACGAATCCTGCGCATCAGATTCAATTGCACTAGGAGGCTTGTTTTGACGTGGCAATT
The DNA here is from genome assembly GCA_002245505.1 of Calephelis nemesis. Lineage (NCBI taxonomy): Eukaryota > Metazoa > Arthropoda > Insecta > Lepidoptera > Riodinidae > Calephelis > Calephelis nemesis. Next base: position 97,936 of record NJDD01000277.1, read on the forward strand.
CACGTCGCCGTCACAACACAGCTTCACTATCAATATTGTTACAATATTTTCTTTCTGTATTTATCTTAGCACATTATCTACTTATTTCTAGGTAGTTATACGTGAAAATCAAAGTGGATTGAATAGGACTTCTTCCATATTAATATGACTTTAAGTAGTTATATGCTTGTATCACAATCAGTCTTTAACTGACGAAAAATAGATGCATTCCTTTTATTGACGTTTACCAAATACAAACTACTCAACCTATTGATTGGATTGGTTACATATTATCTATTTTGCCCTCGTAACATCAGTGCCTGCCATTTGCAAGTTCCGGTTATAAATGTAAAGTATTCGGTAAACTTATTGAGGCAAGATACATACATACATTCCAACCTTTAATTGTTATCGCATAGTCAAAAATTTGGATACCACTCGCCATGCGCCCAGTATTTCTTATCATCAGGAAATCTGCTTGCTTGCATTCCTCTTGTTTGAAAAATATAAAGATTACCAAATGTGAGTACACATCCTTCAAAAATTAAATGCTATCTACATTGTTAATGTATTTAATTTAAAAATGTAGGTATACACCTAATTAGACTTGCGCAGCGAGACTGGAAAATTTTTATTTATCTTTTGGTATTTTTAAGCGTATCATAATTTTAAAACATATTATTAATAATAAAAATAAATGTTAAAAATAATGGTGCAGCTTCTTAAAATAAAAATGCAATAAAGACTCTAGTGATTTTATATGAATTGTGCATTTTATCGTCGGGCCGCTACCTTACAGTGCTATGTTTAAATAGGTACTATATATTATAATCTTAAAATCTTGTAAAAACTTGATTAGTTCAACAAAATATAAATTACTTGGTGTCTATTATATACTTTATACATATATAACAACCAGCAGAACCTACAAACGTCAGTTGCGACTTGCAAAGCGTATTTCATTAAAGTTTGCCTTTCTCAGTACATATAAAATTTCATCAAAATCTGTTCAGCCGTATCTCAGAAATACGGTACCTAACAAACATTGTGTCACGAAATGACTATATATAGAAAAATCAAGTTCAATCATTTTTTATTTTAAAATATTTGTGGAAGTTCAAGAATTTTACTACTCGTAGTATTAGGTGCGAAAAATGGAAAAAAACTAAGAGGGAAAAATAGAGAAAAGCAAGATTTTTATTACATATATCCATACGAACTATTAAATTATATTCGTTGTCAATGTCGTGCGGAACGAAGTTTTTAGTAGATGGCCGGTATATTTACGTTTCTGATAGAACGGGGACTTCAATAGAGCGAATGGTCGTAGAATTAATGAATTTCGTGTACGTTTTAAACGTAATTAGTCAATTTGGTGGTAATTATTACAATTTTATTCGGTTACAATACACGGGTGAAGAATTCATGGGTATCGTGAATTTTTTCGTTACCGCCAAATCTTATTAAATGAGCTAGAATAAGGAGTCCAAAACTTTACCCAAGACTCTGCCACGACTTTCTATGAAGACTTATGACTAATTTTGAATAATTAAGGACCAATTTTGCTAAATCGGATAAATTCATGCAAACTAAAACTTGACAAATGGAAGATGCGAAACGCCTATTCCAAAATGTACATAAAAAAGAAACAATTATCCACATTTAGCTAAGAAATGATTTCCCTATGTTTCTGTTTTTGTTAATAGTCATTATTGGTGGTAGTTACTAGGTATTTGAATATTTTAATAAATCCTGAGAATTCGAACACTTTATTACTTTGCACTTCCAAACTTATCAAACAACAGAGATATTTTAATAATAAGGTTATTTCTATAATTTAAAAATGAATCGCTAAATGTGTTGGTAAGCGCATAACTTCCGAAAGACTGATTATTTTTTTAATGTTTTAGTTATTATCAGGTGAAGGTTCTTATGTAGAGAAAAACCGGGAAAGTTGCAGGGAAAAAGGGAAAAATAATACTTTATTATTTCCCAACCTGACAGGGTGGAACGAAGTTCGCCGGGACAGCTAGTTGTAAATAAAAATAATAAAGTTGTTAATGTGAGCTCGCACTTTTGCAAAAAGAACCAACCCACAAAAATGGAAAAAAATGATTTAAGTACCTACCAACATTGTTAAATAAATCTTACGAAAAATCGCATTTTATCTACTTTAAAAAAATACTTAAAAAATAAACAAATTTGGAATTAAATCAACATGTGAATGGCAAAAAAAAGATTAATATTTTAATATTTTTGAAATAAGTACTCAATATATTTTTCCAAGTTTCGTTCTTTAAAGTAAATCCAAGTAGAAATGAACTCTTAGATTTAGAATGAAATTACTGTTTTTTGGATTTTATTTCAACACAAAAATACTATAATTTTAAAAAAAATAACTCACTGTTAACAGTGAAAAATCTACACCTTTTAATGTGACTATAAAGAATAAACTATTTTTGCCGCCAACTAGACATCCGATCTTGTCAGCGTGTCCGATAATTGCTAAATATTTTCTAATTCGCATCCACCGCTATATTTACGGAGGCCGATCAACACGCATTCTAAAATTAATACGCCAGTATTACTGACGGGTAAATATAGTATGCAGACGGACGGAACCTGCCGCGTTTTATATACGTATAGCTTTATTTATAACTCGCTGGGGAATTTTTAAAAATACCTCGTCGGTTTTAAAACGAGATCTCTGGAGTGAGCGGTGTGTCGGGAAAGGTCACGGGAAATGCGTTGTTTGCATTCAGATTTATGGCTTTTATATTTCGCAACAGCTACCGGTTTATACCGGAAAATACCCTGCATTTCAGCGGCTCCACGAAAGCAAGAGGTCAATAGTAGAGGACACCTATCGATATCGAGTAGATCTTGGCTCTAATAACGTTAAATATATATACAGTATTTCCTTTTTTTCTGTGATATCCACAGCTTCATTAAAGAGACGTTATATTCACATACCATCACTAATTAAGGGCAAAACAATAAAAGATGTATTATTTTTACAGTTTAAACCGTTCTTGAAGTGTAGTGAGACGAATAACAACTGATTATAAAAGAAAAGAAGATATATCTTAACCAATATGTAGAGGTAAAGTTTTTAGAATCACATGTTGGTTTTTATCATTTAGCCGATTGTGAGCCATAAAATAATAATTTAATTTACTAATACGCTATAAAATACAAATATAAAATTCTATATAATTCTTAGACAAGTTACACAAATTGAATCTAACCCCATAGTAAGCAAATTATATGCTTGTGTTATGTCAACGATTCTAATACATAGAAATACTTAAATAGATATATACCAGAATAAATCTAATAAACACCCAGACCCGAAAAAGCAGACATCTAAATGTTCTTCACATAAATGCCTGCCCCCGTCGGGAATCGAACCCGAGCCTCGCGATTGGCCAGTGTAGTCTTAAATATTAGACAAACAACCCTTCGTCAGACTTCAATTTTTTTTTATTTTTTTTTATGAAATTGGAAGGCAAACAAGTAGACGGATTTCCTGATGGTAAGAAATTCACGCCGCCTAGAAACACCAAAGGTGGTAATGGTGCGTTGCCAACCTGGGGCCGGGATGTTAGGCCTCGAGCAAAAGTAAGTTTACCGGCTACCTTACCCTCCGAAGCGGAACACGTCATGACGTTATGGCGACAGGAATAGGTAAGGCGGTGGTACCAATCCGGGCGAGTCGCTGCTAAACTCTACCACCTAGTCAGAATTCACGGTGTTAGTGACGGTGAGCCTTTGCTCGCCTTTTACGAGCTGCCTGGCATGGAAGGCAGATGGTCTATTCTACAAAGGAGCCCGGACCAACAAATTGATAAAAAAATATAATTAAAAAAAAAAGTAAGACTTACATGAAATGTAGGTTTTGAAAATAATAATAATATTTTTTAGTAGTGGAGATGAGGGAGAGACTCTTTTAAGGGAGAGACCGGTGTCTATAGACACCATAGATGTTATAGGTGCATCACTATCCTGACACCGGGATATTAGGTCTAATATGCAAAGCTACTGGTCACCCTAGCCACGAACACCACATTACAAACACATATACCTAGTTTTGGAGGCAGGCATAGGTAAGGTGGCGGATCCCTAATCGGGCAAGTTGCTGCACAGCACTCTACCATCAGAGTAGTGGTAATAACTTACATAACCTGTGCTAGCCTCTTATGAACTACCAAGCGCAAAGGCACAAACACTTTCCACACTTCAACACAGGAAATTCCAAATAGCACACGGTAAAATATAAAGTAGTTTTTCTCCGTGTTGGTCCGGGCTCCTTTGCCGAATAGACCATCTGCCTTCCTGCCAGGCAGCTCGTAAAAGGCGAGCATAGGCTTACCGTCACTAACACCGTGACATCTGACCAGGTGGTAGAGTTTCGCAGCGACTCACCCGGATTGGTACCACCGCCTTACCTATTCCTGCCGCCATAACGTCATGATGTATTCCGGTTTGGAGGGTAAGATAGCCGGTAAACTTACTTTTGTTCCAGGCCCGGCCTCAGGTTGGCAACGCACCATTACCACATTTGGTTTCTTTAGGCGGTGGGAATTTTTTACCATCAGGAAATTCGTCTGCTTGTTTGCCTTCCAATATCATAAAAAAAATAGTAAAAACGACAAAATATGTTTTGAGTTCACGTTTTTAACGGTTTTGTTTTGATACAAAATAAGTGCTACCTACAACATAACCAGAACACGCCCTCGTCATTGCAAAATTATTTCTCGGTAACATCAACAGTAAGCCATGTTATTAATGGTTTAAAAAGTGGGACTTTCCGAGTTGAGTGTTGTGTCTATTTTTAAGGAAATGTCGTGTAATCTGACCACATTCTTGATGTTTGAAGATTAAACTGGAATGGTACTCGTATTTCTAGAACGGTTTACTATTGTTGTTGTTGTTTGTTTCAGATATTTTTATTTCACACATACCAGATGTGTGAAATAAAAATATTATTGATTTATTCTACACTAGTGGTCGCCCATTGGTCGAAATTCGACCATAATAAATTTTAATATCTTGTTGATAAGAACGCCATCTTCATTTATCAAGACCAACTACTTTGTTCCCAAACTTTTTAGTGCGCCATCTGTGATCTTTTATCGTTATCATCAACATATTTGTTTATGTATGTCTAATGAATGGTAGTGTGGGTATTGTTTTATTTATTGATTTAATGTACTTTATAAGCATTATTATTGAAAAATATTAGCGTTCTGTACTTCTCCTACACATAAACTATAATTGTGCCATATTTTATGCTCCTGCGTCCGCGCAATTTCCCTAAAAATGGGTCCAAAGTTTTGGCATCGCGTATACCTATATATCTTTGTAACATTTATCACGAAGTGATCGTCGAGTAAAAAAACCTGGATAAATGTGAATAGTTGGTTAGGAGTGTGGTTGTGGCCCGTCGTACTGAGGCCGGTCCCAAAACCTGACGCCTAACTTCCGTATGAACCTATTTTAGAGCGTGTCTCGCATAATTTGGGAAAATATTTTTGTCATGGAATAAGACAGCGAACAAATACATTGTTCTCCAGATGGTAACAGGCAACATTCGCCTATAGACACAACATCCTGTAGGAATCTACGTAAAGTAAAAAGAGAGCCTACTGGTTTCGAGGAAGCCTCGTTTTAAGTTTGTTCGTTAGATCAAAGTAGTTTGATTGATGCTATATTTTCTCAGTTACTGTACTTGAAGTTCAGTCACAAATACCTTTAAAATAGCGTAGAAAAAGCTGAGAGCTATTCTTATATGTATAGGATAGGGACATCACTTTTAAGCAGTCAAAAATGTACGCAAGGAGAGCCGTCGAGAACACCTTAGACATAATCTGGTAATCTCAGACAGAATGTTATTGGACTATTATAGCTGAGTCACGAAAGATGGTACCAACTTTTTCTGCACAATGATACACAATAGCTCCAAAAAAGATACCACATCGATGTGGACGTACAGTACACAAGGGTATACAACAAACAAGAGAATCAAGGACTCTTGAACTTGGAGTCTCAAACTTGGACTTTGTTACGAGATATTAACCATGACTATGTTTAGATAAACAATTTGAAAACAAGAATTTGTGAAGACAGCCTTAGAGTGCAGTGGCAGAAGCAGTAGTAGGAGTGGTGGATCGTCACTCCTCTATGCTTGCCAGGTAAGTTAGAGATGAAGTAGAGTAAAGCTCACTTGCATGATCCGTTGGTGGAAGCCGGTGTCGGGCGGCGGCAGGCGCGAAGAGTGTGGCGGTGACGGCGTGTGCTGCGGAGACCCCTCCGTCCCGCTGGCACTCTCGTGCGCCATTTCTGGAACAATGAGTAGTTCATGCTAAGTTTCTTTCGACTTTGTATAATAAATATCCTGGACAAGTCACACTTACTTTCTTGATTACCATAATCTGTAATCATGATTGAAGATTATGTAATCGCAATCCTTAATCATTAATCTGATTACATTTTGCCCAACCCTGGCTGTAACCATGTATGCTACATGCACAAATAACAATAAAATGCAATACGCAAATATCATATAAGGTATATTACTACATTGTGGTAGATGATTAATTTAAACTTGAGAAATATTATAACTATTTACGAATGTGGCATAAAAACCTTAATAATTTCTAAAAAACCGGATAATTTCGCTAATTTTTCCAAAACTTATTATCACATACCATCACGTCTCATATGGACGAATATCCCTTAAGATATCTATTCACAAAGAACTTTGAGCAATCTAAACTACGATTAAGCAAACTGCAAATATTAACAACGACGTGACCAAAATTTCATCCTTCACCAAGTACACCTAGCATAAATCCTGACGAGAAGCTAGTGTAGCAACAGATGTACCAAACGAGAAGGCATTTTTCAAGGATTAAGCGGGCACTCGATAAACGACTGGCTGATGGCTCCCACCCCCTGAATGTGACCTATATCTGGCGGGGCGGGTGGGGGAAGGTGGTGGAGGACGGAGCTATTTTCGGACGGCTAAATATAGAAAGGTTCCGATCTGGGACAGCCGCGCTTATGCATTTGCCCGGATTCATCAAACTATAATAATAATTCTATATATAAAGACTGGATACTCTGATTTTATACTTTAACAGCTTACTAAGACTTTCTGCAATATAAAAAAAACAACAGTCATTTGCTTTTACTGATAAAAATGTAAATGACACCTTTGGCCGCACTCAGTGACGTCACTAAAATTTTAATCTTACTAATATCATAAATGCGAAAGTTTATATTTTGTTCGTTATTACTTCACGCTACCACTACTACAACGCATTTTTTATGGCATTGGAAGGCAAACAAGCAGTCGGATTTCCTGATGGTAGGAAATTCATGCCGCCTAAAGACACCAAAGGTGATAATGGTGCGTTGTCTACCTGAAGCCGGGATGTTAGGCCTCGAACAAAAGTAAGTTTACCGGCTACCTTATCCTCTGAATCGCAACACATCAACGGCAAGTGCTGACATTATGGCGTCAGGAACAGGTAAGGCGGTGGTACCAATTCGGGCGAGTCGCTGCAAGACTCTACCATCTAGCCAGATATCACGGTGCTAGTGACGGTAAGCCTATGCATAAGCGATTTTTATGAAATTTGGCACACATATGTATAGAGGGTAACTTGGATTAACACATAAGATAGTTTTTAATCCCAAAAAAATATTCCCATCCCATTAACCACGCGGCCAAGAGCAAGTCATTCATAATCATTTCTATACAAAAACGTGTCTTCACGAAAGATTAGATGTTAATTGACATCCCTGAGTGCGACTGCCAAATACATTAATTAGACAACAAAGACGTTAACGATGCGATGCATTAACATCAAGCATCGACCACTAGTAGGGTTACTCTTGAATCTCGATACCATGCGAATTGGAGATTGAGATCGTATAATATCATTTGAGGTACTTATGAACGTAGTACTTAGCGGATTAATAATATTTATTTAAAAATAAATTTGAATTATCCGATCGGATATCCGAATCCGATAAAATAATGAATGTTTACTATAAACTAAATGTGAATAATTTGCCAGTATTGTGTTCCCAAGTATCTATCTAAAATGTCATCCTCGATTCCAATCAACCCTAAAAGTAAAGATCAGAGTGGCTGAACACTGTACGGTAAGAATACTGTACGCGCTACTGTAGTGCAACGGGCATGTTTGCGGATGCGCGCATTGACGGTTTTCATACTGTGCTGCGCAAACGCATCGCGTCCTTGCTGGGAGCACCAATAGCATCCTCAAATCCAGATATCCCAATCGCTTAAGGGCCCTTACATGTTCCTGGGTTAATTATTATTTAACTTAGTTAGCTTTTAACTAGGGTTAAACTACTTTATAAACAATTCGACTCAACAGTAAACTTTACTAAGTTCAAGTTTGTTATAAGTAAGATCGATTTGAAAAAAAGGCCAAGTTGTGGGTTGCCATAAAATAAAAGTGCATATTCAATCACAATCTTTGTGTCAATGTCAATAACAATCTTGTTCGTAATGATCCGCTACATTGGCCTGTTTTTTAATCTCAGAGACTAAATTGACGGACGCAAACGTCAATTTTACAAATAATGATACCTGCATTTTTTTTGTAGTGCTGTCCCGTTATACCGATTTTTTCAAAACGTAAACTTATGTCGGTTTTCCTTGAATGAAAATTCTAAATTTGGTTAATAATTTTAAGTGCCATCGAAAAAGATAATGTTATTTTGAAGATTCTTTTTTTAAAGTTAGATAGATTTCGAAGTCGTCTAGGTCTGCTTATGGAATCAAATGGGAATCGGGGAAAATACTAAATTTTTGGAGTAATTAGACGAGATTATATTGAAATCTAATTCGATTTTTTTGCAATTTACTAAGTTGTAAATTTTGTTAACCTTTCATCCCTCAATCTATTAAAGTGTTCAAATGCGTCCGTTCTGCCTGTCGTGTGCAAGTTATCAATTAAACTAAGTTTGGTGATTTTAGTTCAGTTGAATTGTTGTTATACTGTACTGCATCATGTTTTAAATTGAAAGAATAGCTTGGGACCAGGACAAATTACTCAAATTAATACAACCCTAAAGTAAGCAAATAATATGCTTGTGCTGTTGGTGCTAAGCAGGGATACTAATACATGGACATACTAGTTCAGTTATAACTTAGTTAATACGTACGTACCTATACTTTTCCATGTTGGTAAGGGTCCTCTGTGTAGAATAGATCATCTGTCGTTTTGTCTGGTAGCTCGTAAGAGGCGAGCAAAGGTGAAACGGGTTATCATCAACAAGACCACTGGTCGTAGAGTGTTGTGGAGCAACTTGCTTGGTTAAGGATTTACCTATTTCTGCTGCCATAGTAATAATGTCATGTTCTAGTCCGGAGGGTAGGGCACCCGTTAGACTTGCACAATTTGGCCTAATACCCCCGCTACGCAGTGACGCACCTACAACATAGTATAATAGTGACTATACGCTGCGGTTATCTCTTACCATAAAGGGAGCTTTGTGCTTGTTCGCTGTCTTTTTCCACAAAAAAATAGTAGTTTGCTCACGTAACAACTTAGACTTAAATTAAATTAATACGAAGCTTTTTGGAGGGCTTCTACAAGTAATTCTACAGTAAAGGCAGGACTGTGTAGCCCTTGAAAACCAAAGACAAAGTGTGTCAACTAGGTCATACGCAAAATCAACGTCATTAACAATAGAATATTTATAGAATATAGATGAAGAATCACATAAGTATGAGTATTCAAGGACTGAGTCATTTATTTCTATAAAACAATAGCATTAATATTTAGAAAAAACAAGTGTTGTTTTTCAATTTTATTTTTAGTACATTTTTTAATGTTTTATGAAAATACATATTATGACAATAATTATTAACCTACAAGCATGCTAATTTTTTTTTATTTATTCTTTCTAAATTCACATGTTCCGATTTTTCAGAGTAACTTGTAAAAATCGGTAATAAATTTTGTTAACACTTTCCGATAATGGCACGTCACTATTTATGAATCGCAAAAAACTGACAACATTGCTAATGTCATTTTAGTCTCTGAGATTAAAAAACAGGCTATATATGTCAACTTATGTCCAATATTAATAATCTATCTAAGATAAGAGAAAGGGATTTTTAGATTAGTAACCAGGCAACCATTGTTTTTTTTTTCAATAAATAACAGAAATATCTTAGCAACAAATCTTTATTACACCTCTCTCTATTCGTAGATATGTTAATAATATTGGCCCTAAGTAAATAGCGGTGACATTACTTTCCCGTCTACACCCAGAGGTCGTAGCGTCGTAGAGCGTCTACGTGGCACACCCGTCCGCACCCAGCTCTCCCTAAAGTTTCCAGTGGGGGCAGATTAAATTTCACGATTGTTTTAAATACAAGATTTACTTTTCTTTTTCTGAGAAATTTCTATCATTTTCTGAGAATACCAACGTATGTAGAGTAAGCGGACAAAACAAATCAATTATGTTTTGAGGTAAATTACAAACGAATACAACTAAACGTACAATACATACATAATATTTAAATTTCTCAAAATTCGTTTCGTTTATATTTCGTTACAGATTAGAAAATTCTAATGATCTAGAATTTTGAAACACTAACAAGTTGAAACCCTAGTTATAGCCTCTGTGGTCTAGCGTAGCGGCGACGGACTTAACTTCTTGAAGTCCCGGATTCGATCTCTGGTTAGGCCACAAAATCAGAAAATGTATATTTTCAATTTTCTAATAAAAAATACGTCACTCGGGATTGGATATATGCCCGGTTGGCGATAGGCTTGCCATCTATCGCATTGTGGGACTTAGTGTCTCCGGCTAGTCGTGGGTGCCCTGGTTGTGCCTCTGCCTACCACTGCTGGGATATGGGCGTTATATCGAGGTGGGGGTGTGGCGGTATACTCGTAGGTGGGTGTAATATGTAAGGAGTATTTTTTTCGAAATGCATACTCTAGCATTAATTGATTATCATGTAACTTGAAATAATAATTTGACAACTTACACAAATTGAATCTTAACCCAAAGTACGAATTATAGTATATGTAAGAAATGGTAACGATACTTATACAAAGAAAATATATTTAAACATATACCAGAATAAATTTAATAAATAGGCATACTCGGAAATGCAGACATCTAAATGTTCATCACACAAATACCTGCCCCCGTCGGGAATTGAAGAACCCGATCATAGCGGTAGAATAGTTGATTTATGCGTGTACTCTAGAGTCTAGACCCTCGACCAACGAGACGATCGTTAGAGTTAAAATACAAAGGTACGTACCTACATAGATTCACGTCAAGTCGCTTGCGGAGTAGGCAGAGAGTATCGAGTGCCAAGCATCACGATTCAGGATCCTTCATCAAATTATAACTATTTAATTATTACTATTTTCATACAATTTCATTTCGAGGTGTGGCTCCCAACACCTACGGCCATAAAAAAATATGTACCAAAGTGTAGGAAATATCGTTAGCATAAATATCTGATGACTTCTCTATGATGAAGTTGAATCGGAGTACGTCACGTAAACATAAATATATCACAAGGATATCTATAATTTGCTTAATCTGGGAGCACGGTAGTGCCCCCGCCAAGGCGAGTATCCTATTAATATTATAAATGCGAAAGTTTGTATGTATGGATGTATGGATGTTTGTTACTCTTTCACGCAAAAACTACAAAGCCGATTACGATGAAATTTGGTATGTAGGTAGCTGAAGACCCAGAATAACATATAGGCTACTTTTTATCCCGGAGTTCCCGCGGGATTGGGACTTACGCGGGTGAAACCGCGGGGCGCAGCTAGTAGGTACATATATATTTTATTGATTATCTTAGTTTACAAAACGTGTTATTTTTTATATAAGTATAAGAGGAGCAAGTGGGTCCTGATGGAAAGAGATCACCGACGCCCACGGACATCCGCGACATTAGGAGTATCACAGATGCATTGCCGACCTTTGAGGAATAAGTGCGCTCTTTTCTTCGAGGTTACTGGACATACGAATTTAAAAATTACATAGAACTACCTACTAATAATCCTACGAATATTATGAATGCGAAAGTACGTACGATTGTATCTATCTTCCGTTTTCACAAACTGTTAAACCGATTTGAAAGAGGTTAAGCATAAAAAATCTTTACCTTCGAAGTTCACCTCGAAATCTCAGCGGAAAAGTTAAATAACTGTACTAAGCGGTTGAAACCGCAGGCAACAGTAAGTAATTAGATAAAACAATAACAGTCCACCCCACTACGCCCCACTGAAATATAAAAATAGACGAATACTACAAGTGAAGGACGCCTAGTACTAGCTGCCTCACGCTCGCGCCACCACACTACCAGCAGGAGCAAGCGAGATGGAACAAATACAGAATAAATTTGCTTCTAAAAATAAGAGTACGCACGCGAACAGCAAAGAGCTCGATGTTCGCTTTGTGGCGGAAATGGCTTACATTTTGCAAATTCATCAAAAATATTTGTTTTGTTATGAAAATAACAAGTCGGTGGATCTTCTAATGGAAAGAGATACATACATATCTTCATGCCAAGTCCTTTACGGGTTAGGCGGAGAGTATCGAGTGCCAGACCTCACGTTTCTGACAAACCCGTCTGGCTTCCTTCATATTCATTACCCTTTTCATACAAACACGCCGGTTTCAGAAACTCTTTACAACACTCTCGGATTATATCCGAGTGATTTGATCGTAAAATGTCAGACTTGGTCTCCCCGGGTACCTACATCCATCCACATGCGCATTGTATATCTGCTTTGTCAATCTTTCATCTGTCATTGTTTCCACATGACCGAACCAGCGGAGCATGCCCTTTCGCATTTTAACACCAACACTTTCTTTCAATCCCACTCTTTCTCGGATCTCACTGTTACGAAAGAGATATGCGTCGCATGGTGTGTCCACGACGCGACGGCTGCAAAATCATTTGTAACTTTAAGAACTAAATAACAATTTGTCTTGATGACTACGAAAGCGGTCCGTCATTTCTTCATGGAGTCCAGGAAACCAATCAATATGATAAGAACGTCGATTACGATACGATAGTAATTACGATTAGATTACGATTTTTTACCGGAAATAAACGGAGACGTGTCATTACTGATACTGTAAAATGTTTATGATGACACGAGTATCGTAAATACATATAAAAGGAAATCCCTATTCCCCTTGGTCATCAACCCCTTTTTTTGTTAAGTTAGTTATAGTCGGAAATGTTAGATAAAAAAAAACAATATCCATAGTTAAGACAGGACAAGGACTGTCGACTCGGCTAGTATAAACAAATAACTATTTAATATGAGATACATGCTTTGAATATTGGATTTTCTGATGGTAAGTAGGTAATACATTTGTTGCCATTTTGAGGCTGGGGATTAAGCCTCCTGCGCGAATTAGTCTACTAGGTACCTGATCGGACCGGAATGCACTAGTGACGAGCACAGACTTTAAGGGGATAGTATTCGATAAGATAAATAAATCTCTATCGGCTCATATTCTAAAGATTATACAATAGTACCATATAAATTACTAGCGGCCCCGGTTTCGCACGGTTATGAAATATACATATAAACCTCCTATTCAATCTTTTTATCTATTAAAAAAACCGCATCAAAATCCTTTGCGTAGTTTTAAAGATAAAGAAAAAAGAAAAGAGTAAAGCCGGTTTACGGTAAGATCAATTCATGTAAATCTTCAAATTTGTAAAATAATTTACAAATTTAGTGATAAAGAGTTACATCTATGTCAACGGTCCTCATCATTAAATGCATCATTAAGTTTAATTTAAGAACCACTTGTCTCATCATGATAAAATTAATGTGGAACCACCTCGGAATCATGGCCTATCCTTCTAAAAAGTTCCACCAAAATCGTTGGATATTGACGGAGTAATCGCGTAACAAACATACAGTAGAATTAAGAACCTCCTCATTTTTCGGGAGTCGTTTAACAACTGAATTAAGCATCTAGCAATATCACCTTCCTGACAGATATGGCTCATTCCCACTGTAGCCAGTCGATCGAATGAAAATAAAGCAATAAAGGAGCGTTGGAACATCTTTCCGGTGGCGTCTCTGCTTATAGCCGGTCCGAAATAGAAGCGGACGCGGCGCGCTCGTCAAATAAACATTCGCCACAGAAATAGATGCTCCTGTCTGAATGTGGAACGACGGGTGGCTTTTATGGTTCCCAATTTAAGGAACCACAACTCAGCTAATGCACGTTATTAATGTATGCATGGTGGGAGTGCAGCAAATTATGGGTTTGGATGTGGGCGTCAGCCAGCTATACGTAGTACCTATACGTACCTAAACCATATCAATAAAAACCAAGGGAGGAATACAGCCTATGATGAACATCACATACATTTCTTTCCCAGTCAGGTACCGCACCCGAACCTCACAGGTGATCGATGGGCTTCAACCAGTTAGGCGGCGTTTCAATTATACCCAACAACGGCGGTAATGTTTTCGTGCCCTCTCTAAACTTATTGTAGGTTATCGCTATCTTTTTCGACGATGGTAATAGAAAGAGAAAAAATAATTTTAGTGTCATCAGATTAGCCTGTACACATTTCTACAGACGTTTGTCAATCAATTTACGCGGAAAACGTTAATTAAAAACGTTACAATTTGACATATCCAAACTAATCTGACTTTTTTTGTATGGCAAAAAACAGTCAACAAGCGGCTTCCATGATGCTAAGAGAACCGCAGCCCATAATTGATACCATATATGTATATGTTACAAGGTGCGTCGCTGAGCTGTGGTCGGGGCAATAGGCAAATTGTGCAAGTCTATCGGTTAACCTATCCTCCGAACCGGAACATAACATTCTCATTTTGGCGACAGGAATGAAAGGTAAAGAGGTGTATCTTTACCCGGTTGCTACACAGCACTCTACCACCAGTAGTATTGTTGTTCCTGAATCGTTTTGACATTTATTATTTTTATGACATTAAAAGGCAGATGGATTTGCTAGTGGTAAAAAATTACTCCGCATAGCGATACTAAAGGTGGTAATGGTGCGTTGCCAACATGAGCAAAAGTAAGTTTATCGGCTACCTTATAATCCCAACCGGAACACGTCAACGGCAAGCAATGATGCTATGGCGGCAAGAATAGGTAAGACGGTGGTTCCAATCCGGGGGAGTTGTTGCACAACTTCACATCCTAGTCAGAGGTGCGGTGTTAGTGACGGTAAGTCTATGCTCGCTTTTTACGAGCTGCTGGGTAGGCAGATGGTCTATTCTACAAAGAGGATCCGGACCAACACGGGGTAGACCCCGTGTTGGTCCATCTCTTTGTTTTCGTTTTATTTAAAAATATTGCATCTAAATTGAGTATGTATAGCTTGTTAACAGCAGAATCACCACCACTGTTATCATTCATTCATAAGATACCATCATTATTTCATTCACAATCACTGTCTGCTACTGAACACTCTTTTAATAACCACTAAAAGTGTTTCCTCTAACTTCGGACGCCTTTATTATCATCTCTTCATGCAATTGATCCAATATTCCCCAGCTCAAGATCGCTATTTGAGAACTTTTTTTAGTTCACCTGCCTCGTTTATCATAATAGCAAAATTTGACATCTTAAAAAAAACTTACAAATCCTAGCTATCAGAAATATTGATCAGAACAGACATTGAGAGTCCTATAACGAGTAGCAGAGAAAAAAGCTGAAATAATAATGATGAGTGGTGTCGTCGAACTAAAACACAACAATAAAGACAAAGAGAAAACGTATGAGTTAATATAAACGGCATTCAGTTATAGCCTTTGTATGGTGGACTAATTATGGCCGTCTATTTATATCTGTGATTCACTCCTGCGCATCCGAACTAGAGCCGTCAGGAATTATCGCTGCCCTATTTAAAGTTATGTGAAATTATTTCTATAATGTACGCTTGTATTATTGAAAAAATTAAACTGCGCGTTTACGCTTGTTTACAATATATCAGCTATTAAAATTAACAAACTTATATATACAAAATTTCAATTACTCAGTATATTTGTGCATTTTTGGTAGATAGATGATGAGATATAGATGTTAACTAACGCAGCTACTACCTATGTGACATTTGCAGCTTGTGAAAAAATCGAAGTTTGTGAAAACTTTAGAGAAGACGAAAACTGAGAGAAACAGGGATTCATTTTTATATATACGATTTTAAATGTAGAAAAAATAAAGAAAGAAAACCTGATTTTCTCAAAGCGTAATAGGGATATCACTATATATAAGATTTTTAACATACATAAATAAAGAGAGAACACCTGATTTTCTCGAGACTTCTACATTACAGTTAAAAATTAACATTCATTATTTTATTTTACTTTATATCAATGCATAATCTTCTAATTAGTAATAAAAGGTTGGAAACTGCGTAATAAGTACAACATAAATACCCTAATGTATAACAAAGCATACAATTTTAAATTAATTGTAATAATTTATTTGTTGCGAACCGTAAATGTAATAAATATGATATGTATCTAATTAATTTGGTATATATACTTCCAACAAAAGTCATAATTCACTAAAAGTCACAAGAAAAATAAACACACTTCCCGGCACTCAAGATGTTGCTGTAAAATTTATATTCATATATATTTTATAATAATCTAAGGGAATTGTGGCATTTATAAAAAAAATAAAGGCGTCAATCCAATAACTTTGTGGACGCTCCAATCTGTATGTGAAAGTATAGTTTACAGTGGCTGACATATTACAACAAATTTATTAATTGAATGCAGCCGAAACCATCGGCCGATTTATAGTCTGAAGTTTGTGATCAAAACTTTGAGACGCCTATTGCACAGAAGGTCATGCTGTCATCTTTACCATAGTCGCGGAATTGTATTTAAATGGTAGTTAAACAAATGTAACGGTATTCAGCTTCAGCAAAACATTGGTCACCTCCTTCCACGCAAGGTTATCCGTCAGGTGATAACGGATACTTGAGAGTTTTTACTAAAAATCATGCAGACATCAGATTGCGGGACTCGCAGGAGTTTAAAAGTTATTTGTCCTTTGAGTGCACCATTCCAATTACAGACTCCAGAACTTTTGAAAATTTCAATTACCAAACAGCTGGAGATTTGTTAGCATTACACTTCTCTAGACGACATAAGTGTAAATGATGGGGTCGGATGGATTAAATACTTCTACGGAGTCCAGAGCCTTAGCAGTAAGAGAACGATTTGGAAAAAAAGAGAAGAGTTGAAAAACACCACAAGAACTAAGGCCACAAAGCTTTACAACAATGGCGCCACCCCATCAAATCAGTCCTACTTTTTGTGGACCTGTTGGCAACCTGTTACCCAACGGCACGCGAGCAGTCCCCCGCCACGGTCTCTATAAACAGATGCGCGCATTCCATGCTTTATTTATAGCAGACTCCTATTTCTGGAGACTTATAAACTATCACCCCGGTTGACAGGTTTCTTCGACAAGTGCTAGAAGGGAATACAAATTGGGATTCGTTTTCATATCTGATCTTTTGAAGTGTTCACTCCACTTTTCAAGGTAAAATATAATTAATCCAAAGCAAATCGAACTTATTTTGGCGTAAGTTTTGTCGATGCCTTTACCCCTACAGGAAACTTACCCACAGAGAATTAACATCATTATAAAATCTCAGAAAAAGGTTTATTAATAAATTAGGTACAAAATAGAGTTACGGCTTCATTATTTCTGTCACTGACAGCGCTTAAAGAGATCAGAGAGTTGTGTCTCCACATTAATGATAATTTAAAACAAGGTTTTTGAAGAGTATTGTTGACGTATATAAGAAGCACAAACCAGTTAGATAATGTTGGGAGTTTTTGGGATTCCTATGGCCACCTTCATTCCATTATTAGACATTCCATTATTAGATCAGCTTCATGTCACAGTAATGTTGCATTGCCATCTGATTTACACATGATCATCATCATTATCAGCCGGCGGACGTATACTGCTGGACATAGGCCTCCCCCAAAGAGCGCCACAAGTCACGATCACCAGCCACTTGCATCCAGCGACTCTTCGTGACTTTGACACAGGCGTGCAAAATTTCATCGAAACCGGTTGGAAAGCGTATCAAATTCAACTTGTAAGATTCCACCAAAACAAACATAGCAAGTTTAAGAGCTTGTAACTAATAACTGAAATAAGTAAAATTTTTGTCAATTCTTATATGCCCAACTACTTTTTACGACTCGCAGAAAAAATACCAATTCTGATATTCCGCAATGGCTCGATCTAAAGTATTACCGGTATTTCATGAAAATCTATTAAATTTATCGACGGCGCGCCAGCCACATTCATGGTCAATAGACGCCGGTTGTCTTACCTAACCAACCATCCATCATGGTACCATCAGGAATATAATCCGCTTGATCGCTTTCCTTTTTGAAAATCAGTATTAAGTAAATACACAACAGTAAATATCCAAATTGTCATTTTTCGCGTTATTATCTTAGTCGCATCGATATTGACATGTTCATACATACCAAAAGATAAAATTACATTAAATAAATTAAAATGAATAGGTACATTACATTTCTGCCGCTTTTTTCACTAACAATGCCGGCGATTAGAATATCAGGGAATAATTTACATTTAACACGGACTACATTTTTTACGAATCACGGTAAACACTAACTTCAACTAAATTCACAATCACAAAACATATTATAGTATTATTAGTTCTATAATAGTCATTAAAATACAATAGAAGTACGTTTATAGAAGACCGCCGAGAGTTGACAGAATATTTAACTAAATACGGAACATGGCAACTTGTTCGCGGCCGTCCGTTGTTTTAAACTCCACGTCCATCAGTAGAGGGGTTCTTGGGTTATTTTTGCCCAACAAAGGCTGAAACGAGTTGCTTGCGCTGGCACAACGGCTAAAAATAAACGGTTCGATACTTTCCCACTCGCGGGTTATTCTCGGAATTGGTTATACAAGGATCTATTTTGGGATCCACTTTATTTAGTTGTTTCACGATTGAGTGTTATGCGCAGTTGGGGTCCAGATTCAATTGATTTTATAATATATGATAACATTTTTTATATAAATCATTGTTGCCCCAAACGTCATTATTACGTCTTGATTTTTAACTATCTTCGAAATAGGAGGAGGTTCTAAATTAGACTGTATTTTTATTATGTACCGAGTTTGGTGGCTATTTTTTAGAAGAATAGGTAATAATTCCGAGGTGAAGCGAGGTTTATCATTAATGAGGTAATCAAAAAAAGCAAAAAAATATGCTTTAATGAGTATAACTCAAAACTACTAGCAGGATGTTGACAAAATTCAAATTTATGTTGGGCTCGATTTACGTGGTTTCTCTACGCCCAATTATATCAACTTTAATAATTAAATCAATATCCAAAGTGACACCGGTGTAAAATTGTATGTCTTTATGCCTTTTACGAGACCTGTTACCATTGCTTTCAGGAGCAAACAAAACACTTTATAACACTCTTGTATTTACTTGTACTGCAAGTACAAGTAAATACAATATTTAAATTATTCCATTTAAATTGAAGGTAATGTTCTAGATCAATTAACTTTAATTGTTTAAAAACGACCTCAGGTTCATTTTAATTCTTTGTAAATCGTAAATGTGTAATTAAACTAACGATATTATTTAAATGTACGACGGTAACAAATTAATTGAAAACACTTACTATCTATATAATTAAAATTTATACATCGTTAATTTGAAGTAACAGCGACATAGGTAAAGTAAATATTTAATTTTTCCTTAAAAATTCCATACTATTAATTAAATTTATTTATTCTGACAAAAAATAATTAAATAGAATTTTGTACACATTTATTAACACATAAGGAAAATAACGTACAAACTCTTTACTTAATCTGAAGTTTATACAGGAAATAAAAAAAACTAAACAATTAGTAATTAATGCCTTCGCTCGCGTGGCGGTAAACATTTCATGCTATTTCATTTTTTTAGGGTTTCGTAACCAAAGGGTAAAAATAGAAACCTTATTACTAAGCCTCCGCTGTCTGTCTGTCTCCAGGCTGTATCTCATAAACCGTGATAGCTAGACAGCTGAAATTTTCAAAAATGATGTATTTCCGTTGATACTATAACAACAAATACTAAAAATTTTAAAAAAATATATTAAAGCGGTTCACCATACAATAAACGTGTTTTTTCGTATTTTTTTGCTCAATATTAAAAACGGTAACAAGTAGACGCTTCAAATTTTCACAGAATATTTACTTGTATTACCTTTCAAAATAAATAATTAAATAACAATCAAGTAAATATTAAAGGGGTCTCCCATCATACAACAAATGTAATTTTTGAGCAATTTTTACTCGATCTTAATAGACAGGTAGAAATTTGAATTTGTAAGTAAATATTTGAAAATATATTAACTTTAAAAATAAATACCTAATCTAATAATTCGTGCATCTAAACGCATTGCTAACGCCGTGCCGCGGGTAGTGATGCGCGAGCGCGAGTCGGTTGCTAAGCAACGGCTGCTCGGGTAGCGGGGCAGGTAACATCACGGAGCAAGCCATAGCCGCGCGAGAGTGTCTCGAGGTAGCATATAGAAAACCTACTTACAAGTTTGCAATTTACTACTTGATGATAGTACGAAACCCTTCGTGCGCGAGTCCGACTCGCATTTGGCCGGTTTCTAAATATTACGCGCTCCTACTTGAGTAAAAAAATTAACAAAGATTTCATAATATAACAATACTTTTTGTGGCATTACACAGTGAACAAGCAGATGGCTCTTCTGACAGCGGGAGGCAACCGTGGTCTAATGACAGCACTCATGGAAAAGCTACGCTTCAAATACCGAAAACCAGATCTATGTAAACATAACATTTTTATTACTAAATATTTATCATTTTCAGATTCAGTACCTACTATGATACAAAAACCGCAAATACTTTCATGGCCGTATACCCGAAGATGATTAGGCAGCCGGTAGGTAGGTAGGTATGTAGTAAAGGCAGTAATAAGAAACTTTAAGAAACGTCACCACCGGGTGTCTAAATCGAAAGAAGTCTAAAAAAATATATTAAGTTTAGAAACGACCCAGGAATTTATTGAAAAAAATTACGACTACACGTTCAAACACAGCCCCATTATAAATACATAAGTAACGTTTATAGTATATTTTATTTAAAAAAAAATATCTTCACATCCATATCCCTGAAGAGGTAGGCAGAGGCACAACCAGGGCACCCACGACTAGCCGAAGGCACTAAGGCCCATAATGTGATAGGTGGCAAGCCTATCGCCAACCGGGCACATTTCCAATCCCGACCAACATTTTTTTTTATTAGAAAATTGGAAAAAATGCAATTTTCTTTATGTTGGCCGACCCGGGATTCGAACCCGAGACCTCATGCAGTCAAGTCCAACACCCGGACTGCTACACCACAGAGGCGATATTTTATTTTATATCTGTGGATATAAAGACATATAATTCTGTCGTAATTTTTTCGCCATCTGACGCAACTAACGCACACTGGTTTAGACGTTTTCGTAACAAATAAGGAAATAGGCATTTAATGTAAATAGTAATGAATAATAATAATGTACTTTAACTATGTACTAACTGGTTCTAAATATATTCAAGGCTGGTCAGAGTTCACCACGTGACCATACATTTCTAAAAATAGCCCGGCTATTGACGAACTGCTGGAGTGCGAGGGCGTCGGAAATAAACTATATACCTCATAGAGTTATGGCATTTTAGATTTATGTATTAGTATTATATACATCAGAATAACCATACCTCACTAACCGGTAGTGGAAGCATCAGTCAATCAGAAGTGCAATCAGTATTAAAATCAGTCAGTCAGGCTCGGTGGTAGAGTCCTAACATCGACTCACAGTGTGGTAACGTACCGTCCTACCTTTTCCTGACCTTACAACATCAGTATTCGCTATTGTCATATTCAATATCTGGAAGGTAAAACAGATGTTTTGTTAAACAAGACAAGATTGCAGTGTTAGCTTGGCTACACATCAGTAACATCTTTGCTATCTATAAACGACCTTTATTACAAGAAATCTGTCGGTTGATTTCCCTTCCTGAATTGAAAAAGAACTGTGGTAAACTGCACTAGAGCCAAGTTGAATCTAAACGATTTGGAATAGAATCAGAGACGAAGCTTTGTATGAAAAAAATCTAATAAGTTTGGTGAGAGAGATCTTTCAGTGTGGGAAATACATTAGAAACTACTATAAAACTTACACTTGTACAACATTGAGTTAAAAAAACGAGGTAGGTATCGCTACATAGTATGTAACAAAGTCGCTTCCTCTGTCCCTATATCCCTGTGTATGCTTAAATCTTTAAAACTACGCAACGGATTTTGATGCGGTATTTTTTAATAGATAAAGTGATTGAAAAGGAAGGTTTATATATATATTTTACACCCGTTCAAAGCCGGGGCGGGCCGCTAGTACACATTAACTTATCAATAATTATAATATGCACAAAGTACGTACTGATATCGAAAATTTATCTTATCATTTGTTCAAAATATTTCGTAAAATGGTCAAGTGTGAACGGGCCTTGAGCGGGCATTACGTTATCTGTTTCAGGAAGTTATCTAAATATAGACCACTGATTACATCGACTGACAAGTACTATGAGAACAGAGACTAAAATAGAATAGTGTGAAGACATTCAAATGAACAATGTAATATTAATTCTTATAGTTAGTCTGATATAAAACTTGTGCCCAAATTGTAAGTTTTAAGCTTATGGATAAATTGGACTATTAAGGGGCTATTTTTTAAGTAATAAATATCTCTCGACAAATGACAAAAAACTTATCTAACTCCAAAGTAAGTGCTTGTGTTACGGGTGTAAGTCCACGATGCCAAATACATAGAAATAGGTACTTAATACCAGATACCAAATACCAGAATAAATTTGATGAAACACTCACATCCGGAAATGGTGGACATCTTGTTCATCACGCAAACGCCTGCCCCCGTCGAAAATCGTCTTGTGGTTCATTAATATAATTTTCACAATGTATTAACGAACCAACTAACGGTCGTCTTTGACTAGTTGTTTAGTAATCCTTGGGTATTTGATATGACGACGAATGGAGTATGTACTCGTATCTAGGAATTCAGTTTTTGGAATCGGAGAGGCACACTGGTATTAGGTAGGGGTTAGGTTGGTACCGTAAGTCAAAGGTAGTATTACTGTGAACTGGTAAGGGAGTGGTTGTGGTGGGGAGGGGGGGGTAACATTAAATACAGTTGGGTACTTACTGTCACATACTTCAACTTTAACGTGTGCGACCTCTTCAACATTTGAACAAACCGTACCTAAAACAAACAGAATGATTTTAGACATAATCATTTACTGACCCGGAAAAAATTGTTCTGCCACGGTAATGTAATCTACATATATATATATATATATAAATCAATGCCACTTCTCGTTGTAATTTTATAACTTACTAGCAGTTTCACACAGCTTCGCCTTCGTAACTTGGCTTCTACTGCATCTAGCTTGATGAAACAAAGCCTATGTCACTCACGGATAATATAGCATTCTAAAGGTGAAAGAATTTTTGAAATCGGTCCAGTAGTTTCGGAGACTATTCATTTCAAACAAGCCAACAAAAAATCAAATCTTTCCTGTTTTTAATATCAGTATAGAATATAGATAGTACAGAAGAACGGGCTTACCTATCCAAACCAAATGTTTAGGCTTGGTAGGACTACTAATTAATAGATGGTTTATTTGAAGATTGCATAAAATCGTTCAGCGGTTCTTCATTTATCACATTTTTTGTAACAAATAAATTCAATGAATGGCGAATCACGCTGTTAATGGGTATTTTTCAAGCAAATTGATAGAAGATGGCGTTACTTTGCGGAAATCCATATTTAAATCTAAATAAAATTATTTAATTTGCAATTTTCCGCCAAAAAATGTATACGTGTTATGGCGTAACAAAACAGACAAAATAGTGCGCTAAGAATGAATTGGTATGAATGCTTCGTAACCGAAGCATCATCAGGAGAATTCGACTGCACTCCACGAAGGTCGACGGCAGTATCTGCTCGGTTCGAAGTCGGTCGGCTATCGGTTACGAAGCGAAATGTACGTTGAGTTTTTAGTAGTATGTGTATTGTTGGTGCTAATAAAACAGTCTAGTAACACACAATACACACCCTATTGTGTGAAGCTGGATATATTTGGGAGTTTTAGCTTCCGGTAAGTCCAATTCATTCTTAGCGCACTATTTTGTCTGTTTTGTTACGCCATAATATCTAAGTATACATTTTTGGCGGAAAATTGCAAATTAAATAATTTTATTTAAATTTAAAATAGGTATTTTTCAGTCAAATTGACAATTTTTTAAATTGTTTTTTTAATGTTTTTCTTTTGTTGTGTTATGTCATCCATACGGTCATAAACGTAGCGAAGCACGGACTGGGCCGCTAGTATATTATAATATGTAATATATTATATTACGTAGCCGTGACCTAGCGGGGTGCAATAAACTATACGACGACCTATTCTCATGTTTGTCAAATGAGCATAAACAATGTTATATTAACATTAATTAAACCGTTTTGGTGGTGGAGTGCGTCCACAAACACCGAAATTTGAGATTTTTACATTTAACTCTATATAAGCTAAGCGCGAGGGTACAGTCTAGCTACCTTTTCTCGAATCAAAAAGCGAAAGCGAAGCGAATAAGGGATTGTAAAGTTTGAAGTTAGACTCTATATGACATCTAATAGACTACAGGCCCATGCCAAAAATAGATGGGTCATATGAACCACCAGGTGACGTATATAGGACGATATAAGAGCATTAAATAATAAGATTCAGCACTATGCCGTCACCTGTAAGCTGTCCAACTGAGTGCAGATGAGAATTCAAAAGTGCAGGTAGAGTAAGTCCGTTGTGGTCCCTTATTTTTGTACGGCATATTTATCATTGGAGTAGAAGCTGTACTGAAACAGTATGAAACTGATGCCGTACAGAATCAAGTGGCCAAATTTAAATTTAATTAAAAAAAATACCCGATTTCTGGCACACCGTTTTGTACGGCACTACACGCTTTCTTATAATTTGTTATGGTTCTATCGACGATAGCAATGCCGTACAAAAATAAGTGACCAAAACGGACTTACTCTACCTGCACTTTTAAATTCTCACCTGCACTCAGTTGGACGGCTTACAGGTGACGGCATAGTGCTGAATCTTATT
This sequence comes from Calephelis nemesis, assembly GCA_002245505.1. NCBI lineage: Eukaryota > Metazoa > Arthropoda > Insecta > Lepidoptera > Riodinidae > Calephelis > Calephelis nemesis. Next base: position 123,225 of record NJDD01000277.1, read on the forward strand.
ATTTAATGCTCTTATATCGTCCTATATACGTTACTTGGTGGTTCAAATGACCCATCTATTTTTGGCATGGGCCCGTAGTCTATAATGACTTTCTGAGACTGAGAGCAGTATTGACTCGTCATGACATCATTTTATGGCAAGTTTTTAATTGGATTAATTTTCCAAGAAACGTACATACACAATGTAAGTAAGTTGATGTAACTAAGTCTTTTGCAAGAGTAAAACTCACAAAATCAAAATAATCCGTGCATCTAAACGAGGTGCGAGCGCCGCGCCGCTGAGTGGTGGTGACGCGAACGCAAGGCGGTTGCTAAGCAACGGCAGCGCGGTAG
>NJDD01000277.1:128750-152070 GCA_002245505.1 Calephelis nemesis
CACACACACACACGCGCGCGCGCGCGCGCGCGCGCACGTTTACACGAAAATAGCGAAATTTTTGTAATGATAACTTATTAATCTCTGTGGTCTAACCGTTCAGTTGTAGGACTTGACTGCATGAGGTCCCGGGTTCGAATCCCGGGTCGGACAACTAAACGAAAATTGAGTTTTTCCAATTTTCTAACAAAAAATTGTTACTCGGGATTGGATATGTGCCCGGTTTGCGATAGGCTTGCTATCTATCACATTGTGGGAGTTAGCGTCTTCGGCTAGTCGTGGGTGCCCTGATTGTTGTACCTCTGCCTATCTCTTCGGAGATATGGGCGTGAAGATACTTACTTTTTTAACTTATTAATTTAGGGATTTTCTCTTCAACCTCACTATTTCGAATGAGACCGGCGAACCTAACACCACAGGTTTACCAAGGAGTTCTCATTTCGATAGCGTTCGTCCTACTTCCCCTTGTTGGTGCAGGTCCTCTGAATAGACTATCTGCCTCTCTGCCTGGCAGCTTGTAAGCGGCGAGCACTGTGTTAGGTCATTACCAACTAGACCACTGGAGGTAGAATGCTGTGTAACAACTTCCCCAGGGTAGGGATCCACCGCCATAATGACTTTCTTATGTTCTAATCCGGAGGGTAGGGCAGCCGTTAATCTTGCACAAAGGGCTTAACATCCCGGCCACAGGACAGCGTCGCACCTTCAACATCTGTGGTGTCTGGGGGACACGGTTATTTCCTAGCATCAGGAGAGCTGTGTGCTTGTTTGATTTCTAATTTCAGATAATAAACAAATGAAGGACGTTCCTCGCCACTTTAAGGCTACCACATTTAATCTTTTATGTAAATCGTTTACCAGCTTTCCTTCTTTCTAAACGGGAAACACACTGATGTTATAAAGGCAGGAGAATGGCTATGACCATTCCGAACGATCTGTTTCTGGCCTATACCACCTAGTCTGCCTGGTGCATTAGTAAAATCATCCAGCAGTCTAACCTACTAGAATATTCCACCAGCGTCACATCACCATGCCATGGCTAGCTTGGTCTCATAAAGGTCTTCGTTCATTAACGTCATGACCAAGATTAGGCGATAAGTTTGGCGACGACTCACATAGATCGTTACTAACGGCAAGACAAGGGCCTATTCCTGTCGCCGTAACGTCAGTACTCATCATTATCGTGTCCAGTTTGAAGGTATTTTCCGGTTGACTATATGATAAGAACGTGAACAAGCACACGCCATAATAATGTTAACGCAAAATACCATCTTCTGGGGTTTCTCAGAAGAGGGGTACGTCACATACAAAATAGACAAGCACTGGTCTACGCACTGTTTGTATGAAAAGGGTAAAGGATCGTGAGGTCTGTCACTCGATACTCTCTGCCTACCCCTTAAGGGACTTGGCGTGAAGATATGTATGTTTTTGTACTGGTCGACGCAACTCAAATCCGTTTAAAATGTTCACACAGTAACGGAACTCGTACCGGAGATAACGGAATGTCACCCCAGCTGACCGATTACGCAGCCGGAAGGGTGACAACCTCACCGGAACCCTTATCGGGGCGGCGAGCAGCTGGAACTGGCCGGCAGATTACAACCATTTACGTAAGATTTTATTGTGAAAACAAACTTTGTTCCCAATTAACTAACCTAAGGTATTTTTTTATATTTCGCCTCCCAAACAACATTCTTCCTAGGAACAATTAGCAAAGTCATTTGAAAAAGCTGGCCGACCTGGGGGCTGATTATGTATCTCAGTGGTCAACTCAAAATGTAAAAGTGTACATCAAATAGCTGTCGAATGACGTATTTTATATTTGCTATCTCCAGTATATAAAGAACAAACGATCAGCCCCCTGGGCTGGTAAGCACCTATTTTCATACTTATTTGTATATTTACACATCACTAACCACGAGAAGCCACTTCAATGTGTTTGAATATAACATCAGTCAATTGTTTTTTTTAAGATAATGGAAGGCAAACAAGCAGATAGATTTCCTGGTGGTAACAATAAAATTTACGCATCACACACACACATTAATTTTACGAAAAATGGTAATGGTGCGTTGCCAACCTGAGGCCGGGATGTTAGGCCTCCAGCATAAGTAAGTTAACCGGCTACCTTACCCTCCGAACCGGAACACATCAACGGCAAGCACAGGATATTGTTGTTGCAGTTTTATTACGTTTAAATTGTACAATCCGCTGTTGGACAAGAAAAACAGTCCACTGTTGGACAAGACCGTGCTTAGTATGTTTTGCTAAAGTGGCAATGTACACCATGTAATATTCACCTAATTTATTTCAATAATCTACTAAGTCATTGTTTATGAAGCCATAACATATCGAAATCCGTTTAATTAAAATGCCAAGCTATTAAAGGTATATTTTCCTGGTATATAAATAGTTCACAACTTCCTGTTTACCTATTCAACTCTATTAAACCTAATTAATTCTAAACTGTAATTATTCTTAAGAACCTTCAATGTAAAAAAACAACTTGCGGGTTTGTGTGAGACAGATATATAATAATTGTTCGCGAACCATGAAACAGCTTATTTCAAATCTATATATTACTAGCGGCCCCCCCGGCTTAGCACGGATATGAATTATACATATAAACCTTCCTCTTCAATCACTTTATCTATTAAAAAAACGCTTCAAAATACGTTACGTAGTTTTAAAGATTTAAGCATACAAAGGGACATAGGGACAAAGGAAGCGACTTTGTTTTATACTATGTAGTGATTTAATGTTAGAAATGTCACTAGTTCCTGCTGTATAAAACCCTGTCTGAAAAGTTTGTCCCTATGCGTGCTTAGATCTTTAAAACTACGCAACGACTTTTGATGCGATTTTTTAACAGATTTAGTAATTTAAGAGGAAGGTTTATATGTATAACAACAATTTAATTTATTCACCCATGTGAAGCTGGGACGAGTTGCTAGTTTATTATAAGTATATACAGATATAGATATAAAAATAATAAAATATATAGACTGCCATATTTGGACGCCACTAGAGCAGAAGTAGATGATTTTTTTAGGCACTTTGGTTGAATTCCTGGAATATGTACCTACACAAAAGTTTACATACTTACATGAAGTGATAAATATATTTGATTCGGATTTTTAGCCTCTGTGATCTAGCGGTTCAGTTATTGAACTTGACTGCATGAGGTCCCGGATTCGAATCCCGGGTTGAGCAACAAAAATAAAATTGGGCTTTTCCAATTTTCTAATAAAAAAAACGTCGCTCGGGATTGGATATGTGCCCGGTTGCACGAGGTCTCGGGTTCGAATCCCGGGTTGAACAACAAAAAGGAAATTGGGCGTTTCCAATTTTCTAATAAAAAAAAACGTTCAGGATTGGATATGTACCCAGTTGGCGATAGGCTTGCCACTTATCAATCACATTGCGGGACTTAGTGTCTTCTTCTAGTCGTAGGTGCCTTGGTTGTGCGTCTGCCTACCTCTTCGGGGATATGAGCGTGAAGATACTTTTTTAGCAGTTCCCCAGCACTTAAACTATTAACAATTAAGAAATCCTTACGCTTGTTCACATTCCAATCCCACCGTAAAAATGTTGTATTTTCAGTAATCGTTTGTTTTCTTGTTGACGACGAATCCACAAACAAACACGTCGTTAATCATATTATTGCGTATCACGTTGAACTGTGGACTAAGTCAAGTTATTTCAATCGCATACATAATTTGCCCGGTTTAATAATAGATCTGCGACTTCCTGTTTAGTTATGTGTAAACGATAAACGGCCTGCGGTTATAATCCGTTTATTTTTAGCTCTCAACGATAAAAGTGTGGGTAATCGAGCGTAGGGTTATGCCTAGGTTACAAATAAGTTTATTATGGCTTTGAAACGGTGAGTTTTACTTAACCGTGCCACTTTCGGTACAACATCATCAACCACCTGCAATACCTAAAAGTATAGTATCGGCACGCCCACATCCCCGAAGAGGTAGGCAGAGGCACAACCAGGGCACCCACGACTAACCGAAGACAATAAGTCCCACAATGTGATAGGTGGCAAGCTTATCACCAACCGGGCACATATCCAATCTCGAGCAATAATATTTTAAATAGAAAATTGGAAAAACCCTATTTTCTTTTTGTTGCCCGGCCATGGAATCAAAATCAGGACCTCAAGCAGTCCAGTCCAACAACTGAACCGCTAAACCACACAGGCGATCAAATTAAAAACTATGATCAATAGAAAAAATAAGTTGTCACACAAGTATAACGCCACGGGAAAAATCAGTGATAGCATAAGTACTTATAGTACACTAGCTGTTACTCGCGGCTTCGCCCGCGTAGTCTACTAATTTGATATTTAGCTCTCCAACACTGCTCGTTAAAATTTTAAGATAAAATGTAGCCTAGGTATACGCTATCCAAAGTTTCATATATTTTTTTTAATGTTAAAATCAATTTAGCAATTTTGCCATCAAAACTGAACATACACTTTCTCTTTTCTAATTTCACCTCAGATAAATAGTAGGAATACGTTATTGTCTCCACAGTTTTATCTGCACTTCAGCAAATCCTGTGAAATTAAACTGTATAGCAAGTTATGGAAACCTCTAACAGATTCTTTTTGGAAATTTTAGAAATATACATACCGTCTCTGAGGTCTAACTGTGCGTCTTCGGAATGACTTCTTGAGATCTTGGGTTTGATCTCCGGTCCGGGCAATAAAAAAACACAAATAGAAATTGTGAAGTTTCAATTTTCTACCTAATAGTAACGTTGCCACTTGCCCGGAATCGGATAAGTGCCCGATGGGCTACAGGATTGTCATCTACCAAATTGGACTTAATGTCTTCGGCTAGTCGTGAGCGCTCTGGTTGTGCAGTTTGGCAGAACTTCGGGGATATCTTCAGAAACTCACATTTAGAAATTGTTATCTACCAAATTGGATTTAATGTCTTCGGCTAGTCGTGAGCGCTCTGGTTGTACAGTTAGGCCGAACTAACCCTTCAGGGATATCTTCAGAAACTCACATATTTAGAAATTGTAGCAACAAAATTAAACTCTTCAACTTTTTAATATTAGTATGAACAGATTCTGCGATAAATTTGACTTTGCACAGAAAAATGTCTTAGCATAATGATGTGTCTACCTAATCTAAACGACGTCATTTGAAAACAATTATTGCTCTTGCGTATATTGCTTAAAAATCTTCGAGATTCATCAGAATTGCACAATAAAAGAGACTTAGCTAAAGCAGCTCAGCTGGTTCACCAAACTAAGTAATAATACCTTACCATTAGCACAACCCTGCTTTTCATCTTTGAATTTTATAGGGTTCACAATGCCAATTAAAATCAAAGGAGTATTTTTATACTGTAACTGTCATAATAGAATCCTGCATTTACAAAAACATTCCTATTAAACCTTCTGAAAATGATTCTACTTTGAGCTTGACGCTGAGCGCTAGCTGATCTTCTCCCTTGCGTCTGTGTAAATATCTCCAAGTCCCTCAAAGATACTTAACGGTCAGCCTATCCCGCAAGTCTGTTGAGTCTGTGTATGGAGTGACCATTGTCGAATGCTATCAAGTGATCATAATCCACAAAAACACTATTCTTGCCAACATTTTTTTAGAGTTTCCTTCGTTTTTACCCAGGATTTTATCATCAGATCCTGACCTGGTGACCATGGGACCACCTCAGAAATATATCCTTTCAAACAAAAAACGATTTTCCATACGAACCTTCATTACCTCTTTTTACCCATTCTCCCTCATTTTTAGTGATAAAAAAGCCTATGTGCTTTCGTTCATCATAAAGTGTCTGAATACAAAGTTTCACTGTTACAGCTTTAAAAATGACGAATATACATATGAACAGTCATCCCCTCTTTTTACCCATTCTCCCCCATATTTTGCTATAAAAAGTAGCCTATGTACTTTTATTTATCATAAAGTGTCTAAATGCAAAGTTTCACTGTTACTTACAGCTTTAAAAATGACGTATTTCCATATGAACATTCATCCCCTCTTTTACCCATTCTCCCCTATTTTTTGCAATAAAAAGTAGCCTATGTTGTTCCTTAGGGTCTATTTTATCTCTGTACCAAATTTCATCAAAATCGGTTCACTGGTTTAGGCGTGAAAGCGTAACAGGCAGACAGACAGACAGAGTTACTTTCGCATTTATAATATTAGTAGGGATTTTTAACCAATTTTGCTATGATTATGATATTAAATTTATTTGCTATTTTACTATGTGTATCAATTTATTTGTGTGTTTTTCGTTAATGATAAACTGATGTTAGTACGTGGTTCATTGTTATGGACTTATGGTAAAAATTACTGTTACTTAAATATTTTTCCTACGCAAATTGTGCCACCCCCGTTAACCCCCATAGGGGTTGATTTTCAAAAAAAAAACGCTTAGATATGTAGGTCATAACTTGTATTGCAGAGCATTATTTCAGTGTCATGCAAAATATTTCGATAGAATTAAATTTTTTAGACAAACTTAGCCACCCTTTAACCCCCGATGGGGGTGAATTTCGAAAAACCCTGAAATACGTGTTTCGTCATTTGTACTAAAAAGCATTAATTCAAAGTTTCATGCAAAAATGTGCAATGAAAATGTTTTTCTCATACAAACTTTTCCACTCCCTTTAACCCCCAATGGGGGTGAATTTCGAAAAAACCCTGAAATACGTGTTTCGTCATTTGTACTAAAAAGCATTAATTCAAAGTTTCATGCAAGAATGTGCAATAAAAATATTTTTCTCATACAAACTTTGCCACTTTACCCCTTTTAACCCTTTTAGGGGTTGAATTTCCAAAAAATAATATGCCCATGTCCTTCTCATGAATGCAAACTATCTACGTACCAAATTTCAGCAAAATCGGTTGGGTGGATTAGGCGTGAAAAGGTAACAGACAGACAGACAGACAGACAGAGTTACTTTCGCATTTATAATATTAGTGTGGATGTACGAGTACATACAGTCCTCCTAAAAAAGACGTTCAAGTTCCGACAGTGTTCAGTACGAAAACAGAAAAAGATACAGATAGAGATATAGAAAAAGATAGAAGATACACAAAAAATAACTTGATACAAATGATCTCTGGCATTTAACTTCGTCGTACCTATGTTTTGCCTTTTTAATTATTAACTAGCGGACTCGGCGAACTTCGTTCACTCGGCACTCGTACGCACGTACTACAAAACGAAACAAAGAATAAATTGGATCGGACCACGCGTTACTGAATTATCACAAACATTTACATTTTGACGTTTATCCGTCCCCCACGGGAACTTCCTCAGTAAGCGGGATAAAAAACAAACCTATACTCAACTTTTGTCGGAAGTACCAACCTGCGAAATTTCGTTACGATTGGTTTAGACTTTTAGAGGATTCGGTGTGAATTGTGATCAGGTCGGTATACAAACGGGGTTTGTTTGTATACCGACCGAAATGTAACATTTACATTTTGACGTTTATCCGTCCCCCACGGGAACTTCCTCAGTAAGCGGGATAAAAAACAAACCTATACTCAACTTTTGTCGGAAGTACCAACCTGCGAAATTTCGTTACGATTGGTTTAGACTTTTAGAGGATTCGGTGTGAATTGTGATCAGGTCGGTATACAAACAAACCCCGTATTGGTCCGGGCTCCTTTGTAGAATAGACCATCTGACTTCCTTGCCAGGCAGCTCGTAAAAGGCTTACATAGGCTTACCGTCACTAACACCTTGACATCCGACTAGGTGGTAGAGTTTGGCAGTGACTCGCCCGGATTGGTACCACAGTCTTGCCTATTCCTGCCGCCATAACGTGTTCCGGTTCGGAGGTAGCCGGTAAACTTACTTTTGCTCGAGGCCTAACATCCTGACTTCAGGTTGGCAACGCACAATTTGATCTTTGGTGTCTCTAGGCGGCGTGAATTTCTTACCATCAGGAAATCCGTCTGCTTGTTTGCCTTCCTATAACATAAAAAAAAGACAGACAGGCCATAATTCTAAAAATGCTAGAAGTGTATTTTGCTGCCCATTTTTAGTCGATTGCACTTTTTTTAAAATACTTTAATGTACAGAATTCACTCACACTACAGATTTACTAATGCTGATGATGAAATAGATAACTATGCCATACAACATTTTCTATCAGTCAAGCAGTAAACATAGACTAGATACACATAGACAAAAGATATAGTGTGCTAAACTCTGCCTAAAACAATACTCATTTCAGTGGTGGTATTATTTCAATTGGTTATTATTTGGTTTATATTCAGTACATCTAATAGTATATCTATTAGATGTACTTATGTATACGGTACGGTATGTATACGGTATGTATTTGGTTTAGATATACTATTAGATGTACTGAATATAAACCAACTTAAAATCCTACTTTTGAACTTCTACTTTAGAAGGACAATGTACATATATATACTTTTGAACATCTACTTTGAAATGACACTATACCTATAAATATTTTTTAACCAAATACGTAGAATTAAATACTTGGCACTGGCTTTAATTGTTAAATGTATTTAAACGCGTCAAAATTAGGTTAACGATATCTCATACCGCGTCACTGATAATATTTAAAAATAGAACGTGTTTCATTGCAGTGATAAAACTAATCAGTTCTGAGAGACGTTCGTAATGCCGACCCGTTAAAAATTAGTTAATGCCGAAGTAAACAACAAACTAGAGCGCATATACTGCGGGACATTGCACATGTCATCACATCTATATATAAAAGAAAATCATGTCAGTTACACTATTTATACAAGAACAACGGAACCGATTTTGCTAAAAATTGAAGGAGAGGCAACTTAGAACCAGGGGCCGGACGTAGGATACTTTTTATCACGTTCGACTGCGAAGAAAATTTTTTTTTAAAAACATTGGAAGGCAAACAAGCAGACGGATTTCTTGATGGTAAGAAATTCCCGCCGCCTAGAGACTCCAAAGGTAGCAATGGTGCGTTGCCAATCAGAGGCCGGGATGTTAGGCCTCGAGCAAAAGTAAGTTAACCGGCTACCTTACCCTCCGAACTGGAACACGTCATGAATTTATGGCGGTAGGAATAGGTAAGGTGGTGGTACCAATCCGGGTGAGTCGCTGCGAAATTCTACCACCTAGTAGGATGTCACGGTGTTAGTGACGGTAAGCCTATGCTCGCCTTTTACGAGCTACCTGGCAGGAAGGCAAATGGTCTATTCTACAAAGGAGCCCGGACCAACACGGGGGAAAAAGAAATTAGGGAAGACAACATTTTTTTTTTGTCATAGAAACTAAACGTGTGACAGGAAGTTCACCGGAATAGATATTATAGTAATAATTAAAGCAGTAATAAAACTAAGGACGGATTTAGTTGTGTGTTATGAAATATTTTTTAAAAACAATAATTGATTTTCATAGAAACTCAAACAGAACTCAAAACAAGGATTATTATAATTTTGACGGTTTGTCAATAGTGGAGACACTTTTCCTGCAAATACTAAAGATATTTTACCAAATTTTGCGTTGTAGTAGTAGTATATTAGGTATAGTTCGATTCAACAACTAGGATACATTTTGCTGCGTGTAAAAAACTTTTGTCCCCATCACTAGCAGCGAAAATTCTCTTCAACATGTAGTTATTTTAGTTTGTCACAGAATATACCTCAAACAAAAACTACGGAACAAAGCTTATTTGGTTATCGATATTTAGTTTATTATGGAGGCTAAGACATTAAACAATTGGTCAATTTAGGCGGACCTCTCACTACCCTCAAACTGGAACACAAAAATGGCGAGCACCTTATAACCGAAGTATGATAGTCACATTGTAAACTTCAATCATTTTTAGTACCAACCAATCTGAAATAAAAAGATTTTTTTCCAGAATCTGTGTTAAGATATATTTATTTCTGCCTGCACTAGTGGAATAAATCTGCAACTAAACTAAATTATTGAATAATCCAGCAACCAATCTAAATCATTAGATTATTTTTTTACAGAAGGCGATGGGTTGTCAAACACCTATGCCAAAATTGAACAAAAACAAACTTAATTCTTGTTCTTCTTCTTTTATGAAAACGATTGACGTTTAAATTACGGCTTACTTTGCTAATGTCAAGTTAGTTATTACTAATTCTTATACATTCATTAGTCACTATGTACAAAGTCATGTCAGGTTAGGGTCTTGAGTAAAGCGGTGGCTTCGTTACTCAAGCTCATCTAGTGAGAATTGACGGCAGCGAGGAAATATACGATACACTAATTTCTTCGTGATTATTTCATTTGTGCACTTTCACTGAACAAAATTAATTCCCACCTAAATTAACCAATTTCACTCAATATAAACACGGAATTCAATAATAACAGTACAGCAGTAAAACTATTCTGTCAGCTCATATAACATTTGATGGATGGACAATATTATTAAAATATTAACTTCATTGTTCGCCAAACGGAGACGCAGCGGGAGTCGTCAGTAAAACGGTCATAAAACCGGCATCAATTTAAATAAACTTACATAATTCTAAAGCAAGATATACAATGCGAATGTGGATGGTTGTAGGTTTCCGGGAGACCAAGATTGATATTCCACGATCAGATCACTCTGATATTATCTGAGGTTGGTGTCAAGAGTCTCCGAAACCGGCGTGTTTGTATGAAAAGGGTAATTAATGTGAATGAAGCTGGACAGGTTTGTCAAGATCGTGAGGTCTGGCACTCGATACTCTCCGCCTACCCCGTAAGGGACTTGGCGTGAAGATATGTACGTATGTATGTACAAAATTCTAAAGTTATAGCAATTCCATTGCAGAATATACAAAAACACACCAGACAAGGTTACTTATGCAGGGTTTCTACAATTACCGAAATATAATCCGTAAAGAAGCATCTGTAGATTGTGTAAAAATAACGAGGCGTTCCATATATGTTTTGAGTAATGTACCAGTAATGAACGGCTGTAGTTAAATATATTATTGACACATAGCTTAGACTTTAGACGTTATAATTCGTTAAAAAAACCCGTTAAAAATACGACTCGTTTCTCAAACAGGAACCAAGCATAATTGGTACAGTTTTGGGACGAATCCGTATCACCACCTTACCTAGTCCTGCCTCCATGAAGTTAGTGTTCACTATTTGAGCTTATTGGTTAGAGGATAGCCGATAAAAAGTAGGTATCTTCACGCCCGTAGTCAAGAAGAGTTAAGCAGAGATAAAACCAGAACACACACGATAATCCGAATGTGCTACTTAGTCAGGCAATGTGATAATTGGCAAACGTATTGCCAAACGGGCATTACTCTAATTCCAGGCAAAGTTGTTTTTATAATAAAACTAGCTGTCTCGGCGAACTTCGTTCCACCCGTTCAGACTGTATGAAAAAAATAAAGTATTGTTTTTCTCGTTTTCCCTGCAATTTTCTCTCTTCATAAGAACCTTCTTCTGACAATATCCAACACAACAAAAAAGAATTAACGAAATTGGTTCAGACGTTCAGAAGTTATGCGATTACCAACACGTTACGTACTCTATCACAGTAAACTCTCACTCTTTGAAGTATGCACTCGTCTTCTCTACTTCCCACTAGACTTCTTATGAGCTTATCACTTACGTAATCTATCACAGTAAACTCTCACTCCTTGAAGTATGCACTCGTCTTTTCTACTTCTTACTAGACTCTTATGAGCTTATCACTTATGTGCTCTATCACAGTGAATTCCCACTCCTTGAAGCATTCACCCGTCTTCTCTACTTCCCACTAGACTTTCATCAGCTCATCACTTACGTACTCTATCACAGTGAATTCCCACTCCTTGAAGCATTCACTCGTCTTTTCTACTTCCCAGAGTCGCGTTGTGTTTTGACGAGTGACAAGACAACGGCGCCGACTGCGCGTCATCGATCAATTATCTATCGCGAGTGATTGCCAATCTAATTGGCCAGTGTCTACCCCGTGACACGGTTACAGTTGATCTATTCGTCTTTAATTTAGTGGTGGACGTTTTAAAAAACTCAATATTAACCGCCACACACGTTTGAAATAAATCCGTGCCAAAAAATTGAGAAGGAATTTCGAACACAGCAAATCTAGAAATCTGTGGACTTACGACATACCAGGATGGGTGAAAAGTTATAAGAAGTTCATGTATATAAAACATTTTAGGGAGAAGCTCTACTTCTTGTTCTTCACTACAAAACAAAGTCGCTTCCTCTGTCCTTATGTCCTTTTGTATGCTTAAATCTTTAAAAGTACGCAACGGATTTTAATGCGGTTTTTTCAATAGATAAAGTGATTGAAGAGGAAGGTTTATATGTATATTTTATACCCGTGCGAAGAAGGGGCGGGCCGCTAGTTGCTTATAAAAATGACTTCCAATCGTTTTTCACGACATAATTATACAATGTCGAGTAAGAGACGACCACACTCTATGAATTTTACTATGACCTGTCTAACTGAAGATATTGAGGTATCTAAAGGAAAAACACACAATACACATGACAAGCCCCAAACTTCACAAAAGACAGTTACAAATATGGGTTTTCTAAGTATTTCCATAGTTTAATTTGATTAGATTTTACAAATCAATCTAATAAATTCAAAATATTTCGATTAGATCGATTAAAAGTTGCGCTCAACGCAATCCGCTGTACTGGCTTTATTCTTCTCGACCATACACAATATTCTCCGGACTTAGATCTCAGTGATTTTCACTTCCTAAATTCCACGAATTTCTTCCTTCTCAAAATTAAAGAGGAAATAACGCGGTACGCGGAGATACCACGTACCATGTACCACGATAAAAACGCCGTTATATCTGCCGTATGAGGAGATTTTCGAGGGTAAAGTAATTTTTTTTACAAAGAATAAGGAAGATAAAAACGCGTTATTTTAAATGCATTGCATTGCAGGGAGGTTACGTACGTTATTCAGCTCTTACCAAATTTTAAGCATAGCATAGCATAGCAAAAAAAATTGGGAGGAACCGCGGACAACTAGTTTTACAAGACATAAGAACAAAAACAACCAGATCTATTTCTTGATTAACACCGCAGTAAAATATTTGACATCTTTGCTTTACCTACTTTTTAATAAAAATAGCGACAAATCAATCAGACTTAATCCATTAAGACGGACCGTAACCTTCATAGAAAACTCAATTGCCTTCTGAATAATTGTATAATTAGATCAAGATTATTCAGAAGGTATTGAATTTTCTTTGAAATTTATAATACTATCTAGACTTGCTATTGTCGGCACTTGGTGGAATTCCATTGAATACACAATTTTTCGTAGTAAACACTTGTACTCATCCACTATACACTTACAGTAACATCCAACCAAATATGTACTGAACATTAAACTAAAACAGTCTATTTATCTTTAGTTTCAAAGCCCTGATGATGCTGTAAAAAGTGAAACCGGTTGGCTGAAGAACTTTACTACGAAAAAGTGTGTATTTATTATATTGTTTGGTTTATAAAACTAATATTACTACTATTTAGTTTTACGAAAAGGTAATGGGATATTACAAAACGAAAGACCATTTATGATAAAACTGTTTTGTTTTCCGCTTATAGTTGTAACATTTCGAACTGAAAAAAAATTTTTATTTGCGATTTTAAACTGGGTATTTTGATTGGATTTCCCATTTCTCAATTAATTTCCTTTATTTCCATTTTATTTCTAACATCACAATTTCCCATTATATTTGTGACATTAAAATTTTCTGTCATTTTTAATTCAAATTTACAAATAGAAGTTTTGTAATATTACAAATAGAATGAAAAATAACGGAAATTAATTGAGAACTGGGAGATCAGGTCGAAATACCCAGTTCAAAAGCACAAGTAAAACATTTTTTTCAGTTCGAAATATCGTGACGTTTACATCGAGATAACATGAACTAAAGATATCTCTATGTGCGTCGGATTGTACGTTCACGTCGTTTGAAATAACGAGTTTTCCACCACGTGAAACTACTTGACATTGCGCACGTATTCCACATGAACATTATAGTGACGGCAATGATTAGGCTGCATGTAGTCAGCCTTAACTTATACATAGTTCGACGGTCAGGTAGGAACCCACCCATTCGTACCCCTTATTTATAGCTTGTTGTTTTACAGAGAGAAGTATATCTTATGTTGCCTGAAGGAAACCTTACGTTGTCTGGAAGAAACCTACAGTGCAGTTGCAGTTAGTCGAACTGGATAGACACTTCAGTGGATCAAAGGACATAGCTACTCCCAGGGAAATGATGCAGCTCACCAACTACGCAAACGTGCTCATTATAGAACCAGAAGCTGTCGCCCTCTTACCAATAAGCTGGATATGATCACGACGGAGACAGCATACAAATCTACGTGGTGCATACTAAGTTTCTGAAGCAGGTCACTGATGTGATGAACCACCAATTCGTACCTCTGAGGATACATGGTTCGGAGAATTCAGACGTGGACGAGATCATCTCCATCATCTCTATCATCAGATAAACGTAAAGGTCAGCAGGCGATTGTGGTTACTGAATCTAATATTGATACCGTACGACAACTATATATGGCTGATAAAAATGACACTTGTCAGCAAATTCTTACTGAATTAGGCATTGTAATGAGTCAAGCGCAAATCATTTTGCAACTGAAGGTTCGGAAGTTTTGCACTCGATAGATAACGCATTTAACAAAACACCAAAAACGACTGCGTGTAAAATGGTGCCGAAAAATTATAAACAAGCTTAATGGAGGAGAGTCGTTGGCTGTCATGTGTATTGTTTCGAGCCGTAAAGAAAAGTTAGTCAAAAGAATGGGTCTTTCCTTTTGAAGTGTTGCCAACAAAAAATAAGATTCAGATCACTGGCAAATAAATGCTTGCGACTTTCTACGGATCAATTGGACATTAGGTAACAGTGTCGCTTGAAAAATAAAAGGATAGTCACTGCAGATTGGTAGGTAAACAATTGCTTGCCCAGTGTCTTAGAAAAAATTAACGAAAAGAACTTCGCAGTCATGCCTTCCTTCACCACGACAACGCATCCGCACATTCCGCTAAGAGAACGAAGGCGTATTTGAAGGCTTCAAATGTGGTATTGACGACGCATCCGTCATACAGTCCGGATATTGCACCTTGCCACTTGTTTTTATTTTCAAGAATACAAGACAAACTTAGAGGTTTACGATTCTCAAGCCCCGAGGCGATGATAAATGCATTCCAGGAAGTCATTGTAGCGGTCCCTACTCAATATTGGACCCACTGCCTCACACGAATTATTCCAACGAATGGACAAATGTGTAAATAGTGAAGCTAAAACGAGCAACAAAGCAACCAAAGCTAAAACCAGTCCTATTTATCAGAATCCAGAAATTTTCAGTATGACTTAAGTGCAACACAACCTACGCTGGTCTACTCACGAGGATTGCAAACAAGTTGAACTATTCCTCGATAAGGTTGAGCTGCGATTTTTACGCAGTATTCTGAAACTCAGCAGAAACAAACTCCGTATCAACACATTCAATTTAGGTACCAATTCTATGTGCAGACCCTGTACAGAGACCAAATATACAAATATACACCAGCTATACGGTCAAGTACCTCTAAACTCCGAGGTCACTCTCCGAAGCCTTCAAAAATGCCAGGAAGAGTTAGCACTTCATAAAGGAGTTGGGACAGAAAGTGTAGACTCATTCCACAAATTAGTCACATATGTAAAAGAAGAAGGGTGAGAAGGGTTTAGGCCTATGGTTTAATGAAACTTAGCACGCAAAAATGATAAACATACCCTGGACTCATCACACGAGAACACTATTCTGATTTCTGAAAAACGAACGGTTATAGCACCAGCAATCGGTAGCCTAGCCAGTGTCTCCAAGAGAATTTAGCTAGTAAAACGTAGAAAAGGTGCACCTCGTATAACACAGTTCAATTTAATAAAAAAAGATTATCTGGAACTGAAGTGATTTCAAAATCACACGGAATTCTTTCACCTCAAAACACTGAATCTATCTAACTCATCTAAAGAGAGTACAAAGACCTCCATACTTTGAAAGAAACTCACTGTGCAGCTGTGAACCTCGGGACCTTGTCCACGCGGGCACGTTACACAAGAGCACTATTCTGGTGTGTCACCTTGCATCGGCGCATTGTTGCAACACCGACTCACTCCTATTGTACTATGTAATTATACACATATCACCGCTCCATTTGTCATCTTAGATTAGGTACGGCTGACACTTGAGACACAACAGTGTCATTCCACTATAATTGAAAGTAAATTCATATTTGTTGAGCTAACAATGTTATTGTATATGTAGAATAAAAATATTTATTTTGACAAAAAGTTTTGGTAAAGTTCAAGTAAAATTTTAAGAATTTTGTTTAATAATTTCAAACTATATTCAGAAAAGTAGTAGTTAGGTGTAATAAAAATAAAAAAATAAGTGTTCAATAACCCTTGACAAAACCTTTCAAGAGGCTTAAATATATGTGGGTTCTATTATTATTGAGCATTGTAATTCATTTATTAAATGATTATAAAACTTTAAAAATCAATGAAACCCGAAAAACATATTATATGTCTACCTGGTGTAGCTTAAAACAACCTCGATCACGTCAACTTTTGAAGAAAAAAAAATCGCATCAAAATCGGTCCATTCAAATCACGAAGGGACCTGCTATATAATATGATGTACATATCTCAAAGAACGAAGAAATTAAAAATCTCTTTGGTATCAAAATAAAACTTTGTATATCTATATAATATTTGATGAATGTGTTTTTGATGTCTCGACGGCGCCGCGTGAATTTCTTACCATCAGGAAATCCGTCTACTTGTTTGCATTCCAATATCATAAAGAAAATGCACTAAAACCTTATAAGGGCTGAATTATGAAGTATTTTGTCTCAAACAAATTTGAGCTACCAAATAGTATAAAATCCTTTTGATGTTAAACTATTTTTATATTTCGGATTAAGGAAACAGCAAATGTGTACAGTAAATTTATAAATTATACAAATATTGTCATACAACGTAGTCTTCTGGGATTGCATTTTATTCGGGTTACACTCTGTTAAGAGATTTAAGAGATAAAAAATTAAACAGAGAGGGAGAAGATATAAAAACGATTTAAGACGGACAACGAACAGATACGGATAAAAGAAAATTAGCAAAACAGCAATAGAAGGAAAGGTTGAGGCATTTGATCTAATACAAAATCTTTCAAAAAACAAATTTTGGAGCAGATTTAAAAAGAAAGAGGGAAAACAATGAAAATTATTATCAATACAGTAACACTCACAATTAACTCACAATTACAAAATATACAATTGCAAAAAATAGGCGTCATGTGATGTTAAAGAATACAGTTAAACCAGCAAGTGAGAAGATAGTAGCGTAACCGAGAAAAGAAAAGCTTTTCACAATTTGGGAATTCCCATTAAAAAATCTATATATAAAAAAGAAAGTGGTGTTAGTTACACTATTTATAACTCAAGAACGGCTACACCGATTAGGCTGAAAATTGGTAGGGAGGTAACTTAAAACCGGGAGAAGGACATAGGATACTTTTTATCCTGTTCAATTGTGAGGAAACTGGGAAAAACAACATTTTAATTTTTCCCATACAAACTAAACGGGCAGAACGAAGTTCACGGGAACAGCTAGTATCATATATAATATCAATATATAATATCAATATATATATATATATATATATATATATATATCAATACATAGTATAAAACAATTTTAAAGCGGTTTTTTAAAAGACAAAGTGATTGAAGAGTAAGGTTTATATCTATATTTAATAACCGAATGAACCCGGGGCGGGCCGCCATTTTGTAATAAGTATTAAGTGATGGTTTTCTAATAGCAATGTCAAACGCTTGGTTCGTGTTATTAATGTAAGATCACATGAATTCACAAAAGAAGAAGACTGCCCCGCGTTTGTGTATCAAGCAGCAATTATCTGACGGTAAGCGACAGTCGGGTTGAACTCGTAATAACATTGCAGATCCCGCACGAAGATACACGAGTGTACATTTTCCGAGCTGGTATTATGCAATGTGATAGTGATATGTAATTAAGTGGCAGTCGCCTTGGCCGCGATGCGCTAGACGGTGGGTCGCCCGCAATATACTAACAATAAATAAAATTCCCGCCGCCGCCATCAACTACCTCGCCACGCATATTTGTTACGCATATCATGAAGCTATGCAGCTCGAGATGTTACGTCTGTTCAACTGTGTTTTAATTCACATCTCAAATAGCAGCCTTCTGACAAAAAGGACTGAATTCGCAGATGTAATATATTCATTGTGTAAATAAATTTACCTCTGAATATTTACAAGAATTTAAATTTATTTAGTCAACGACGAACGTCAAAGAAAACGGCATACAGAAATAAGTACATATATTACATACAAACACATGTTATCTGTACTTATAAAATAATATTAATAGAAAAAAAAACTGATAGAGATACAGCCATGAAATTTGTGTGTAGGTCGTTATATTGAGTAGACACCCACTAAGGAGGAAATTTTGGAAATTCAACCCCTATAGGGGTGAAATATTGGTTGAAAGTAGGTATGGAAGACCGTCTTTTTTAAGTTTACTTTCGTTTTGGGCTACTTACTAAAAATTAATAGATACGTATTTAAGCATTTCTGGAAATTCTACCCCTAAGAGGGCGAAATGGGGGTTGAAAGTTAGTATTAATGTCTTACACATACGTTTGACTTTGACTTACAAGTTAAAATCGGGAATCGAACTCTTCTTGACCAACGCGGCCGTCTCAGCGGAGATTTTAAGCTTAATTTAAAAAATTTAAGATCAAACCATTATCTTACTAATTAGAGCAAAATTAAATAAAAAGATTCAAGCTAGAACATGTGCCATTATATTAAAGACCCTGTATTACGAAAAAAAAGTCGGGTCTTCAATCTATATATCAATACATGATGCCAAAACTTTGGACCCCTTTTTACGAAAATTGCGCGGACGCAGGACCATAAAATTTGGCATACTTATAGTTTATGTGCAGGAGAAGTGCAAAACGCTAATATTTTTCAATGATAATGCTTATAAAGTACATTAAATCAATAACTAAAACATTACCCACACTACCATGCATTTGACACACACAAACAAACATATTAATGATAACGATAAAAGATTACAGATGGCGCACCAAAGTGCATCTTTATAATTCTGTAATCTGTAATCTTGTATCTGTCATATTTTGGAAACAAAATAGTTGATTTTGAGCAATGAAGGTGGCGTTCTTATGAACAAGATATTAAAAATTATTATGGTCGAATTTTGAGCAACGGGCGACCACTAGTAATATTTATTTCACCAGGTTTAGTCCTACCAGTTTTTGCAAGGACTCATTCGGATTGGTACACCTGAATTTTCTATCCAAGCTAGCCACTGTCAATTTTACGTGTGGTCGAAACCGTCCGCGTCAGGTTGTTTGTCTTCCAATACCATAAAAAACCAAAACATTTGTAAACACAATAATGGTTACCGGTAGTAATGTATGTCCTTGCGAAAGTTCACACTCACGTCACTAAAATCAATAAGTATGAAACTCCTATTTATTTAATTCGTTATATACAATTTTAATCGACTTCGGACAAAGCAAGAGGTTATATGTTAGACTTCTAAATTTTTATGTCAAACTTTTTTTATGTCATTTCTGACCAATTTAAAAAACAGTTTCTTTATGTTCGAGGGGATGCACAAAACGTAAGGTTATCTTACGTGTAAAAAGTTCACAGAATTGTTCAGCCTCCTCAAAACTATGAAACTGATCAAACAATACCTAGGAGGCACCGTATAAGTTCAATAATAAAAAATCGTCTTCTTTTTTATACACATAATATAAAAATCAAACTCGAGAACAGCTGGACTGATTCTGCTAATTTTAATTTTGAATTATTTGTATAAGTCCAAGAAAGGTTTAAAAGATAAAAAAAAGAAAAACCTGGGAGGAAACTAGAAAAAACAATATTTTAAGTTTACCCATAGGTACCAACAGAAAGAATGGAACAAAGTTAACCGGTACAGCTAGTAAGCAAATAAAATAAACATCAAATACGACATGTAATAAAATAATTGACACAAAGAGTATATCTACATAAATATAAAACTTGATGGAAACAATTATCATATGAGTGTCAAGTAATATTAATCAAACCAACCGCTTCTAGGTACCGCTAATTAGGTAAATTAGCCCCAACTAGTAATAAACTAGAGAATGTATCACTGTAATAATAACATACAAAATGCAGATAAGATGATTTCTCATATCATATTCATTTACGTTCCACTTCCAAATTCAGGGGTAAAAAATTGATTCGATGGTCAAAAATACTGATTTTACTGACAAAACCCTCCAAAATACTGACCATTTACTGAACAAATCCTGAAATACTTATTCGGTCAATTCAACATTAAATTACGAATGTTAGTTGCTGTTAGTTAGTTAGTTAGTTTAGTTGCTTTGTGTCAATGTAAAGAAATCTAAGAACATGCATTTTAACCACTTTAAAAGATCGCATCGAATTGAAACCGATTAAAAACAAGGGTTGAAAACTAGACAGTATTTAAAAAAAAACTTATTATTATGATCAAAATCTACAGGGTCTGGCGCCCAAACCCAAATTATTTCTGTGCTAAAGCTTACTTAAACGGTAAAATATAAGCAAAAAACATCAATGACAATGGTTGACATTCTCCATCAACATTTCTATGAAAGCACTACAATTTTTATGGTATAATAGCACTTTGAAATAATGCATTATTTTAGCACATAACAAAATAATAATAACCCTTAACCAGAAAGATATGCTACTAATCGAAAGTATTTAATTTTGAACAAAAAATGCAAATTATCATTTCATTTCATTTACTGTTTAAAATAGTTTAAAAATCTTCAGACAAAATAATGAAACAGGTAATATATTAATAATAGGTTATGAAATATACATATAAAACTTTATCTTTAGTCACTTTATCTATTAAAAAAACCGCATCAAAATCCGATGCATAGTTTCAAAGATTTAAGCATACAAAGGGACAGAGGAAGCGACATTGTTTTATACTATGTACGAAGAGATTAGTCATGTTGTTTGTCCGTGATGATTCCTAAACTACGTAACCGATTTCAATCAAATTTGTCCACCGTGTACAGTTTGATCCAACTTGAAAGATATCCTACCTTTTCTTACATCTCAATTTTAATTAAAAAAATTACCATCCGAGCGAAGCCAGAACAGGCAGCTAGTAAACTATTAACTAAAGTGTTCTTACTCAACCAATTTTTTTAATTGTACTTACAGAAAATTACTGTTTTTGATTAAGCTAGATAGAAAGGCGTCTTTTTTAGTTTTTTTAAAACACTACTTTTTCCGTTTTACATTTTAACGATGTAAATTTATTATAACGAAAAATCAGCTTTTTAGGAGGGACTTTGCACGAGAAAAATATAAATTTGTTAATACTGATTAATCTTTTTCATTAAGTATATTGAAATTCAATTATGAAGACAATTTATTACCTGTGAAATACATGATAATGCGTGAAATTCGAAGTGACTTTAATTTTTAAAAACCAAGTTTTTTAAAAAGGGTATTTTAAAAAAGTATCGAAAAAATATATATTATGTTAAATAACTATCACTGCAAAAGGGAATCTTTGTCACCCCAATCTACTAACTAGTGGTCTGGTCTGGTTTGGTTTTTAATAACCCCTGATCCTCAAAATACTGACTTTACTGACCATTTTTCGAAAAAACGGACTTTTACTGACCAAAGCCAAAAAAAAACTGACTTTACTGACCATTTTCCACCCCTGAAATTCCAGTACTTTGCCTAATGCTACCTTAATGACCGAGAGATTAGTGTGCAGGCTCAGTGCTGCCGATCAAAAAGTCTTGGCTTCGATTCCCGACAACGTAGTTGTTACTCTTAATGAACATAAATTCCTCACCTGGGTCTAGTATGTAGCTACTAATATTTTTGACTAGAACCCAAAACATAAAGCATATATTTTAATTACTTTGCGAACACATCAATAACAATTCGTACGATTTGTCCAGAGATGTTTATGAGTAAAATATAAGCACGTGTACAGTTAATATAAATTGTGGAACAACGATGAGCTACCATAATTATTCACTTCCCATCCCTACGGTATGCACAATCGCCTGGAACCGTTTAAAATCATATAAATAATGCGAAATAGTGGCGTGTCAGTTGGCAACACAGGCCCAGCTGGTCCAGTGGCGCGCGATCGATCCGCTGCACCGTTTGGCACGCGCACAATATGTTATGATTAAACTGCTACACAGATAGCGTTGCCAGGCGTCCGGATAAAGCCGGACACAGTCAGCCTTTTTGGTTGCATGTCCGGTCAAATTAGAGCGTGTTCGGCCTGTCCGGCTTTTGTTAGGCTTTTTACATCTCATGAACGACCAAGCGCCGAGCGCAGGCGACGAGAGTCGAATGTCGCGTCGGTCAAGAATTTTACAAGATTTATGATAACTAGTGGTCGCCCGTTGGTCGAAATTCGACCATAATAAATTTTAATATCTTGTTAATAAGAACGCCATCTTCATTTCTCAAGACCAACTACTATTATTATAGTAAAGTTTTGTGCGCCATCTGTGACATTT
Organism: Calephelis nemesis; assembly: GCA_002245505.1. NCBI lineage: Eukaryota > Metazoa > Arthropoda > Insecta > Lepidoptera > Riodinidae > Calephelis > Calephelis nemesis. The sequence goes on from NJDD01000277.1 coordinate 151,424, forward strand.
TATCGTTATCATCAATATATTTGTTAGTGTGTGTCAAATGAATGGTAGTGTGGGTAATGTTTTATTTATTCTTTTATGTACTTTATAAGCATTATTAATTAAAAAATGTTAGCGTTCTGCACTTCTCCTACACATAAACTATAAGTGTGCCAAGTTTTATGCTCTTGCGTCCAGGCAATTTTCGTAAAAAGGGGCCCAAAGTTTTGGCATCACGTATTAATATGTGTTGTACCCAATGCTGAGACAAAGTCCTCAATAATGCAGGGTGTCCGACTTTTCTACCCAAACTTCCGGCCAAACTGTATGGATTGTCCGGCTTTTAGGTTTGGCGACCTGGCAACCCTATACACAGATAAAGATTTATTCTAGCCCCGCTAAATATAGACCCATTACGTAAAACATTGTCGTGAATCTGTGTTTTAGCGAAGATTGCTTTCGCGTTTTATTTTTAACGTCACAGCTAATTTGACATTGGTCATATGGTTAAACTTAGGTACATATGGGTGGTGACTATATGAATATTTTATTCTTTGTTTCAAATTCATCATCATTTCAGCCATAGGACGTCCACTGCTGAACATAGGCCTCCCCCATTGACTTCCACTTCGACCGGATGGAAGCGGCCTGCATCCAACGAGACCCCGCGA
>NJDD01000277.1:168873-194333 GCA_002245505.1 Calephelis nemesis
TTCCAACTTGCTGTCCAAGATTGATATTTTGATCTATTTTAATGTTATCGCTTGCCAATAACATATCTGTGGACAGGATAAGTATGGAAATTACGTATAGGATAGGCCGTTGGATACGCAGCTATCTAGATTGCTGGAAATCCATCTTTAGAGAAACATTATTAACATTGGCCGTAAGACGTTTACTTTAGAGCGCAATACTTCATAGTAATCATGGAACGGGGGAGTGCGGTGTCGGCTCTTCTGCCTGACTAAGTATGGGTCCTTAATCTATCACTCCGAAAACGTTGTTAAAAAACATCGCGATTTGACATGTTTGGTCTAATCTCACATGTCTGTTTCATCTCTTTTGTTTTTGTTTCATTTGAAAAAGATAGCATGCATCTAAAATAAGTTTAGTTTGTGAACAGCAGAATTACCATCAATGATAAGATTTTTTAAATTTAATTTCTTTAATTAATTAATTTGTTAATTATATGCCAAACCAATTACTTGAGATTAATGACGCAAGTTTCATCACATCTCAGGGCTAAACATCTCATTGCGTGACTATGGACAGGGTTTAGCTGGTTGTAAATATTAAGGGAAATTTAAAATTTGCAAATGCTTATTTCATTCGGAAAATATGAAATAACTACTTCAAAGCATTTTCTCAAAATCATCTAAGAAATGTCTAATTTTTATCCATTCCGAAAGAGGAGATTCCTATTAACAATTCTCAAAAATTCTGTCCAATTTATTTACCAATTCAGTCCGTTCCAGCTTCACACTGGTAGACAAACGTCAATATTACTATACATATAAATAAATAAATAAATATCCCTTGACAAATCACACAAACCCAAAGTAAGCAAATTATATGCTTGTGTTATGCGTGTTAGTCAACGATATTAATACAAAGAAATACTTAAATAGATACCAGAATATATTTAATAAACACCCAGATCCGGAAATGCCAAATCCAAATGTTCATCACACAAATACCCCGTCAGGTATCAAACCCGAGTCTCGCGGTTGTCCGATGTTAAGCGTGTACGCTAGCCACTCGACCAACGAGGCGGTCAAACTTTCCTCTTGAATAACTCTATCTATTAAAAATACCGCATCAATATCCGTTATTACTAATATGCTACGAGCACAATAACATGTGGATTGTGGAATGATTAACCTCCGCCTATAGAAACGATCCCCGAATCGTGATTTGCACATTACGACCAATTTTAAATCCATCACAAAATTACCGGATAGGTTCGATTGACGCAAATGCGGTGAACTGCTAATAAACAAAGGAAAACCAAAACTGTTATTTCTTTAAAATATAAAAAGTGAATGAAACACATGAGTCAGTTGATCTCATTGACATCAGCGTCAACCTGTTTACTAACGGCCAATGTTAATAATGTATCTCAATATAATGGATTTCAAGCAATCTAGATAGCTGCGTATCCGCCGGCCTATCCCATGCCTAATTGCCATATTTATCCTGTCCACAGATATGTTATTGGCAAGCGATAACATAAAAATGGATCAAAATATCAATCTTGGACAGCAAGTTTTGGGTTAGGATTGATTATTAATACTGGCCGTTAAGGCCCCACACTTAGTCAGCCAGAAGAGTCAATCGCCGCACTCCCCCGTTCCATTACTAGTATGAAATATTGCGCTCTAAAGTAAACGTCTTAAACGGCAAATCACTATTTTTGACACTATAAAAGTAATTAAAAAAAAACTGAAACGATTATCTTTTAGGTATCTATCTATGTTTATGTTAAATCTGGTGTCGTTATTTTCATAGTTGAAGTAGACAGTTGGGTTTTGCTTTAAATAAAGGGTTAACTTTTTGATTTTTTTCTATCGAGCAAAGTGAAATGAATCGTGTTTTGGAAACACTAGTCTTATAAAACATATTCATGTTAATCTTGTATATTTTTGTCACCATGATCCATGATTGCTTTGTATGAAAAAAACATTATACTGCTGACGTATTTTAGCGTATATGGACTCTTAATGAACACTTGGGTCATAGTCGTACACGTATAGACAGAATGTGTAGATTATCCCCCTTGGTCCGGGTCCGCTGTGTAGAATAGACCATCTGCCTCTGCCGGGCAGCTCGTAAAAGGTGAGCACAGGTTAAAATATAAGCCATTACCAAAAAGACCACAGGTGGCAGAGAACAGTGCACCAACTTGCCCGGATAGGGATCCACCATCTGGCCTATTTCCGCCGCCATAATCACTTTCACTGTATTGTCCGAAGAGTAGGGTAGGGCGCATGTGACATGTACGGTGTCTATAGAGCACGGTTGTCTCATACCATCAAGAGAGACGTGTGCTTATCCACTGACCTCTAACAAAAACTAATCCTTAATTAAACCTTCACGCCCATATCCCCGAAGAGGTAGGCAGAGGTACAACCAAGGCCCACGACTAGCCGAAGACACTAAGTCCCACAATAGGTGGCAAGCCTATCGCCAACCGGCCACATTTCCAATCCCGACCAACATTTTGTAATTAGAAAATTGGAAAAATCCAATTTTCTTTTTGTTGGCCGACCCAGGATTCGAACCTGGGACCTCTTGCAGTCAAGTAAAACACCCGGACCGCTAGACCACAGAGGCGATTCTTAATTAAATTTCATCTCTGTCAAATTTTTGGCATAGGAATGTGACGACCCCATCACCCACTTGTAGCATAATAATCATCAGTCTGTCAGAGCGAACGTTGAACCCTGTGCTGGTTCGAAAAGATTAGTACCAATGTATTACCTATTTCAACTACCATACTGTTAGTTCTCACTATTTTCGCGTTTCAGTTTGAAGATATCCGACAATAGAGACGGACCACTTTCTATACAAAGTTTGCCCTAAAACCAATAAAAACTACAAAATGCATAAACACTCTCAACACACTTTCTTTTTGAACTGTATTTATAAAAAAAACACTAAGATTCAAAGTTATATTCAATTAAAAATTTATTATTTAATTAAAGGTACAATATAAACCTGTCCCAGTCATATACAAATGATATTAAGGATTCTCCACTGATCAACTAGTAGCTGTTTCTTAAATATATTAGGTGAAGTGTATGGAGTTTGACAATAAGTTTTTTTTTTCGTTTACAAAAGTTATTTTTAAATATTTGAAAAAAAACATTTGCAGTCAATAATAGAAAGGTGTCAAAAGCCAAAAAGATTTAGTTTTTCAATTCTTTTTTTGCAATTCAGACGAAGCACTGAGCTCTAACCTTCTCTAATTTTACGTATTATAATTTGGAGATCTTTTAATAATATTACATTTTGAGTGTTTTTTTAATGATTTGTAACATATTCAACCTTAACTCTTCTCATAGTTTTTAATCTTCTTATATATAAAAATAAATTGCAGTTCGTTAGTCTCGCTAAATCTCGAAGACAGCTGGACCAAATTATAGATTTTAACTATTTGTGGAAGTCCAGGTAAGGTTTGAAAGATAAAAAAAAAGAATCGAAGGAAAGCAACATTTTACGTTTACTCATACAAACAGAACGGGTAAAAGTTTCGCCGAGATAGCTATTCTTGGATAAAAATCCTTCAAGTACTCAAATCGCGTTTAAACCTGGCATTTGGCACCGCAGAACCAGTAGAACCGACTAGCAAGGGGCAGCATAAAACCTTTTTTTTATGCATTTGTAGAATGTTCGTCTTTTTGTCTTTCTGTCTGCCTGTGTCATGACATGACAAAAATTGTAATTAGGTAAAAAACTACAGATATATCAAGCTTTGGTATCACCAAATGAATTGAAATCAGGAATAAATACTTTTGGACGCACGGGCACGGTTATTAGGAGAAGGTTCTTAATCTAAAAAAATATCAAGAAAATCTCTCAGAAATATTGAAAAATATACATTTAATTTTTCATACTTTAAAAAACGCGCGTAACGAATGTCAATGTCATTAACAGCCATAGACTATATTGAAAGAGCACCGTTTGTTCGGAAACGTGGTTACTTAATTAAATTCGGGCATCATTTGTTCGGAAACGTAATAACATTTTAATTTTTCCCATACAAACTGAACGGGCGGTACGAAGTTCGCCGGGACAGCTATTGCTTTATAAGACTAGTGTTTCCAACTTGCTGTCCAAGATTGATATTTTGATCTATTTTAATGTTATCGCTTGCCAATAACATATCTGTGGACAGGATAAGTATGGAAATTACGTATAGGATAGGCCGTTGGATACGCAGCTATCTAGATTGCTGGAAATCCATCTTTAGAGAAACATTATTAACATTGGCCGTAAGACGTTTACTTTAGAGCGCAATACTTCATAGTAATCATGGAACGGGGGAGTGCGGTGTCGGCTCTTCTGCCTGACTAAGTATGGGTCCTTAATCTATCACTCCGAAAACGTTGTTAAAAAACATCGCGATTTGACATGTTTGGTCTAATCTCACATGTCTGTTTCATCTCTTTTGTTTTTGTTTCATTTGAAAAAGATAGCATGCATCTAAAATAAGTTTAGTTTGTGAACAGCAGAATTACCATCAATGATAAGATTTTTTAAATTTAATTTCTTTAATTAATTAATTTGTTAATTATATGCCAAACCAATTACTTGAGATTAATGACGCAAGTTTCATCACATCTCAGGGCTAAACATCTCATTGCGTGACTATGGACAGGGTTTAGCTGGTTGTAAATATTAAGGGAAATTTAAAATTTGCAAATGCTTATTTCATTCGGAAAATATGAAATAACTACTTCAAAGCATTTTCTCAAAATCATCTAAGAAATGTATCTTTGGTATCACCAAATGAATTAAAATCAGGAATAAATACTTTTGGACGCACGGGTCTTCCGACACATATAGATACATATCTTCACCCAAATCCATCTACAGGGTAAGTTGAGTATCGAGAGCCAAGTGAACGTAGTTGCCCGGTTCAGCTAGTGTTTCCTAACCAATATGCCAAATAAATACTAGTACAAGGTTGCAGAGATTTGCGAAGATACACCCGGATTGTACCAGCACCTTTTCCAGCGTGTTTCCATCTCGAGGATAGGGTAGCCAGTAAACTAACCTAACCAAGAGGCTAGCCTCAGGTTGGCAACTCACCGATATCACCTTCGTTGTCGTCTACAGTCGACGGCCTCTAGCAAAAGTAAGTTTACCGGCTACCTTATCCTTCGAACCCGAACACGTCATGACGTTATGGTGGCACGAATATGTAAGGCGGTGGTACCAATCCGGGTGAGTCACTGCGACACTCTACCACCTATTCAGATGTCACGGTGTTATTGTTCACTATTAGGAAATCCGTCTACTTGTTTACCATTCAAAGACATAAAAGAATTTACGATCGGATAGAAATTACGTTAGACACTGTTCAAAACAGGTTATAGAGTTTAAGCAACTCACAATTAGCATTACACCGATACAAATAAAATGATACATTTAAGCAGTAATTCCACTTTTTAATCAACATTTGTACTTTTCCATTCTAGGTTTTATCGAAACTTTCTTACGGCGCTCGCGCAACCCGTTTCCTTCCATAATAAACGATTTTTAGTACTAGCTGCAACCGCGACTTTCTCCGCATGGTGGTGGAGACACGGTTTTTTTTAATGATATTGGAAGGCAAACATGCAGACGGATTGCCTGATAGTAAGAAATTCATGGTGCCTAGAGACGCCAAAGGTGGTACTGGTGCGTTGCCAACCTAAGGCGGGGATGTTAGTTTTACTAATAAAAGTCGCTTGTACATTGTCCTGTGACGATCTTTTTCTTTCAGTGAAAATGCTAACAGAATCCGTTCATCTGGTCTTACAAACAGAAATAAAAAATAAATAAAAAAATGTATTTTGGTATCTCGACGTATCTTGGTATCTTGGTTGCCTGCTTTATACCTATAAAGGGGGTTGGGTAAAAATGTGTTTTCAAACCATCCAGGAATTTTATCCAAATCGGTCCAGCACTTTAGAAGCTAGGTGACAAACACATGTAGTACATGAAGAATCGTACGAGTATATATATAACTGTTCCACTAAGTCGTATTGTAATTGAAAAACAAATGATAATGCCAGTACCTACCTAATTAAAATTTTAGTTTTAGTCAACTTTTATTAACAAACCGGTTTTTATACATTCACGTTAAAATATGTTTTCTTTTAGTCTGATAATTATATTTTATTAAATCTAACTGGCGCGGCGTCCTCTACAGGAATAAAGAATTAAGATATATTTTAACATTTCTAAATAATTGGATCTTTTTTTGAATATTGCCTCTGTGGTCTAGTGGTCCAGTTGTTGGACTTGACTGCATGAGGTCTCGGGTTCGAATCCCGGGTCGGGAACAAAAAGAAAATTTAGTTTTTCTTATTTTCTAATAGAAAATAAATGTTGCTCGTAATTGGATATGTGCCCGGTTGGCGACAGGCTTGCCACCTATCACATTGTGGGACTTAGTGTCTTCGGCTAGTCGTGGTAGTTGTCCCTCTGCCTACCTCTTCAGGGATTTGGGCGTAAAGAAACTTTTTTTCTATAACTTAACATCACCCATATTTAGGATTTCAACAAATAAATAGGATAACCGAGTACATTTACAAATATGTGCTTCACTAACCAATTACATTACAGTGTCGCTGTCTAGACAAACTTTTATTTCGGTCGCAAATATATACATGCGTCATCAGTGCCGTACAGCGGAAAAATAATGCGACAATTGTCTCAGCGTGTTGAATGCATCGCTCACTTCTCGGCGGATCTCCTTAGAGAATTGTCTGATAACGGGAACGTTGTTGGGACAACGAGGGTACTGTCACACGGTCGGATACAGTACAGCACTTTGTCTTGTATCGCTGGATGGTTTGCGAGAAATAATGTGAATATGAGCAAATGTATATCAATCACCCTTAAGACCCCTAAGTCACGGACCTGTAGTCTATAGGGGTTTTAAAATAAATGGGTCATGAACCATTAGGTGACCTATACAGGACCATATAAGAGCATAAAAAAATACCGGCCGAATTGAGAACCTCCTCGTTTTTTGAACTAAATAATAAGATTCTGCACTATGCCGTCACCTGTAACCTGTCCAACTGAGTGCAGGTGAGAATTCAGAAGTGCAGGTAGAGGTGAGTCCGTTTTGGTCACTTATTTTTGTATGGGATTTCTTTCGTCGATAGAACCATAACCGTGCCGTACAAAATGGTGTGCTAGAAATCCTGTATTTTTTGAATTTAATTTAAATTTGGTCACTTGATTCTGTACGGCATCAGTTTTATGCTGTTTCTATACGGCTTCTTATCCAATTTTTTTCTGTCGTCAGTTTTTAATAATGTTAGCTTACACTATTTTTTATTCACTTTTGTACCAACTCCAACTATTTCAATATGTACCACGTCACAATTTGATAATACTCTATTCGAAACATAGCTAATGATTCCGAAAAGGTCTTACATATTTTTTTCCACGTCCAACTAGTAGGATCTACTAGTCGGATAATGATAAAAATAATATAGGACCACCTTGATCGATGAACCGCGTAATAAACAGACAAAAATAGTCGAATTGAGAATCTCCTCTTTTTTTGAATCGGTTAAAACTGATTTGTGTTTTCTGCTCACTTAACCTTATCCCTTCATTTGCCAAATTCAAATTAAATCTTATGTATTTACGTTAAGTAATATCTTTAAGTTCCTGTTTTCCGGCTATATCGAACGTTTAAACGTATTAATCCAGTTCAATACGTTGATCTGTCTTCAACTCCTCCATGTCTTTCTTCATTTCGTTCAGTATTCATGTTACGCTATAAAATGTGATAGTATTGTTCCCCGTGTTGGTCCAGGCTCCTATGCAGAATAGACCATCTGCCTTCCTGCCAGGCACCTCGTAAAAGGCGAGCCTAGGCTCACCGTCACTAACACCGTGACATCTGACTAGGTGGTAGAATTTTGCAGCGACTCACCCGGATTGGTACCACCGCCTCACATATTCCTGCCGCCATAACGTCATGACGTGTTCCGGTTTGGAGGGTAAGGTAACCGGTATACTTAATTTTGCTCGAGGCCTAACATACCGGCCTCAGGTTGGCAATGCACCACTACCACCTTTGGTGTCTCTAGGCGGCGTGAATTTCTTACTATCAGGAAATACGTCTGCTTGTTTGCCTTCCAATATCATAAAAAAACTTTTCGGTATTAATCCAGTTGATTATTTTGATCTGTCTTCAAGCCCATGTCTTTCTCCATTTCGTTCAGTATTCATGTTACGCTATAATATGTGATGGTCTATTGAGCGTCAACATGTTTAATGAAGACTAGTTCAGATATAGACGCTATGATGTTATTAATATAAATTTTCAAACCTTCCATAAAAACATCGAAATAATAAACACATCCAAACACTAGTAAGCACGAAATTGTTTCATACTTTCAAACATCACGTAGTGGTCAATGACCAAAGGAATTAAATTCAAAAATAACGTTTTCGTTGATGACCGTTGAAAGGCTATTTCATCACATTACTAGAAGACCGTTTCAGTTTCGCACGGGTGGACAAACTTCTCTATGATCATCAATTCATATTATAAAACAAAGTCCCCCGCCGCGTCTGTCTGTTCGCGATTTACTCGAAAAGTACTGAACGGATTTTTATTCGGTTTTCAATAATAGATAGAACAATTCTTCAGGAAGGTTTTAGTGTATAGTAAGTTTATGTTTTGTACAAACCAACGATATTAGTTCAATATGTCGGCAAAAAATAAGTCGATCGGGAGCTTTCCTCGAAAACGTTGCCAAAACCTTTCGAGTTTTAACAAAACAAATGTATGGTGGGATTTTTCCTCTTCGATAGATCTCAAAAAAAGAAAGCGGTGGTATATGTTTATCTTTAAAGAATAACCCACAATAACCGTTTTTTGCGTTTACTTAAAACAGTATAATGAAGGGTTACTTTAGAACATATTTTTAACAATACAGTATTAATCCTTAATCAAATAAATCTGTTAGATACGTTATGCGTGTAATATAGATCAAAATTGCCTTTTACACTATCAGAAAAAAATTAACAACTAATGAGTTATCAAAAAGTTAAAATCTCCGGGTGCAAAATTAAATATTGTTGAAGCATTGCAAAGACATGCGCGCTTACTGCATCCAGACATACTTACAAACTTTCGCATTTATAATATTAGTAGGATTTTTATTCTTGAATAACTCAAGCGAAGGGGCAGCTAGTTATACATATAAATGTACCTCTTGAATCACTCCGTCTATTAAAACCGTTGCGTTATAGTTTTAAAGATCTAAGCTTTCATAGGGACACCTGAAAGCGACTTTACTTTATACTATACTAGCTGTTACCCGCGGCTTCGCCCGCGTAGTCTACTAATTTGATATTTAGCTCTCCAACACTGCTCGTTAAAATTTTAAGATAAAATGTAGGCTATGTCGCTATCCAAAGTTTCATCTATTTTTTTGTAAATATTAAAATCAATTCAGCAATTTTGCCGTCAAAACTGAACATACTCTTTCTCTTTTCTAATTTCACCTCAGATAAATAGTAGGAATACGTTATTGTGTTTACAGTTTTATCTGCACTTCGACAAATCCTGTGAAATTAAATTGTATAGCAAGTTATGAAAACCTCTAACAGATTTTTTTTCGAAATTTTAGAAATATACATATCGTCTCTGAGGTCTAACCGTCCGTCTTCGGAATTACTGCTTGACATCTTGGGTTCTATTTCCGGTCCGGGCAACAACAAAAAACAACTAAAAATTTACTGTTTACTTTTAAAGGTTTTTTTTACTTTACGCAAAGAGGTTTACTGGTTTAAGCGTGAAAGCGTAACAGACAGACAGACAGAGTTACTTCCGCATTTATAATATTAGTAGGGAAGTAGGGATTTTTAACCAATTTTGCTACTATGTATATCATAATTTCTTTGTGTGTTTTTCGTAGATGATAAACTGATGTATGTGGTTCATTGTTATGGACTTATGGTAAAAATTGCTGTTAAATATTTTTCCTACGCAAATTGTGCCACCCCCGTTCCCCCCTAATAGGGGTTGATTTTCAAAAAACGCTTGGGTATGTCATCATAATAATTTGTATTGCAGAGTATTATTTCAGTGTCACGCAAAATATTTCAATAGAATTAAATTTTCGCATACAAACTTAGATACCCCCTTTAACCCCTAGCGGGATTGAATTTCGAAAAATCCTGAAATACGTGTTTCATCATTTGTACTAAAAAGCATTAATTCAAAGTTTCATGCAAAAATGTGCAATAAAAATATTTTTCTCGTACATACATTGCCACCCCTTTTAACCCATTTAGGGGTTGAATTTCCAAAAAATAATATACCCATGACCTTCTCATGAATGCAAATTATCTACATACCAAATTTCAGCAAAATTGGTAGGGTGGTTTAGGCGTGAAAAGGTAACAGACAGACAGAGTTACTTTCGCATTTAGAATATTAGTGTACGAACGTAAATACAATTTAGATAAAAAATGTCGTGCTGAAAAAGATGTTTGAATTAAGTTTGTTATTTTCCTAGCTAGGGAGCTCCGATAAATGCGTGCGATCGCTGTAAATTACAGTCCTATGAAAAAGGCGCCGCAACTGCGATGTCCCTATATTTTAAACCTGTAATATCTCCGAAACTATTCGTTTCATTTACATACTGTAAAGGACTATATTGTTCTATATTAAATATTAAATGTAAAAAATACTACTTTACTATTATTAAGTATATTTTTAAGTATATTATTAAGTATATTATTAATATTACTTAATTAGATAAGGATTAATGCTGTATTGCTTTAAATCGCTTCGTAAATAAGCCATTATTTTTCGTAAAAAGTAAAGGATAAAAATTGGTTATTGTAGGTTATCCCTAAGAGATAAACATATACCATTGCGAACTTTTTTGTAGACCTTTTTAAGGTAAACAATACTTAGTGCATTATTTTGATCTATCTCGTCGAGTTCAGCCAGCGTTTGCAATGCAAGCGCAAAAAAATATGTTTATTTTCGACTTCGCATTAGAAATCTTGAAATTATCAGTGGTTCTCTAATATATGAAGCATGTTATTGTACATATAAACTTTCCTCTTGAATCACTCTATCTATTGAAAAAAACCGCATCAAAATCCGTTGCATAGTTTTAAAGATATAAGCATACATACATACAGACAGACGCAGAAAGTGACTGCTTTATACTATGTATAGATAGTGATAGTGTCGATGTGATGTGTATATTAACTTGTTTCAATAATTTAAAAATAAAATTCTCGTGTCACAATGTTCGTTACCATACTCCTCTTAAACGGTTTGACTGATTTTCATGAAATTTTGTGAGCATATTGAGTAGGTCTGAGAATCGGCCAACATCTATTTTTTATAACCCTAAGTGATGAGAGTGAATCTTTTTCATATCCCTTAGTGATAAGGGTGACTCACCCCAATTTTTCCATAGCAGTACAACGTCTGCCGGGTCATAGACAGACACACACAGACACATCAAACTTATAAAACCCACCTTTTTCCCAAAAAAAAAATGTATCAACATCCGCTATTATCTGCGCATTATGACGGTCATTTGTATTTCTTAATTGCTAGTTATTTCATGAATTACATTTTTGGTAAAAAAAAAATGAGTGAACACGTTAATTACAAAAAAATAACCTTGAACAAAACTTACGAGTATTAACAAAGCAGTTACAATATAAATCTAGTCTCAACAAATACACGATTACTAGGTATAATTCTACAACTTATAAAACTCTAGAATTCGTATAATTATTAATAAATTATTATTATAATTCGAATTAAATATATATTACTTGTTTAGATAGCATAATAAGTATGTATTCATATTTATTAATTAATATTTCTGGAAGTAGCAATATTTAATTAATTTTTTGGTATTGTAAATTAAGTTATTGCCTACTCTTAGAATTTAGTTTTTAATAAAAACGACGGAATGCACTCCGGGAGTGCCGGCAGAAGTGAAAACTTGAATATTAACGTTGTGCATTTTTGATTTTTGGAATGGTTAGGGAATAATTTTGCACGAATTGCTTTAATTGTCAGTATGAAAAATACTATCATTAATGTGGTGCAATACAATATTTAGTTATTGGACTATCGTACAAAAACATGACAACACGAATATTCGCGCAAGCGCCTTGCGCCGTCTAAACGAAACAGCAGACGCAGGCATACATTTTTGACGCACCGCGTCGTAGAAAGAGAGGGGGATACTTCCTCTACTTCGTCGCGCCGGCTGTGTTTACTTTCCATCCGTCTTACGAATTTTCGATAAGGTCACGTGTCCTGACGCGAGTTTAGAAGTTTTTACTCATTCCAAAAAAAGTGCGCGACGCCGCTAAAGAAGTTTTCACTTCAATAAACATTTTACACAGTACGTTCAAAGAATGAAACAAAAGTGACACAAAAATGAAAAAACAGCCATTTTGTATGGAAAATTCAAGGTGTATTTTTCAAAAGAATATATTAAATTTGGATTTTACATTAGGTATGTATCTTTACGCCCATATCCCCGAAGAAGTAGGAAGAGGCACAACCAGGGTACCCACGATTAGCCGAAGACACTAAGTCCCACGATGTGATAGGTGGCAAGCCTATCGCCAACCGGGCACATTTCCAGTCCCGACCAACATTTTTTCTTTATTAGAAAATTAGAAAAATCCAATTTTCTTTTTGTTGGCCGACCCGTAATTCGAACCCGAGACTTCATGGATTTAACATTATGAAAATTGAATATGATTTTTTTAAGCTTATATATTACAGATTTATCTGAAATAACGTCTACAAAATATTTCTGTAGTGTACGCGATTTTCCATTTTTTTTTAAATTCGATTAGTCCATTCAAAAACATTATACCATAATATATCTTATATCTATCTTCTATCTATATAAATATAAAAACCAGGCAGACGTTGTTCTGCTATATTTTTTAATGTGATTTTATTTAAAAAATTGGGGTATGTCCTTGTACCTTTATCATTTAGGGGTATTAAAATTGGGGTTGGCCGATTTTCAGACCTACTAAATATGCTCACAAAATTTCATGAGAATCTGTCAAGCCGTTTCGGAGAAGTTCGGGAACGAACATAGTGACACGAGAATTTTATATATTAGATCAATGCCAGTTTTCGTTGTAATTTTATAACTCAAAAACGGGCTCACCTATTTAAACCAAATATTTAGGCTTTGTTCGGACTATTTAGTAGATGGTTTATGTGAAGTTTGGATAAAATCGGTGCAGCGGTTCTTCATGTATCACATTTTTTGTAACAAATGAATTCAATAAATGGCGGATCATTTTGTTAATGGGTATTTTTTTAGTCAAATTGAAACTTTTTTTCAGAATAGAGTTGTTCTGTCATATTAAAGGTTTTTCAGTTGTTTTTTCCTTTTTTCTTTAAATATAAAAATGAATCCTCATTTCGCGTGGTCATCGCATCAATCCTGAACGGATGGACCGATTTTAAAATTATTATTCTTTATATTGGGTATTGTCAGGAGAAGGTTATTATGAAAAGACAAACCATGAAATAGCAGGGAAAATGGGAAAAACATTGTTTTATTCTAAACTGTTAGCAGCTGTTAATGTCAAGCGATGCGAAGTTTGCCGTGTGGGCTAGTATTTTTTATAAAATTTGCATACAAATGTTGTTACTTTATCCATATAAAAAGTATGTACATTTTAAAAGTGTAAAATAAAGTATTTTCGTCATAATAACCATGACCGTGACTCCTTTTCCGCTTTTTGCTCAGAGTAGATTTTAACAAGCAGTCTTCAGTGGCATTTTAGTCAGACGCATATAAGTCAGAATAGACCATCTGCCTTCCTGCCAGGGCGCTTGTAAAAGGCGAGCATACTCTTACCGACACTAAAACCTTGACATCCTACTAGGTGCTAGAATTTCGCAGCGACTCGCCCGGATTGGTACCACCGCCTTACCTATTCCTGCCGCTATAACGTCATGACATGTTCCAGTTTGCAGGGTGAGGTAGCCGGTAAACTCACATTTGCTCGAGGCCTAACATCCCGGCCTCAGGTTGGCGACGCACCATTACCACCTTTGGTGTCTCTATGCGGCGTGAATTTCTTACCACCAGGAAATCCGTCTGCTTGTTTGCCTTCCAATATCATAAAAAAATGGTCAAAACACAAAAAAGGTGACCCTCTGGCAAAATGTAATCGTATCTCATCCGCTTAGTGGGTCTAGATAAAATGATACAAGTAATCATGCAATTTTATGGGATAATCTTTTTGTCAAATCGAGATATAGTGCGGATATGATTCATGTTCCCGATGAGTGATAAAGATGTTATCATTATCGTTTCGTTTGACTACATATAAAATGGCAATTTGTAAAATTGATAAAAATTTTTCCTTATCGGCGCTTAAATTGGTATTCATAATTACTTTCAGGATCAAATATAAAACTACAATTATCTATATAGTAATACATGATGTTAAATGATGTTACTTTGGACCCCTTTTAACGAAAATTGGGCCGATGCAGGAGCATAAAATTTTGCACACTTATAGCTTATGTGTAGGAGAAGTGCAAAATACTAATATTTTCAATAATAATGCTTATAAGGTACATTAAATCAATAAATAAAACATTACCCACACTACCATGCATTTGACACACACAAACATATTAATGACAACGATAAAAGATCACAGATGGCGTACTAAAAAGTTTGGAAACAAAGTAGTAGGTCTTGAGAAATGAACATGGCGTTCTTATCAACAAGATATTAAAATGTATTATGGTCGAATTTTGACCAAAGGGGCGACCACTAGTTGTTAGTAATTTAACAACTATGTTTACAACAAAATGAGCGCACTTCAACAAGACCACTAGCGTCGAGTGGTGAGTATTAGAGTGCTCTGCAGCAACTTGCTCGTATAGGTCTCCTATTTCTCCAACGGCCGCGGCCTTACCTATTCCTGTCGCCATAGTGTCATGTTTCAGTCTAAAGAGTAGGGTAGCCGGTAAACTTGCACACTTGTGCAGCTACAGCGATGCACCTGTAGCATCTTAACTCGTCTATAGGCCATGGTTATTTTTTAAAATCAGGAGTCGCTGACCGAGCCGCGTGTTGGCTCGCTAACCTCACTTTTATATCCAAAATTGTGTTATTAAACTTTTTGTGACATATCTTATTTAACCTTACTTTTATCGAATACAAGTGGGTAATCGCAGATTAACAATGTTTTACTACTGATAACGACTATAGTTTTATAAGTGACTAGCTGTTGCCTGCGACTTTCCCGTAGCAAAAGGTATCCCAATTCCCAAATGTTGACCCGGGCTACAAGCTACACAATAAATTTGTTTAAAATTCATAGATAAATAGCAGTTTTTACGTTAAAAGTAACCAGACAAATCAACAAAGATAAACAACCCTTGTTTCGGGTTCCGTATCTTATAAACAATAAGTATAAGTAACTACTTTTTATAAAATATTTCATGTACATTTTTCTAATAACTGTTTTATTATACACATATTAATTTTTTGATACTTATTTAAACTACCCAAAGTCTTAAAAATCGCATATAATACAATCAAAAACCTATCGCCCTATCATAATACAATTATCTATTTCCGGTGCTATCGATTGCGGATGACGTCACCTGATGGATGATTTAGTTACGTATCTGAGTAGAGACAATCGCCTACGCTAAATCTGATAATGATTTTTTTTATAAGTAACCTTTGGAATTTAAAACTAAGATAAACAATCCTACTTGTTATACACGAAAAAAAAATGTGTCCTGTTTTTCCTGGTCCGCATTTGTTGTTATCTCTTTAACTGTGTGAGTTTAATTTTCATTTTAAGCTAAACGCAATACATTATATCTTTTTTTATCACGTTTTTGTCTGTTTTCTTGGTTTAAAAATGTGACAATGCTTCTATTTTTATTTTTACATTAAACTAATGAACTAAAACTAAGAAAAGTTCTTGTCCATTAGACAGAAAAGCTAGCCACGGAACGAATAAAAATAATAGCGGCCATGATATTGATAATCTAAAAATTATCTTAAAGAAGATATACACGTGAGACACTATGGGCACGACAGTTTTAATTTTACCATGAGCATTTCAGCCACTCTCACAATAACAATCTAAAAAGAATGTATCTAGAATACCCATTTATTTTTTTCTAGAATCATAGATATTAAATACCAGCCATAGAGAAACCAAAGATAATTTATTTATACTACTAGCGACCCGGTACGTGCTTCGCTACGTATATGACCGCATTAATGACGTAACACAACAAAAGAAAAAAGAAAAAACAACTGAAAAACCTTCAATATGACAGAACAATTCTATTCTGAAAAAAGTTACAATTTGACTGAAAAATACCCATTAACAAAATGATCCGCCATTCAAAAAACAAAAAGAATGTTACAAAAAATGTGATAAATGAACAACCCCTATACCGAATTCAAACAAACTTCACATAAACCATCTACTAAATAGTCTGAACAAAGCTTAAACATTTGGTTTGGATAGGTGAGTTATAAAATTACAACGAAAAGTGGTATCGATTTTTATACATATAGTTTTACATTTGTAATTTTAATTATCGCTTAGAGGACAGTTCAACTACTGACAGAAAATTTTACTGGAGGCCGGTGGCTAGGACAACTGATAGATAAACCTACGGATAATTCTCGCGTTATCAAATTACAAAAACGGTTTTTAGCATCTAAGTTATTGTGCATTTCTCTTTGAACTTCAGTTTGTTTGAAGGATTGTGAAGACTGGACAGTGAAATTAAGACAATCGGTAATAGATCTACGCATCTTCAGATCGTCAAAATCTCATGAGTCAATTTCAAATGTGTTCTGTATTGTTTATTTAGGGACACAAGATTTTCTTGTGAACGCTGGAACTAAACACCACCCCACTGCATTTTGAAATTTTCAAATTTCATTATCTATGATATAAAACTGAATTACTAAATGTGTTGGTAAGTGCATAACTTCCGAACGACTGAACCGATTCGGCTAATTATTTTTTTGATGCGTTAGTTATTATCAGAAGAAGGTTCTTATGAAGAGAAAAACCAGAAAATTGCAGGGTAAATGGGAAAAAATACTTTATTTTTCCCCATACAAACTAATCTATGATATAAAAATGAATTACTAAATGTGTTGGTAAGCGCATTACTTCCGAACGACTGAACCGATTCGGCTAATTATTTTTTTGATGCGTTAGTTATTATCAGAAGAAGGTTCTTATGAAGAGAAAAACCGGGAACATTGCAGGGTAAATAGGAAAAAATACTTTATTTTTCCCCATACAAACTAAACGGGTGCAACGAAGTTTGCCGGGACAGCTGGATTGTTTAATACTATCAATAGTGTGCAAGTTTTAGTTGTTGCTTTTCCAACAATATTTGTTCCCCAAACTATAAAACCGATTTGTGTATTTGCAGTGGTGTTAGTGCGATACGAGGAGATACCGACCACACGCATCACACATGACCGACGAACGTGATACAACACAAACACTTCAGTTAAGACAGTGCAAATTTTACTCCAAAAATGACGATTATAAATTTCAGATAACTTTTATACCTAAGACGGATGAAAAAATTATTAAAATTAGCATATTTTTAAAATTTAGATTTAATGAAATAATCCAAGTTACCCTTAATATATGTGCCAAATTTTAAGAAAATCGCTTCAGCACTTTTTGCGTAAAGAAGTAACAAACAAACATACGAACTTTCGCAGTTACAATATTAGTAAGATTAAATTAAAGATAGATACAAATTATATAACCCCACCTTGAAGTTACAAGTGCATAGCGTCATATTAAGTAATCTTGAGGTCAAAAAGACAACTTTAGAATAAAATTAAATTAAAATACATAAAACGGCAAACAGAAAATACGGTGAAAGGGAAATATCACCAGCACAATGACCGAACAAACAATAACAAAAAATATATTGTCTCTACAAGAACATAGCGTATGTAGCGCTAGCGTACACGCCTAACTACATCAAACAACTTCGAATCCCGACGGGTCAGGCATTTGTGTGACAAACATTTAGATGTCTGCATTTCCGGGTCTGCGTGTTTATTATATTTATTACGGTTATCTATTTAAGTATTTCTACGCATTAGTATCGTTGACTAACACCCATAACACAAGTATATAATTTGCTTAATTTGCATATAATTTTAAACCCTAATACCTCAAGTATTTATTTATTTCTTCATAAAATCTTAAAGATCATTTAAAAGTTGAGAGTAGATAGTTAATAGACTATAACAATCAGACTTAAACAGTTGAAACAGTTAAAACTCCTGACTATAACTAAAAAAGAAAATTGACAAAAACAGTCCATCCTTTCAGGCTTGAAATTATACGTCTGTATTGTGGGTGTTAGTCGACGATATTGATACATAGGAATATCTACTTATATAGATACCGGAATCAATGTAGAGCCAGCAATGTAGACATCTATATGTTCATTATACAAATTTAATGTTTGTCCGACATTCGGGAATCAAACTCAAGCCTGTCCTTGAGCAACTTAAGCGTGCGCTAAAACAATTTTAACTAGGCTACTTTAAGCTTTTTTAAGTCGGCTGTTAGAGGCCAGGTATGGACAAATTAAGACTTTTTTTAACTACAGTTAGCACAGGTAATTCGGTACCTACCTGGTACACTACACTACAGGAAATTTGCCTTGAAATAATGTCTTAAGAAGGTTTGTGTTTCTAGGTACATTATATTGGTCGATAAATATATATCTATATAACTATGTACTTATTTAAGAATATAATAATTTATTTTAAAGAGGACATGGACAGAAGCTCGTAGTTTAAATAAAGTATGTACATATTATCATGTCGATATGTCACCGAGCGAACGGAACGATGTTTACATAATTCTAAAAGTAAATCATAAACATACACATAAAGTAATTCAACTCGTTATCAAGCAAAGAAAATGATAAGGAACCGAACACGGATACGACACCCACACCAACAAAACATCAACACCAATATCAGAAGATCACACACACGCAAAAGACGAAAATAGTATCGCCGATATAGCGCAAACACACCAACACACGCCTACACGTTGTACGTGAACTGTAATAAAAACATACATAGAAATATCGCTTGCGCTACGATTAAAACACAAATTGAAATTGTAACAAGTTGTTTATGAGCCGGACCATTACCGACCGGGATTTGTGTGATCCAAAAACGCCAAAAGGAAAGTCGCCCCAAGAAAAAATCTAGGTCTTTTGAACGCGAGATCAGTCCGCATCTAGAGCTCGCTTAATCGAACGTGTACCGGTTCCGTCTAGTTCCAATAATAGGCTGCTGAAGAAAGGGGAATGTGGAAGGATTGCGGACTCACCTAAATTTATGACATACATGGCCCGGGAGCGCTCGAGCCGCCGCGCGTGCTCCACGGCCTGGTAGAGTCCGGAATCCACTTTGTTGTGCACTCAAACTAAAACACAAAAACAATATCCACTGCGCCAAGCGCAAACATCTTATGGGTACACTACACTACCGCGCCGAGTGGCGGATAACTCTCGGTGACTACGCACGACAAGCCTGTCCGGATTGCAGGCGGACACTGACTTTGCGCCTACGACGAGCGCGCGAACTTCATTCACGCAAACTCCTGCGCGTGTTGACGAACGATAATTTTTGTCAAAACTGCGAAAATCTTGGCAATATACCTCCAAAGCGTGCCAGAAGCGAAATGCAGCTTTCCGAGAAACAACTGACATAAAAGAGGTGATGACAACATTGGATTCGTAGCGAAAGGCTCACATAAGAAACTGAACTCAAGTTCATGATCTTCTAATTAGAGTTTCAGTAACAACTATGAACACAGTTACAAGAGGAGATAATATTTTTATTTTAGCAGATTGTTACGATGATCCATGTTTCTAGTTAAAGCCGATATAAAGACACAAATATGGAAAGCTGCAACATAATCATCCAAATATTTTGTCAAAGCCTAAATCTACAGCTGCCGACTATACTGAGTGAAAACCTTAATATGATTAATCTCAACTGATGCCATTAAAAAGTAAAAAGATTCAACTTACACAACCTAACCACCATAAACTTTTTTGTGTGTTTCTTTCGAATTTCAATCAAAACTAAAATTTAGTGAGGTAGATAGAAATCGCTCTCACTCTTGCTAATAATATCCCTTCTCTTTTGAAATTATGTCACAATACCAACATCTCCCTCAAAGTCAATCTATTTCTGATTCTTAAAACAAATGCGCCATTGCTAATTCTGTGCTCAGGGCAAGGTCATGTCTAAAGTTATGCACTCTAGTGGATCAAATTATATTTAATCGTTTATTAGTTTATATTTATCCTTTACTTTGTTATATTTGTTATGGTTTTGATAAATTAATGAGAATTTTATATATCAGATCACTAACATAAGACATTACGAAGTTTTTTTTTTTCATACTATTTCTTGTGCACATTTTTATACCTTACGAGCAAACTTTTCATGCGCTTCTTCGTCGTTTGTATTTTGTGATTAGGCTTATAACTTTGCTAATTTTGATTTCATTACTTCTTCTACAAACGTTTATGAACGACCTGGCTGTCATCAGTCTTACGATATTTACAAGTTACATTAACACCATCTTGTTTACGAAGCATGGAGTTACGAATACTACAATTGTGACGCAAGTCTACATAATGCTTAAAATTAATTACATTTTCATTAGTAATGTTCTTCTAATGTCAGAAATAAAATATTTTGCCTGAATTGACGGTTTTTATAACATTTTTATCTCAACTAACCATTTTATAAGGAAACGGGTAAAGAAATTCTTCTTTCTTTAGGTTTTGGCATTCACGTTAGTATTTTGCCATTAGTAAAGTAAAGAAATTTGCGTCAAATACAATTATTGCAACCATAATCGGGACTCAATTATAATTAGTCATTAGTCGTCCATAAGTCATGCTCATGTTAGGGTTTTGGGTGAAGCGGTGGCCTCATTACTTAAGCTCATATAGTCAGATTTGGCGGCAACGAGGAAATACACGATACGCTAAATTCTACATAATTATTTCATTTGTGCACTATCACTGAACAAAATTGTACAAAATGCCACTAAAATTGACTAATTTCACTCAAAATATACACGAAATCCAATAATTATGAAAAAACTTCGAAAATCTTTTCTCTTGATGGCGCCAAAGCCCTGTCAGAACAGTCATAAAAAATATACACACCACAATTATAATTTAAAAAAATGTTTAAATTCGGTAGCAGCAGTTCTTGGATTATATCAATTTTATCTCCATATACAACAACATTGAAATTTATTTCCGATATAGGTCGGTGCTCGCGTACAATTCATTTTCCTGTAAAATTTTCCACTAAGCACTACCTCTCTGCCGTCACCTTGGAATTATGTTAATAGCTCCAGAAATATTTTGAATTCGATTATGTTAAGCTAACTTGACGTTTATCAGACGCCCACGCCAAAACTAATTATTTTATCTAATCGTTGCTAAATTTAATTTAATAATAATGTTCAGATTCACTAAATCAAGTCAGTCAATCAATCAATTTTTATCTTGATACAAGCGTCAACTATGCGTTTCGCTTTTATCTATGTATGTATGTGTGCACTCTGCACAGTATATTAATTCTCCCAATTAGTTTGCCATTTTTAAACGATAAAGGCACAGACAGATTAATTCATACCGTATGGAATTACCTATATATACATACGTATACCTTCTGGATATATCTTTCCTTGTACAATTTTATGGTAATTTTGTAATAATGCAATTTTATTTAAAAAACCATTAAGTAGCATTTTACACAACCAAAAAATTATTTTGTTTTTCTTTTTTTTTATGATATTGGAAGGCAAACAAGTAGACGGATTTCCTGATGGTAAGAAATTTCCGCCGCCTAGAGACACCAAAGATGGTAATGGTGCATTGCCAACCTGAGGCCGGGATGTTAGGCCTCGAGCAAAAGTAAGTTTACCGGCTACCTTACCCTCCGAACCGGAACACGTCATGACGTTATGGCGGCAGGAATAGGTAAGGCGGTGGTACTTATCCAGGTGAGTCGCTGCGAAACTCTGCCACCTAGTCAGATGTGACG
This sequence comes from Calephelis nemesis, assembly GCA_002245505.1. Lineage (NCBI taxonomy): Eukaryota > Metazoa > Arthropoda > Insecta > Lepidoptera > Riodinidae > Calephelis > Calephelis nemesis. The sequence goes on from NJDD01000277.1 coordinate 191,065, forward strand.
GTGTTAGTGACAGTAAGCCTTCGCTCGCCTTTTACGAGCTGCCTGGCAGGAAGGCAGATGGTCTATTCTTTAAAAGAGCCCGGACCAACACGGTCGCAGTTGTATAAATTAGAAAATTATATTTGTGGTATTTGAAAATTTGCTAGGTTATTATAGTACTAAAAACTGTTGACTATATAGGTTTAAACTAATTTTTGTTCAAAGTTTTCCATAATCCAAATAATGGCTTAGTCGAATAATGCCTAATTCTTAAAATGCCTAGCGTTCTGAAAATGCCTAATTCGAAAAATGACCAATTCGTAAAAGGACTAATTCTTAAAATGGCTAATTCTTAAAAAGACTAATTCTTAAAATGACTAATTCTTAAAAAGACTAATTCTTAAAAAGACTAATTCTTAAAATGGCTAATTCACTAAAATACTTATTTTTTGAATGATCAATCCTCCAAAAGACTTACCTACATTTTTTTCACCTATTGCATAAGTAAGTATGTTTTTCATACATAAAAACATATGTAACATGTTTTTTTTTATTGTTACAAAGACAATTCTAGACTAAAGTAAAAGGAACAGATCTATCAGTGGAGTCTTGTGGCACACGGCTCAGAAACCCGGGGACGTTTAAAGCGTATCTCAGCTATGCTTATTTTATTTCAGCTAAGCTGATAACGAATTTGATGTCTAATAATATGGTGGCTACATTATATTTTTGTTGCTCGATCCAGAAATCAAACCAGGCATTTCTTCCACTTGATACAACCAAAACGATACCATCGGTGGTGTCATATGGAATCCCTATTTGGTAGCAATATGTGCAATGTCCTTAAATATGTTTTATAAAATCTTTGTTTACTCAATTGACAAAATAGTTGGTCCTTTTAAGAAATGGTCTTTTTGAGAGTTGGTCCTTTTCAGAATTAGTCTTTTTAAGAAATAGGTATTTTCAGAACTAGGCATTTAACGAATTGGTCCTTTTGTAAGCTGTTGGTCATTTTAAGAATTAGGCATTTATCGACTAAGCCCAAATAATTACCATAATCATAAACATTAAATTTTTACTATCAAATTTAAAAAAAATGTGAGAGAGGACGCATTTTACCACTTTAAAAGGATTTTAGACGTAAACGGTTTGGAGAAAAAAAAGGGGTGTTATGTATATTCTATTTAATTCTAAAACATTCTATTTTATTTAAGTTTGACGTGACTGTTGCGAGTGTTTGTGAGTCTGCAGAATCATACCGAAGTCCTAGACGAGATTTCGATGCGGATTATTCTGTGTGAAAGCTGACGTGATCGCGATGTTTCTATGGACTTGTATCTGTCTCTATTTAATAAGTAATATAGATAACATTAACAGTAACATTTTTGTGGGTAATTGCTTTTTTTTGAAATTTTAGGAAAATTAAATACCTATCTACAGATGCAATTGCGTTTGCAGGTAAGAAGAAAAAAAAATCAGTTTCATGTTTGCAGATTCCCCCCTATATTTTTTAAAAGCAAGTCGTATAATACCTAACCTGCTAAGTTTTTAGCATGTAGTTCTAATAGTTTGGGAATAAAGTGACTGTGACATACGGATGGACAAATGGATACGGCATTTCGAATCTTTACCCAAGGGGTCAGTTTTTTGCCATTCGGCTGCTGATGCTGACCTTAGAAAATAATTTATGCACTGTAGTATAATTTAGCTGTGACAGCCACATTGCTGCTCGATTTTACTACTCCTAACACTTTTCCTTGGGAAGTCAGCAGAAGCATAAGCTTTTTCTCTTGATATTTCATCCTTCGACGAGGTATTATTATTGACAAGCTTCCATCCTATGGAATCCTTCCAACAGTGTATACTCGGCTATCGAAGTCGCTGTTCTTCAGGGGTCAGTTATTTTTATAACTGTCTTCTTATTTTAAATTAAAGACCTTATAGCGCCTAATATGTAGTTGTAGAAAGTAGTATTTGTACAGCGCCAAAAACAAAGTGGATCAAGTCTGGTTTCATAGAGAGACCTTGATGGAGCGGCTGAACTCTACACAACCATAAGTATCCGAATGGAGAGATGTAATCCTTGTCGAGTTCAACGCAACCAAAACTCAAACGTGTCTTTTCTTTGCTAAAAGTTTAGCTGCATGAGAGTAATGTGAATATTCATACTGGAGGGAAGAGGAATGGTTTAAATGTTACAAATCATCTTCAAGTATTACGCATTGACCTGTCTGCAAAGCTAAGCTTAGGTCACGTAATATAGTCCAAGGTTAGGTTCCCCGTGTTGATCCGGGCTCCTTTGCAGAACAGACCATCTGTCTTTCTTGCCAGGCAGCTCGTAAAAGGCGAGCATAGGCTAATCATCACTAACACCGTGACATCTGACTAGGTGGTAGAGTTTCACAGCGACCCGCCCGGATTGGTACCACCGCCTTACCTATTCCTGCCGCCATAACGTCATGTTTTTTTTTTTTGAATGACTAATTTGTTGCTAATCTCGCGATTTTATGCAACTTCACCGAGCTTTGTGGGCCGAGTCATTATTTAAATGCATGGGGCTGTTACCTACAACGCCAGCACCAAGGGTTGTCTCCCGGGAGACCGTACCTCGACTTGGTGCTGCGTTCTGGTTACTGGGTGGATTTGAAGGAGGAATATTGGCGGCGCAAGAGAGGTCTTCGTCGTCGAGACCGGAGGCGACGGTGTCGTGTGATGTTGTTGTGATGTGAGTTTGTCGTGTTCCGGTTTGGAGGTGGAGAAAGTAGAGCGTTCGCCACGGTTATTTGGTCCGGAGGATCCGATAACACGTGGCGGGGTCTTCTATGATTAGAGGGCGCGTTCGCGACCGGTGTGCAGTCACATGTGGAAGCTAACAACGGATTCGGGTGGGCAGCAGTTTTTTCAAAGTAACGTTCGGATAGTTCTTTGAAATGCTGCGCTATCGTGGGTAAATCGAGGTCGCGATGTAGGTCCTCGTTGCGAACGTACCACGGAGCGCCCGTGGCAGTTCGCATGAACCTATTCGGAACAACTTGTAGCTTTTTTAAATGAGTCGGGAAGGTATGCGCGAAGGCTACACTACCGTATGCTAATATGGGTCTGACACACGTTTTGTAAAGTGTCACTTTGTTGCGAAGTGACATTTTACTGTGTTTATTAATTAGATAGTAGAGACGGCTAAGTACGAACTTAGCCTTATTCGTGACTCGCGTAATATGCGGTCCGAACGACATAGTTTTGTCTAGAATGATCCCTAGGTATTTTGTTGAATTTTCCCAGGGGATCACTCT
>NJDD01000278.1:25520-90540 GCA_002245505.1 Calephelis nemesis
AATCTGGTTTACCTCTGCCTACTTCTTCAGAGACATGTGCGTGAACATATATTTTTTTATTAAATCTGCATCCGCATCAGCATCATCTGATATTCATTTTAAAAAATCTGCGTCAGCAACAACCAAGTAATGATTACTGCTGACAACTACTTTTTCTCAATCGAAGTTTGCAGAGAACTAAAAAAACGGGTTGACATATGTTCGAACACTTAAAAAAAATAAAAGGGAAATTCCACCTGACTTTTACGAAGGAACTGATCGTGATGTCTTATGTTGCAAAAAAAATCGTTTGCGATTATATCATCTATGCACCTTGAAGTGAGTACAGATTTAGCTAAAGGTATTCCTGAAACAATTTCACTTTATAACTCATCAAAAAGAGGTTTCGATTCTCTAGATGAAAAATGCGCTTAATATAGTTGCGCAAAAAATCTAGACGAATTTTACAGGATTCTGGATATTGCTGCTATCAATTCTTTTGAATATTAACTTATAAGTCTTTGGGTCGTTTGCATTAAACGAAAAACCTCGGGGAAAAGTCTTATAAAGCTGCAGCTCGAGCAAAGACTTTCACATGAGCTCAAGAGTTTTTTTTGGAATGACTAATATGTTGCCACCTTTGCGGTTTTCACAACTTCACCGGACTTTGTGGGCCGAGCAGAGTGCTCAGCCCGAGACATCATTATTAAGATGGATTCGACTGTTCTCTATAACGTCAGCAACAAGGGCTGTCTCTCGGGAGACCGTACCTCGACTAAGTGCTGCGTTCTGGTTACTGGGTGGAATTGATGGAGGAATAGCCCTAGGAGGAATAGGATATAATAGGAGGCCCGGCATTAGGTGCCGGCCGCAAGAGAGATCTTCATCGCCGAGACCGGCGGCGACGGTGTAGTGTAGTGTCCTGTGAGTTTGTGTTGGGAAGGAGGCTCGCGTTTGCCGCGGTTATTGGATGCGGATTATCCGATAGGACGTGACAGGGTCTTCTAAATTTGGCGGGCGCGTTTACAGCCGGTGTGCAGTCACACGCAGGTGCTAATACCGGATTTGGGTGAGCAGCCATTATTTCAAAGTAACATTCCGATAGCTCTTTAAAACGTTTACTATTGGACAGAGGCAAAGATAATTTAAAAAAATTGGTAAGTGTTGAGTGTAACACATTGTCACCCAAACTGAACATGTATCCCTAAATATAGTTGCAGGATTGACCATCAAGCAAAAGCAAAGCTAGGTTAATAACAGCTGGAATAAACAATTCTAATCTAAAAGGAACTTACATTGTTCGACATCATTATGATGAGTAAACTTTTGTTGTTTGAATTAAAAGCAACATTAAGAGTTGTAGCTTGAAATAAAACTAGCACACTATGTAAAACTGTTCGTCAGTTAAGGAAAATTGAAAAATTTAGAAATCAAAATATTTTTAATAATCTAAGCTGAGAAACAACAAATTAACTGAAATAACTGTGGCTATTGCAACTGTTCTGGTAATAATAAATGTGAATTTCAAAACAAGAAAATTCAAAGCTACAAGCAACTTGGCAACATATTCCTAATTTAAAAAAAAAGATACAGACGGGATAGAAACATAATATATCATGGCAAATGTTATATGGGGTAGTACACTTAGATGTTCCCGTTTTCTGTATGACACATAAAAAATAAGAGTCCCCACTCACTAGTCTCAGTCCTTGATCCCGCCACCTTGTTTATTCCTGCTACTAAATAGTAATGTTACAGTCAAGAGGGTAGGGTAGCCAGCCACAAGGCAGTAACACGCCTACATAATTGTGTCTACAGGCCAGATATTTTTTAAATTCAAGTGTCTTGTGCTTTTCACTATCATATCAACTAAAGAACGGCTATTTCTGTTAAAATATACATATTTTGTGTTGCAAATATAATCATTCTTATATATCCATCTCTGGTGAAACTCATTGTCCCATTCATTTTCTCATTCATTATTTTCCTCATTCATTTTTCTTATTTCAGCTTATCCCACATAATATATAAAATCATTAGGCCATACAGACCTTTAGCTAACCAAAACAAATTAAGATGTTGAAAATAAAAGGATACAGACATATATCATGGCAAATATTAAATGGGGTATTACGCCCAGATGTTCCCGTTTTCTGTCTCTAGGTTCAGTTGCAGTCCAAAAGAGAGCATCAATTGTGTCTTGGCCAAAAGCAGAAAAAAGTCTGTCCCCCACTTCTAACATATTATAGAATATATATAGCTTCATAACACTCTGACTCTTCACTAGGTGATACATCATATTTGTATCAATATAACACATTAATATACTACATACTAGTAAAATGAAACCTTTAAGAACATCACATGTTTCTGCTGGTTTAAGCAAACTTTTCTGAGGATATGAATAGTACCTGAAAACACATTTCATTAATTACATTTTTGTTTCATATTTTCAAAATGAAATACTTAAAAGTTTACTCCAGTAAATAGGGTTTGTGAGTCTATTCGCGTCCATGCTCCAGTTCGCGTCCGTTTCATCGACATTGTTACAAAAATGCTTCAAAATATGCAAACTAACAATTTACCAAAATCGGATGCCCTTTCTGCTAATAGTACAATATGTAAGAAAAGCACGCACACATAGTCAATAGAAGTGCACGCGTATCCCTTCCTGTTTGGAAAAAATGATTAGTCTCAGTTATGCAACAAACCGGTTTAAATGTGTATAATTTTAGTGAAAAAATAGTGAGCAGCCGTGCGTTTAACGGTAAGTTTATTTATGTTTTGAATTCAATTAAAAATATGTATATTTTGCACTTGCAAATTCCATCCTAAGCTACTGTATGGGGATCGGCTGTTAAAACTCGCATGCTTTGTGTTGAAAGAGTACAGCGAGCCGTGTTAAAAGTCCGTGTTATCCAAACCAATCACTTACCCCACGAATATGTTATACAATGTATGCAGGGTCCTCTCTGTGAGGAAAACATTCATTCTAAATATAATAATTCGTAAACATAAGCTTACTCCATTTGATGCTAACTTAATTAAGGGTAAAAGACGATCTTTAGCAGTTTGCAAAATTAAAAGATCTCTTTATTCTGTAATGAGTTGGCAGTTGTCCTATCTAAGTCCATTACTGTACAATAAAATAAACAAAATTTTAAACATAATATATCCTCTAACTACTAGAGAGTGTAAAAAGCGACTTACTGAATGGTTACACAGTCAGGATTATGTTAATGTTGAAAGTGTCATCTGTAGTTAAACTAGGAAATAAAATTAATATCCAATATAATACAGATAAGGTCTATAAAGTTCTTTGAAAATGTTTTCACAAACATTTAATAATTGACATACGTGCTTTTAAACATACTTCCATATTAAACGCACCCACACACACACAACAACTCACACATACAAACATAAATGCACACATAAACACACACATTAACACACACATACACACACACAAATACACACACACATAATTTATTTTTGATAGTTTGTTTTTAATTATAATATTGTACTTAAGGAAATGTAATTTTAATGCATTACATGTATAAATAACTATTTGTTCCTGGAGATGGGCGTTAGTAACTGTGACACAGTCGTATGATTATTGAAGTTGCTATCGTACTACAATAATTTGTAAATTTGTACCGTTTCTAATAAAGTTTATATTTATATATTATGTCATTGTTTCCAGAGCTAAAACAAGAACATTAAAATAAAAGTAATTATGTATTTGTTGTTTTTTTTATTAATAATAATTAAAATAAGGTGGACGCGAACTACTAAATAATTAGACAAATGCTCCAATTTGCGTCCACAGTGGACGCAAACTCGTTTTAGTGCCTCTTACTAAGTTGTTTCTTTTTATGTGAAAAAACATGAAATAAACATTGGGAACATATTTTATTATGTCATTATTATCAAGTTGAATGCAATGGCCAATTTGCGTCCACATTATTAAGATTGTAGAAAAAGATACAGAAGTCGAAAATCCAACCTGGACACAAACTAGACTTATAGTTTACTATAACCAGATTGCGTCCATATTTTATTCCAACAGTAATTCTTCATTAACATTTTGATTAATTGGTGCAGTCAGTCTCAACTAGGTAATAAAGAGCTACGCAATACGTCATAGATTAGTACCACTGCTATAGCGTCAGTACTCGCTTATTCAGTGTTCCGTTGTGTACATGTATTTAAAATCTCTTCTTAAATGTATTATGGCAAGGTGTACCTTTTGTTTGTGTGATTTGACAGCAAACAAGCATACAACTTTCCTATGACAGCCAGGCCTATAGACACTAAACATGTTACAGGTGCGTTACTGTCCTGTTGCTAGTATGTTAATTGATCTGCTGTACAAATCTTCTTATCAGTAAATTCATGTGTTTATTCACTGTTTTATAACTTGTCAGGTAAAAAAGGAGAGCCACTGGCTTGTTCACTATCTTTTACAAAATAAAAATAAACCGTAAACATTACGTATTTTTATTTTGTTTTCAAAAATATTCATTAAATGTATGTTTCATTGATAAATACTTGGTTTTGTTTAATTCAGTCATATCGGACATTGTGTTATTTTTTAAAATTAGTTTTTGTATTTTAGATGAGTTCTGTACAAACTACAAAGAAAAAGGAGAAGAAAGTGTATACAGAAGAAGATTTTAAAAAAAGTGTTTTGTAATATTAGTGATAACAATAAATCGGTAAGACAAATATGCAAAAACTATGGCATTCCAAAGTCCACAATATAGGACAAAATAAGTGGGAGTAGACCAGGTGGAATAAAAAAACAAGGAACAAAACCAGTCTTAGGAAATGATGGTAAACGAAGACTGAAGACTGATATTTAATTATCATAGATTCTTATAACTATTTCCATTAATTGTAGTGAAAAATCAACTGATCTGACTTCTGGTTTAATGTAAAGTTTTTTTAAAAAATTAAGAAATACTGGTTAAATTTACGATTTAAAGTTTTGGAATTTTAATCCTTGAGTTATAAAATATGTTAAGAAGAATACTGTTTTTTTTCCTTTAAAGTAATCATGAAGACTTATTTTTAACTATCATAGATTCTTATTATTATTTCTATTGATTGTAGTGAAAAATTAAAGGAACTGATTTCTGGTTTATGTTAAGTTTAAAAAAAAATAAGGAAAAATGGCCAAATTTACGTTTTTGGAAATTTACATTTTGGAATCTTTGAGTTTTAAAATATGTTAAGAAGAATACTGTTTTTTTCTTTTAAAGTGTCTTATTACTACAAAAAGTTAATTTAAATACCTGTATATATTATGCTCAAATAAATAAATTGTTAAAAACCAACCTTTCTTTTAAGATCGTTCCAAATATTTCCCCTACATTGCATTTCTAAATTGGTGGACGCGAACTGGTCCATGGGTGGATGCGATCTGGATTTTGTGGACACGAACTGGGTAAAATTTGGATTATTATCAGTTTTAAAAAAAAAACTACTAGACTTTTTGTGTAAAGCTTAATATTGAGCTAAAATAGACTCTATAAGTAATACATAATATTATTTTTTAACTCGAAATTAGACCTAGAACATCTTTGTACTGACCGTCAAACTTGGAAACTCCACTAAGTGGACGCAAACAGGCTCAACAACCCTACCTACTACTTTAAGCTCCATAAAATAAGAAGAGTTCAGTGTCAATTCTCTTTAATTGGTTCAATTACTAGGATGACACTAACCAACACAAATGCTGTATAAAATTAAAACAATATATAAATGAGCTATCACAACTTTTCAATGTTCCCATGTTACTAGATACAGAAGAATTTGAAAAATACAACTTACCCAAAACATCGCCTAAGTATTCTGTTAAAGAATGACCAAAATGCCATAATAAATCTTAGTGGCAGAAAAGTGTAAACAAATAGCAAGGAGTCCGCACATTGGAAAAACCCATATGCCATGAATTTCTCTAGTTCTAAGGGTATTTTTATAAAGGAGTAAACTTTTTCTCGTCTCGCTGAAAACCTTTCCTCGTCATGTTCCAGCAAATATCCACGGGTGAGTTCAACGTGCAAGAAGGCAAATAGCGACGCGGTTTTGTCTCCTATTGAAATAACATTTTTTACGTATTCAATGACAAAGAAATCAACAAAATGCGAAAGTACTGCATATTATGTCATACAAACCTTTATTTTTATGTTCCTTCGCATTTTTATCAGTGATATCACCACTTGCACTTGGCTGTATATTTGTTAAGTTTTTAAATCGCAGTCTTTTAGTTTGTTCTTGCAGTTCTTCATTTTTTATCGTCATAGTCATTATAAATAATTAGCCAAGAAAAAAGTAGTTGCAATCATTTCTTTTACATTAAATTTATGAATATTTTGTTAAAGATCGTCAAAATTATTTATTTTCATCTGTACCTACATATGTGTGTTACAAATCGGATGTCGGAACCATAAAGTATATTAATAAATAGGAATAGAGTAAACAGTCTATGCAGCTGTCAAATCAAATGTCAACGAAAATGAAACAGTAGCGCCATGCCATATCGCGTTCGAGAACAAAATATTTAATATCTAGATGTATAAATATATATGTCATGGTATAACCTCTATAAGGCCCTTTATGAGGACTTCAGATTTAATTTTTGTGACAATAAAATATGACTGTAATTTGTTTATTAACAAAATTAGTGATTATCAAATTATAATCATTTTTATTGTCACTGGGAGAGCTGCATGGGGATGAAAATAAAACAGGTTTCTCTGTAATTTAATTAATCTTTTGTTTATTTCCCTAATATCTTCATTATTTCCCTCTTGTACCAACACAGTTTCATTTTTTAAAGTTGAATTTTATTTACTCCAGCTCTATTTTGTCCTTTGACCCCATCTTTGTCTAAATCAAATCAAGCGAAGAACCCAGCCGTGGTAGTTTGACATCTTTTTTTTGTAAAAACTCCCATTCACCGAGTCATACAAGATGTGAAATAGGTGTAAAACATCAACATTTGAAATAGAAAGAAATCCATTTAATTTCAATGATCATAAAATTTAATATTGTAAATGATAAAACACAGAAGAGAGAGTTGGACAGTATTTTTTTACACTGTTTGCTTCTACAAAACATTTACTAAATAATTCTGTTTAAATTTTCAGCCTGGTGTTCTCGCTTCTCACGTTTGGTTCATGTGACATTAACATGACCAAATTGTTACGTACATAATAAGAATGTATTCATCCTAGTTTTAATATGTATATTACATAAAATGAATGTAAATTATAAAAGTTACAAAACCTGACAGTTTAGTATGATAAAAGATTTAAAAAATAAAGCTTTCATATTCAAAAGACACAAAAATGAAAATGTTCTAGTTATTATACTATATACACAAAGCAAAACTGAACAAAATCAATGTCAATAATGTTATTTAATATAAATTTACAGTTTTATTAAACTGCCTCTTTGGTCAGTTTGACTTCTACATAATATCTATTATTATAGTTAACTAACCTCCTTGGTTTTAATAAGTCTTTATTTATTAAATACAGTGTGTTGTAGATAGTAACTAAAAACAATATTGAAACCTACCTTAAAAATACCATATAACTAACAAATAATTATTCAAATAAACCACCTCGAAGCATTCCTGGTGCAAAAGTACCCACTAGCGGCATTTTCACGTTGGATGGCCAGCGCGAGTCTTTGCACCAAGAATGAGCCGGAGCGGGTGTCATGCCCGTTATCTCGGAGCCTGTGCCCTAATTCGTAAATGAAGCACTTAGCTTCATGACACATTGTTCCAATTGTCTCTACTGCAATAGGAATAAACAAATAGGTATTTTTTAGGGCTGCATATTTTTAGTTTTTTTTATATGCTGCATCCTCAGCAGCCGCTGCGGGTGAGGATGTTGTACGATTGAGATGACTCGGAGCAAAGGTACTAACGCAAGTTGCATCCCAAAAAAGGCACTTACCCTTTTTCCAGGGAACCAAAGTCATACAATCGGGTTTCTTTCCATCAGATCGGCTGAGACCAGGTGGTTCAAAGACACAAGGGACATTGGCAGAAACGAGTGCCCTACGGATTTTGTCGTTAAGAGCATGATGTCTAGGAAACCTACCAGAGCAACGAGTGCAGCTCAATGCGTGGTGACCGTTGGACTCAACCGTAGATCCGCAAATACATCTGTGTGGTTCGCATACGTTGCAACCTAAACGAAGAGCCACCGCTACACGCAGAACATAGTTATCTAAAAGTGTATCTTCATGAGGAGATGGGAGTGCATGTATCCAGGCTCCTGATTCAAGCCGAGTGACTGCTTTGACTCTTGGTAAATCCGAGCCTGCTGCCTCTTTTGTAATCCGATCTACAACTCTCTTTGCACCAATGTTATCCCACGCTCCTTGGGAACATTGAGCTACAGGGGTTCCAAAGCCTGAATTAAATGACAACCAAGTAGAAACGGCTTCCGTCATGAATTGAATGCTTGATCTAACACCATTTGGAGAGATTAATTTAGTGACTAGATCAACAACTCCGTGAGCAGAAGCCAGAAAAGCTGGCAAACAAACGTCTTGCATTCTACGTATTCCGAAGCCACCATGACGTACCGGCAGTGCCGCTTGACTCCATTGAGTTTCATTGAGAGAAACATTTAAGATTGTTTCTAAAACATTTTTCAAAGAATTGTCAAATGCAACAATGTCTTCGTGGCTAAACCAAGTAGGAGTAGTTCGTAAAAGATAATTAACTTTTGGTAATGCGAAACAAGTTCGCAAAAGAATAAGCGCGACGTGTGATGAAAGATCATTTAAACGACCTTGTGTTTTAAGTAGAAGTTCGTGCCGGATTTTAATCGCTTCAGGGACCGCGTCAAGAAAAATAGGTGAGCCTAATATAGTGAAGGAGTTTGAAGATTTTTTTTATATTTGGAAGAAGAGCATTAAGCTTAGAATAATTACATTGACTGCCAGAACCACAAGAGAAAAATTCACATTTGGAAGTATTTATCTCTAAACCAAGTTCTCGGAAACGAGGGATTAGTATCTGCAGATCACGACATACTTCGTCTAGCTTTCCGGCAATAGTTCCGTCATCTAAATACCAAAGGTTCAAGGTCAGATCACCATGACCTCTAAAATGGAATTATGAATGGCTAAGCAGAATGCGAGTGGACCTAACGGATCTCCCTGCTGCGCTCCCACTTGAGAAAGTATACAGTTGTCTTCAAAGTAAAGATTGGAGGGAAGTCTGTATACTTGATAAAAAAAAGGGTAAAGAGATGGAACAACGGCCTTAATTTCATTTAAGAAAAAATCTCTCTCAACAGAATTATAGGCATTTTTCAAATCGAGTTTTACTATAACCGAATCACAATTTTTGCAATCCATGGCAAAAGAGCGTGTAGCATGAATTACAGCTTCACAGCCTAAAGGGGTTCCAAAACCTAATTGGTGTGGCTGCAGCAACACTGACATTTCTTGTTTCACTGCATGACAAGCAATTTTAGCTGTCAAACGTCGAATGACGCTCCCTACAGCTATTGGCCTAACTCCACCATCTTTTTTCGTTAGAGCACAAAGAGAGGCTCCATAGAGATACGGGCAAACATCGGGGTTTAGCTTACCACTTAATAAAAAGTTACACAGTTCTAAAATATCTTCTAACAGGCGCCGTCCAGAGTTGCCGGTGGAGACTGCTGTAAGCTCCTTAAGATGACTAGGGCGAAGTCCATCCAAACCACCTGCCGATCCGCTATTGAAAGAACCAATGGAGCGCACAACGTCTTCTATGTTAGCTTTTAATGGTAATGTTGTCGAGTCTGGATAACTGGGGAATTTGAGCTGTCGTGAGGGTATTGGATGTTTTGATTTTAATGAGGCCAAAGTTTCTGGGCCTGACTGAGCAAAATCATCATCAGACATAAACAGGCGAGCAGCACCTCTCAGATCTCCATCGTATACCTTGGACTCAATAATTTTTATCATTGAATTTGATTTTGATTTGTTTGTCGAATACTCATTAAAAGTAAAATTGTCATTTAAATTGTATTTTACTTTTTGGGTAACGTTGCCGTGACCAGATTTATCGGGAACTTTTAAAGAAAAGTAGGTAAAGGTAAGAAAGTTCCACCAATCTTCTAAGGAATTTAAAGATACACATTTATTTATTAATTTACTTAATTTATCTGCCGCCAACACCCTCGCACCCTTAGGAATATGGCGGAGCACTGGAATCGTTTTCTTAAATAATGGTAGTTTTCTAAAATCTATGTTGCAATTTGTTGATGCTTCAGGGACAATAAAGGTTGGCCCACCTTGCGAATATGAGGCAGTTACTATTTGGGAAACATCTTTATGTGTTTTCCCTATGTGCACTTTAAGACCGTGAAAGTTGAAGTTTCTTGATGAGTTCGGACAATACGGACATGTCAACAACTTTTGTCTGGCATCCATAAAATGTTGATTGTTATCTTTTTTTATTGTATATAATTGTAAACAGATTTTTGTAAATGTAATTATGATTTATCTTAAAAAAACATAAAATTTAAAGTACTTGAAAATTAAATATATCTTGACAGTTGACATTTTTAATGACATTTTTTTCTTCTATTACCTCCTTGGTTATATTTAAATTTGTTTTTCTGTACACCAATTAATTTTAATAATCTATTTAAATGTGCATTAAGTAGAAAATGAAACAATCATTACATAAAACTAAAGATAGCAAAACTACCATAAAAATTTTCGATTGGCATTTTAGGTTAGAATTCATCATTTTCATTTAAAAATTTATTTCTAGTTGTAAATGTATTTACCTTTTTCAGAAACGGTTCCGAAAACCTACGAAGCTTTCAATTCAAGTTATTAAAATAAAATATCCAACTCAAACTACAGGACAGTTCTATCTAATCATAATACCTAATTGTATTATAAGTTTTAACAATGTTTTGTACTTACGAGTTTTATTGAAGACATCATATTACTCGTAGTTATCATGATCTCGTTGCAGAAACAAAAAACAATTTCTGTAAAAACAAGTTCATGTGGAAATGATTAATTCAAATACTGGTGTAGGTCAAATAGGGCAGATCAGACAGAAAATTCAATCTAGTGTGTTGAGCGGTGCTAGTTTTCTCAATCTGCAAATCCAAGATCGGGTTCGAAACAAAAAATTAACATTTTAAATGAGTTAAACATGGAGACACGTTCTAATGTTTACAAAGTGGTTTTTAAAACATGGCGGCTGGGTTGCCAACATTATGGCTACGGAATTGTACTATTCGTACAGTTTGTTATGTACTTACGGTAAAAAAGGTGTTCAGTCATTTCTATCGATATTGTTTGTCATAAAATTGGAAAGAGACTCTGTTTGTTTAGAAAAAAAATAACAACAATTAGTTATGAAATAGTAAAAAAAGTTCGGTTTATTTTTGAAGTGAAATTTTTTTATCGGGGTTGGAAAAAATTTTAGTGTAACATTTTTTCGTTACGCGTCACATTTTTCCGTTACGCGCCATCTTTGTTCTTATCCCTACCACGCGTGATTCGAAGTATACTTTATCCAGCGGAGTAGGGATTGGCAATAAACTTTATTTAACCAATTTCTGTAAAGTTGCTTATTGTAAATTATTTTTTGAAAAATAACGTCATAAAGAAGTTTCACTTCTTCAATTCTTACGAGTGTACGCTAGTACACGCACACATTTTTTTTTATTTAAAACCAAATCTAATGACTGAACTCTTGAGGGACCAGGAGACCGGACTCTATTTTACGTTAGCATTTATCAACCAGTTTGTTTATTGTTTGTCTGTCGGTGTATTATAATTTTTGAATGGAGGGACAATGAAGGTTTATTGAAAATTTTAACTTTTTGGTTTTATTGTTAGATTATTTTTTTGGTGTTTGGGATAATTCTGCTGAGCACCAACTAAACTTGTTTTAATTGCATGCTATCTTATTCTAATGAAACGAGATTAAAAGGGATATTGCTATATTTTTTTAAGCTAAGCTCGGGCCTATCGTGACGTTTATAATTAACGTTTTTCGAGGGAAAGATTAAAATTCTGTAGAAATATATCTGTATAAACTAAAACTGTATTTAGTAAAAATTTCAAAATAATCGTCTCAATGCTTTCAGAAATTTAAAATAGTTTCCATTATTTTTGATCTCATTGTAAAAAGACTTAATCACTTTGTGCCTATCGATTTATTAAAGGCAGGTAAATACGTTTAAATATACTAAATAAATTAAATGGGTTAATAGATAAGGCATAACATAATTTACCTATTTATAAGAAGAATAACTTTCATAAATTAATTTTGTTAGTTATAGAGAAAATGACGTAGCGTTTGTTAAAGCTTTGAGGATTGAGCCTTAGGTCGCGAATTTTATGTATATTGTTTTTATACTGTGATTGCCGTAGCATTGATGATACTACCAATGTCTAGGAAATATCATATTTGATTAATTATTTTAAGAAAAGAATATTGAGCGAAATTTTAATTTAAACTGTAGTAAGGGCGTTGTGGAATGGATGTATGTGGAATGCATACGCGCCAATTTATGATTGACTTTAACTTCGTACAGTGTATCAAAGATCGTACAAATAGGATCGATTCAAGTTTACGGTTGGCAGCCCTGTTATTGTAGTGTTGCCGTATATTAATAATGAAATTTTATAAAATGGCAATAAGGACTGCAGCGCAACCTTCCACGCAATTTAAGAATTAAAATAATCAATTTACAACTGCTGAGAACTGTCAATTTCACTGACCGAAAAGACTATGGTTAGTTGATAGTTCTGACTTCTGTGGTTCTGTGTTCGTGTTGTGTTACTAAAAACTTGTTTTTTCTGTTATTATTTTTTAAAATAACTTATAATAAAGATTATTAAATTACAGAATATAAAAATCGTTATTGTGTACATTTTATAATTTTACGGTATTGTCATAAATTGGTTAAAAGTAGGTAATTATGTCGCGTCAAGTAGACTCGAATATTATTCAACTTTTAGATGGTTTAGGTCTTGAGGGTGAAGAAAATAGTTTTTGTGATTTTACAATTGCCGACCAGAATTCTGTTGCAGAATCTCAAGGTATAACTCCCACAACACCGTCAAATTTTAAACCGATACTTGGTGGTAACGTCACTTACGTAGTTGCCTGTGTAATTCTAAATGAGCAGAATGAATTATTAATGATGCAAGAGGCTAAAGAAAGTTGCGCTGGAAAATGGTACCTTCCGGCTGGACGAATGGAGAAAGGAGAAACTATTGTTGAAGCTGCAGTCCGTGAGGTTCTAGAAGAAACTGGGTTGAATTGTATGGTGGATACGCTGTTGGTGGTGGAGACAGCAGGCGGTACATGGTTTCGATTTGTTTTTACTGGACGTATTATTGGTGGCGAGCTTAAAACTCCTGCTAAAGCTGATAAAGAATCTCTGCAAGCAAAATGGATATCTAATTTGCAAGAAATATCTTTGAGGTCCAATGATATTCTACACTTAATAGAAAAAGGAAAATTATACAATCAAAGTAAACCAGGTCACACATGGCACAAAAATTTACTACCAGCCCCAATTCCTCACATGAAAGATTTGTTAAGATTAATAGTATTGATAAAAAAAAGGAGTACTAATAAGTTACACGTACTATTGAGTGAGAAAAGCATGTTACATTTTCCCACTTGTGAGATTAATCCAGCTAAAAGTATCCATTCAACATTGAGAAGATTTATGGTTGAGATGTTTGGGGCAGATGTTGCACAGCATAGACCTCTCGGACTTCTTAATGTTGAAGCTGACCCTTTTCACGATGGTTGTTGCCTCACGTTGTTGGTTGTTTTTCGGCCACCTTTGGAAGAAGTACCTTTAATTGGAAAATGTGTTTGGCAGGAGCTGAGTTCAGATGCAGAAAGGAGACTTTTACATATTGTTGCCTCTAAAAACTCCACTGTTGAACTCCATGTTGTTCGTTAATTCAATTACCAGTCAAATTAAATCTGTATACTCATTTATTATTATTAGTTTTCTAAAGATTTTTTGAAGCTCTGGAAAAATAAATCACTAACAAGATCTAGAAATTGAATCTCATAAAAAGACAAGATATGAAAAATTTTTGCCTTTGAATCTCTTTCCAACATGTAATCCTAGCACTGATGTTGTAATGTTTTGTGTATGGTCCTACAAGTTGAGATAAAATTGTTTGATTTTCGTAATGCAACAAAGAAAATATAAATGCTGCAGTGCAAGGGTTGCATGTAAATTATATTCTAAATAGGAACCATAAAAATTGCTTTAAAAATTGACTTTATTATGTAAGATATGACTTGGATGTTAATTTGTTATATTTGCTTATTAACTTTTTTGGAAGTGTTCTCTATCACATACCACTAAATCAAGTTGATTGTTGATTGACATAAACATTATAAGAAGAGAAATAAGTTCTTATGCAATGCATAGAATTATTTTAAATACTCAAATACCATTTGTTGCCCAGTTAAAAACCAGTGTTTACTAAAATCACTTGTAAGAAAGGTTAAATGAATATAATATGGTTTGAGCATTTCATAAAACTTAGACATACCCAATAGATTTGGGTAACATTTAAAATTGATGTATAGATATGTAACACCACGTTATCAGCACTTTTTTGTTTCTTTTTACTCATATGGTTCTTTAAATCATATTAAATACATTTAAAAATATGTGTAGCAATTTGCGGACTACCAAAAACATTCTAACATTATTTTAATACTAAATAGTATTGAAGTTGTAACATCTTGTTTAATTTACTAATTACATTCCATGATTATAAACATTTGCGTTAAGTCTGGTGAAGGTGTATAGCTTTACTTTTTATTGTAATAAGATTTGTTGTTAGCTTTGTCTATACTCATTTATTGTGTTTTAACTATGTTTTATATTAATATTATTTTAAACCTAAAATTTATACCACAAACACAATGACTGTGAACTAGTCTATATTTTTACAAAATGTTTTTTTCACAATTTGTGTTATTTCTTATATTGATTTCAACTGCTATAATAGTTCAGAACTGAGCTTGAGTCCTTAAAAAACAGTAAATCATATTTTTATTTGATCAACTGTTTATATTGTTAATCCTGATGCCTGCATTTCTGAGTCTGATTTTTTTATGAAATTTATTCTAGCATATATTTAATTATTTCTATGTTTTTTGTGTTGTTGACTAACACCCATTACACGAGCAAAATTAATTTATAATAAGATATTTACACACTGTCTTAGATTTTTGTATTACATCATTATCAGCCGGAGGAAGTCCACTGCTGGACAAAGGCCTCCCCCAAAGAGCGCCACAAGTCACAGTCACCAGCCGCTTGTATCCAGTGACTCCCTGCGACTTTGACCAGGTCATCAGTCCAGTATTACATCTCTGGTTCATATTATTTCTATGTAGTAAAGAAAAAATCTTTATTACAGTTTAACAAATGGTCTATGAATATGTGCATACAAACAGGCCTTTAAAAAGTTATCACTAAGTTTTCTAAACAAAGTCATTACAAAAATATTCATTAAATCTTGACATTTCTGTTTTTTTAAATAGAATAAATATATTAAATTGATAAATAAATGCATTTGTTAGCATTTATTTTCAAGTGCCGTAAGTGGCAGTCCGAATTGGTTATAAGTGATCTAACTGGAGTATAGCTTAGTTATTTTCCAGAAGAGTATAATAAAGAAGAGCATATTTAAACCAAAATATGGTGCTAACAATATTATTTACAGGCCTCATACACCTTTTTAATTTTTTGTTTTACTTTGAATCTGGTTATTTAACTACATGGACATCAAAGTGATTCTATATATTCTAACCCTCCAACATTTGTGCTTGGTGGAATACTATCTTATTTATGATATTAAAATAAAAGGTCTAATATTTATTTTTATGAAAAGCATTTATTTGTGGAAAAGTACAAGTGTGTTTATATAAAATTAATTAAAAATGTATGAGGCATTAGACTAGTGAACATGTATTTTAAATGTATTATTTTGTGAATGTTTAAAATTAAGATCTGCAAAACTTCACCATCATGTATCAATGTTATGTACTTAAATAATTTAACTTTAAAGTAAATGTGCAGCTGTTCACAAATATTTTTATAAATAAATGTAAATATAAAAGAAATTATTTTGTTATAAATCTTCAGTCTATTTATTTATAGTTAAGGGAATCCATACTAGTAACATTAGAATAATTAACTTGTTGACATATTCAAATTCATATTCATTTCAAATTAACCTACAAGAAGCACTTGTGACGCGTCTATGTAATACTAAATCTACCACCGGATCGGAATGTGGACTCACACTGAGAAGATCCAGCTTAAAACTCACCAAATCCTTAGCATTCCATACGACATGATGCTGTGAAAATAACTAACAATAACTAAAACAAACTATCATAGCAAAAGCCAACCATTTTTTTCAGGTCGAATGCCAATGAAGGATGAATTATTCTGAATGTAAACTTTAGCATGTAAAAGTTTATTCTCTAGATAATGGTGATAAAGAAGAGATGTATCATTATAAGCACTACAAGCTTAAGTAGCTCCTTTTGAACGATGCGTAATAATATTTTTAATAGAAGAGAAACACGTAAGCGATTTCTCTTCCTTTCGGCAGAACTTTATCCTCCCATGAACAACTGCGTTGTCTACCAAAATTTTTGATGAGTTATTTTTATTATTGACGGTTACTGTCGTATTGTTTCTGAAACGCCAATTTGAGCAAAAGAAATGAACATCCAACTACTTGTGTATGAGTCATTTCTATCAAATATGTGAAAGTCACAAATTTATTAAGGCCGTAACAAATATTTCCATATATACCTAGTATGAGTCATAATTAAAACATTTAGAACCGCACCTACATTTTGTTAGTAATGTTCTAAGTAAGCGTATGGCCTTACTACTTTACTATGGTTTATAAGACTTGCATGATATCTATGGCAATTACAAAATATCAAACTGAAGATTTTTATTATTTTAATTAATTATTACTATCACCTCTGTGGTCAAGAGGTCCGGGTGTTGGACTTGACTGCATGAGGTCCCGGGTTCGACTCTCGGGTCGGCTAACAAAAAGAAAATTGGATTTTTCTAATTAAAAAAAATGTTGGTCGGGATTGGAAATGTGCCCGGTTGGCGATAGGCTTGCCACCTATCACATTGTGGGACTTAGTGTCTTCGGCTAGTCGTGGGTGCCCTGGTTGTGCCTCTGCCTACCTTGGGGATATGGACGTGAAAATACTTTACTTTAATTATTACTATTTTATTTTTAAAAGCTTTAACTTGTAATGTATGTCTGTTAGTTCGGGTGAAAACTTTGGACTCAATTTTGAGCAGATTTCTTTAACCGATTGAACTGAAATTTTGTATACCTACATTACCTACACGTTTAGTTTGGATGACAATGGACGATAAAATACGTGACGTCATTCTAATTCCAATATGGCGGACCATTCAAAATGGTGGAATAGTTATTTAAATGCACTTTTACAATATGGGTATCAATTAAGAGCTCATTGAGATCAACTCGATAAATAATGTGACGTCATTCTCAATCCAATATGGTGGACTACTTAGATGGCGGAATGGTCATTTTATGTACTTTTGCAATATTGGTATCAAACGAAAAGGCTCGTTTAGAGCAAATCGAAAAATAATGTGACGTCATTCTAAATCCAATATGGCGGACAACCCGAGATAGCGGAATACTTGTTTTTAATGCACTTCTTCTACATGGTTATCAAACAAAAGAGCTCGTTGAAAGCAACTCGAAAGACAATGTGACGTCATTATAAATCCAATAACCATCCAAGATGGCAGAATAGTTATTTTATGCACTTCTGCAATATGGTTATCAAATGAAAGGACACAATGAAAACAACTCGAAATATAATGTGACGTCATTCTAAATCCAACATCGTGGATCATTCAAGATGACGGGATACTTAGTTATTATATTGCATTTCTAAGATATGGGTGTCATACGAAAGGGCTTGTTGAGAGCAACTCGAAAAATAATGTGATGTCTTTCTAAATCCAATATGGCGGACCATCCGAAATGGAAGAATAGTTATATTTAATGCATTTCTACAATATGGGTATCAAATGAAAGGGCTTTTCTGAAAATAATAAGAAATCGCTTTAAATGCAATATGGTGGGCAATTGAAGTTGTTGTGCTTTCCTATAATGAAAAGGATTGTTGTGAAAAAAATTTTTTGAAACATTTTTGAAGTGACGTCAATTGATTAACCTTGATTTGTGTGATTTGGAGGGATGGTCGTCATCAGCATTGATCTGCAACCTTTCTAGGAGCAGAACAGCGCTGAAATCAAATCTAGACCTATGTTTCGTCAGGCTTATGTAACCTATATATAAGCTGAAATAAGTGGCGCATCTTTCCAAATACCCAAGTCAAGGTGAGGCCGTGCCGAGGGCTGAGTGACATCGGAGCTTAACATGATGTCATAAACGTACCACCTCAAGGCACCTGGGCGAACTCTGTTGTATATTAGCTTTTACCCTTCAAATAGTTTCCCCTGTATTGATCCGGATTCCTTCGCAGACTAGATCATCTGCCTTCATATGCCAATCAGCTCGCAAAAGGCGAGCACAGGCTTACCGTTACTAACACAGTGCCATCTGACTAAGTGGTAGAGTTTCGCAGCGACTTGCCCTGATTGGTACTACATACCTTGGTTGGTTCCTAGTGGCGTGAATTTCTAACCATCAGGAAATCCGTCTGCTTGTTTGCCTTTCAATATCATAAAAAAACGAAGCTCTGGAATGCTAGACAAGTAGGGTAAGATGATATTAAGGTCTACTTGTTAAAGGTATTGTTCAAAATTAATCGGCAAACGACCAACGATTCGATCGATTAACACACACTAAACAAACAAACGTAGCATATACACACACATACACAAATATACACACCCACACACACATCATATACATACACATCAACAGACCTAAAACATTAATTTTATAAGTTAACATATGTGATGTATACTTTTTTATGTAAGTAACTGTTTTTTTGTATATATTCAGTAACATGCTGCTATGGAAGAGCGATCAGCGAGGCATCCTTTCACAGGTATAATTTTACTTAAAAGGTTGCCTCGAAAATGTTTTTTTTATAACAACTTTATTTTTCTTTTTTTTTTTCATTAAACAATGCCACAAGCTGGCGACTGGGTTATATCCACAGGTGGTAGAGTGCTGTGCAGCAACTTGCCCGAGTGGGAACCAACCGCCATAATGGCTCTGTCATGTTTCTGTCTGGAGGATGGGGTAGCTGGTAGACTTGCGCAGTAGGCATTCCATCAAGGCCTTGGGACATCGACGTACCGGTGTTCACAAGCACTGGTTGTATCTTACCATCATTAGACTCGTGTGATTGTTTGCTGAACTTAAAAAAATACATAAAACAAACCAATATTTTTGTATTGTATTTATTAAAAGCAATGAAATACAAAAACCAGCGGTGACTAGAAAATTCTATAGGACATGTAGGTACCTATCTAATAATCTCAAACTTTTTAAATATAGTAAAAAGCTTTTTTCCCGTTTCACTTTTCTCTTCGAGAACAAAATGATATCTTTACAATATAATACAATACATATGTAATATAATAATACCATAGAATATTCAAGAAAATGTTACAAATATTCACAGCAGCTATTAGAAATAAATTAAATATAACAATAATAATTCTATTTGGCTTACCAGCTACATTATGGAGGTTAGAAAATTGTTTTACTCAATCAGTAGCAAAATTATACACACATAATATCTGGTAAAATGTCATATATAATCAAGAAATTAAATATTAATTTAACAATCAAATGACAAGGGAAACTCTCCATATAGTTTGTGAAGTTAAAAGATGTTAGCGTTTAAATATCTGTAACATCTAAGACATTTGATAATTTATTCTCGACTATTCCCGTGATAAAAATGTTAGCGAAAGAAGTTTATGATAAAAGACATTGCATTTATAACATTTGAAAATTAGACAAAAAATGCTTTCACAATCTGTGATAACGTCATGTTTCGATCTCTCTAGTCTGTGACCATGTTGTCAAATAAACAGTACCTATCTGACATGGCATGATTGTAGTAGTTAGGTACGTACAGTGCGACCTACTTATCTGTTCTGACCTTTAGCGTTTTTTAGTAATAACACCTAGAAAATTCCAATATTAATAAAAAAAATGAGAAAAATTAAGGTAGGTAGTTGTAGGAATTTTATTTCCGTTTTTAAACTTCAAAAGTGACATCGTGTCATGAAATTTCTAGGTAGCGATTTAGTTTCGACGTTGACTACTGAACAGATACGTTGGTGGCACTATAGTCAACAGGGTAGAAAATTTTAAAAGTTTTAACAATCGACGGCAAAATCAATGTGTCATATCTTTAAAAATAGGAGTATATGAAGAAATGAAACAATGTTCTATAACAAATTTAGTTGTATAAGTAGGTACCGTTGAAATCGACATATAACCAAACATCTCTTTATCTCTTTTTAACAAAATACGAGTACGTTGATATTATGTATGTCGAAAGATATAACGACATTTTTGTCATAAGCATTTTCGCGTCAATTTAAAGTGACGTCATGATAGTCCTCATGCTTGCCAAGTACGCTATATTTTGTTTTCAATTTTATGGTGATGTGTTTTTACAAATGTCGATATTTTATTTTACTTTCCCAGAACAGAATATTTGGACAAGATATGAACGGATACCATTGGCATTGAAAATATTAATCACTGTTTATTGTAATAACAATTCATTCAAGTGCTAACTTTTAAGGAAAGTAATCTGATCACAATTTTTTGTAATAATAATGAATCTTGTAATAGAGATAAATAGTTAACTTAAATAAATATAAACATATTTGCCCACCACAACGTCAAAAAAACTTATTGGTGAAAAGTAAATATTCTTTCTTTCGTTTCATTACGTTTCCCTATTTATAAGTCAACTGAGTAGCACTGAGTAAATAATTGATTGTAGCAATTTCAATCGGTAGGTAAATAATTATTCTTACCTATTTACCTAAACTCAACTATCGATCATCATTAATAGATATAGACACACTCGGTACTTTCTGAACAGCCATAGAACCACAGATTACGGCTTATTATTGGTCAGAACGGCTGTCATATTTTTCATAGGTTTTTCATGTCGATATTTAGAGGTTAAGGGTCACATCAAAAAACAACCTGACAAGTATGACAACTGGTAAGTGCGGATTCGACAGGATCCCCGTCTACGGCTAAAATTAACGATGTAAAACAATGTAATCATCGATGCAAAATACCTGCATACCACGTCATCATCGGCAATTACTTTTGTATATTAATTTTGTATAATTTTAACTAACTTTAGAACGTTACATTATTGCGTAATGTATTGCGATTGTATTCTCTTTATTTAATGATACAAAATCGATTAAAAATAAAATTAAATTTTATATGATTGCACAAATTCCACCGTAAGAATAAACCCGTGGATAAATGCAAATTCATGATCACTGCTATGTACATTATCCATCATTCCTACGAAATTATCTGCCTAGTTTGATAACGTTTTATAGTATATTTTGTAAAGATACTATCACAAACATACGTCTATACGTATTTAGGTAAGTCATAACCATAGATCTAGAAATCTATGGTCACAGAATAAACAAGGAGTCATTATAAGATGACGTAATGCCGTAATACGAGGGTGGATTGAAAAGTACTCGACCAAATCAAATCTACCCACAGTTTAGTTCAGTTCAGAGTAGTTAATTGCGTGAAGAAAACCATCCATGATGATATGGTCAGTACATTAAGGGATTCTGCTCTGTCTAACTTATCTCATCCGTCAAAAAAATGATAGTAGATTTCAATAGTGGCAGAGAGATAGTGTGAAAGATGAACCCTGATCTGAAAGGCCTTCGACGTCCCCTACTGACTAAAATAGGTAATAAAAAAGAACTTGATTTAGTTATGGGAGACCACAGATTAAAAATTAGAGATATAGCCAAGATTAGCATCTCTTATAACCGAACTCAAAATATCATAGTCAACGAATTGGGTTTTTGGTGAGTTCCGCGACTGCTTTCAGTTGAACAAAAAAAGACGCGATTGCGAGATATTTGAAGTGATTGTTTAGAATTATTTGAAGCCGATGCAGATGATTTTTGAACAGTTTCGTTAAAATGGACGAGACATGGGTTCATTAATGTAAGCCAGAAACAAAACAACACTCAAAACAGTGGAAAAGACCTCACCACCCCCACAAAGGCTAAGACGATTTTGTCGGCAAATAAAGTACTTCAGTACTCTGGGACTCGAAGGGTATGATTATGATTGGATTATCTTGAAAGGGGTCAGAATATAAACTCTGATTACTACTGTGTAACACTACGTCGTTTACGAGAGGAAACAAAAGAAAAATGTGCAGGAATGCTCAGAAAAAAAAGTCCTGTTTTATGAAGATAACGTCCGTGTTCACACCAAATCAATTCAATGTTTGGGTGGGAGGTCAAAAGATGCATATTTTGGTTCTAAGGAAGAATCTTTTTTTTTCAACTGTCTAAATAAATGCTTAGAATGCACAAGCAAAAGTTAATCGAACTTGACGGTAATTATCTAAAAAAAAATATATAATTGATTTAATATGTGTTAATTTTCTTGGTTAGACCGAATTCCTTTTCAATTCACCCTCGTATTTTGTACCTATGTCGAATAAGTTCTTTAAAAATAACATAAGGTCTCGTATAAGACTTAAACAACAAATGGTATTATGATACAACGTAGCACTCAATATGTTTATACTTTTTCATTGGTTCAATGTTTAGTTGGGTTCATTTTTTTAACGCATAGGTAAGTGCTAGGTAAATATGTTTTTGCTCTTGTTCTTTAGATTCTTCAATATTGTCTAATCAAGTATTTTTCATTATTTTAAAATAATAAATAACATGCCATCCCAGTGATTCATATTATTTTTATTAAGTAGGTACCTACATACTTAGTATAAAAAATGCATTTCAATTGTCCTAAGCATGTTTACAAATTAAGATGGATGTCGGAACTGCAACCCCTCTGTAATATATTTTTTGTATTTCATCTCATCTCGGACACTTTTGGCTAGAAATAATTTACATACAATAATTTCGATCGAATATTTTACTGAATTTGACTAATGACAAATCCATTATCCAGCAAATATTTGTTATTTTTTAATTAGCTTAAAGTATCTTTTTTTTCATTAAACGTGAGTTCATACCATCTATGAAAACGAATATACTAAAAATCATAATGATATTAAATCATCATAACGGTTCTCTGATGTTTAGCATGTACTTATAATTATAGCCGATTAACATGAAAGACTATGTTTTATTTAACTTTTAAAAAAACTAGACCTTTTTTACGACATTGTCTTGTCATTTTCTTTGCTACAGCACAGCTCCAACACTCAACATGCAAGAAATAAATAAAATAATGTACATTTATGACAATATTTCGTTAAAGATACATCTAACTTATGTGATCAAACGGTAAGTATCTTCACGCCCATATCCCCGAAGAGGTACACAGAGGCACCCACTATTAGCCTAAAACACTAAGTCCCACAATGTGACAGGTGGCAAGCCTATCACCAACCGTGCTAATATCCAGTCCCGAGCAACGTTTTTTTAATTAGAAAATTGGAATTTTCTTTTTGTTGCCCCGGGAAATTGTACCAGGAAGCTATTGCAGTCAAATCCGACAACTGAACCGCTAGACCTCAGAGGCGATTGACCAGAGATGAAGTCATCAACGCAGCAAAAATCGCTAATTTCATACCCCTTAACATATGTCTAGACGTGCATTTCAGCCATCTACATTGTAACTCATTCTTTGTCAGTGCAAATCATCTCCTGACTGCATACCTACTCCAAAACTTATAACAATATTATGAATTGTAAAATAGCTTTCAATTTTAATAGTGACAAATATACTAGAATAGTAAAAGGACATTTTTGTATCTATATTTATAACAGTTATATACAGCATAATTTATGATACACAGGCTATATTAGTAATATGCTACAGTCTAGGGCCCTTCATACCTACTAGCATTTTTAATAAGTTTCTGGGTACAATGCTAAAGTTGTCTCAGAATTGTCAACATTTTACTTTGCATCGCAAATTCAAATTCGCATGTAAAGCGCTGTATCGTTAAGGGTAGCGCCCACTTGGGCGGGCCGGGACGGGGCGCATCCTCTTTGGCGATGAGTAACAGAAATCCGCCTCCTTCAATAGTGGGCGCTATCTATTGAAGTGCCACCACTTCGTGCCTATCTATCTATCTATAATATATGTCACAGTTACTTTTTCCCCGAAACTAGTAGAAGAACTATATTGTTAAAGCTAGGTACTACGTAAATGTATTCTGTGAAACGCATTAAAAATTTCACACCAAAAAACAATAAACTTTAGGGGTTCCCCATACATACTGAAACTCAATTTTTTTTATGAAACCCATTTCCCCCTGTGCAGCAACTTGTCTGGGTCCAAAACCTGGTATAAAATGATTATGTCCTTGTCTATGATTGTCACTAAAATGTAAAGAAATTAACCTGATTGATCTAGATTTTTTGTTTATTTTACATTAAGTCGTAATGACTTTCACGATAAATTTTTTTTAATAAATTTCTGTTGAGATTTAAAAGGATTGTAGCGTTTAGTGATCTCGTGATTGTTGGCTTTTGATAAAATTTGTTGTAGAACATCGTAAATACTCGTATGAACTTCATGGCGATCTTTCTCATTTTAAACGGAAGCTAAACATTTGTAACAGTTGGATTACAAATATTTGACTACCGCCATAACAGTTACAATATTTAATTAAAATATGAACTGTTCATGTATATGTATGTACATAGCCATATCGCCATGTTTATACAGTTTTCAGATTAAAGTGAATTTATGTAACTTCACAATTATTTTTTGTCTAATCTGTTTTATAATATATAAAGAAAATGAAAAAAAAATATGATTGAAAATATATTTATCCTACTTAAAAATAGCACTTGGTGAATTGTAAAACAATTTGTGTGTTAAGACTTTTGTTTGACAATTATAATATAAATATTTCAATATTTTAAATAACTTGTAGAAAAATAACAAATTGCATTAATGTAACATTATAGTACAAAAATATTGCTAAATAATAACATTAGTCATGGAAAGAAGGAACATTCGTAAAATGTAAAATAAATAATGTAACAAATATTTTTTCTTCACTGTATAATAGATATCGTAGGCGAAGTGAGAAATAACAACTACCATTCAGACGTGTACCATAACCATAATATATGTATAGCGCTAAAAAAATCTAATTTTCATCTTCATTCAGTGGCAAATGTCATTACATGTTTAAAAAGTCTACCACTAACACCCAGAACGACAACACGCAAAATATCAAGGAAAACTATTAAAAATGTAATTACAGAGCCTGATTTTTAAAGAATAGTTATAGTACATACTATTTATATGTGTTGTGATATGATCAAAAAAAACATCCCCTTTTTAATTTAAATATTCCAGTACAACAAGTATAATTTAATATTAATTAAATAACAAGAAAATAGGTACCTTTGTAATAAATAGTAGATATAACAATTACTTTGTCAGGAAAAAAAGTAAGTTATATTTAAAGTTCTAGCAGCCAAATCAACATATACCTCAAACGTGCCTAAAATCCCGAAACTAAATTTGTAAAGTAAAAAAATTTAAAAAACGATACAAAACAGGAGTCCTAAAGCGTACTCTGGGTGTGTAGACTTCACATTTTCTACATGTTATGGATCTTAATTTTGCAGTTTGTCAATGATTTTATAATAAAAAATTGCTGAAAGTAAATCTTTGGTTGTGTAACTACAGACCGTACCGCGCTACATTATCTACTTTTGCTTATGTTTATGTAATACATCTATTTCAACTATTTTGAAGGATGTTTATGCAAACTACAGTATCATCGAACTTAACTTTAAAGTTCTGTTAACTCTTTGGAAAGCTGTAAAATGTATAAACTTCGATGAATATCAACGATCGCGATGGTTCAAATAATATTATATTTAGATATTTGTTATCCATCCAACTGTATACCTTGAATCCACGTATTAAGGTCGTTGGAAGTTGGACAGTCCAATACGTTTTCTTCCATAACTTCTGGAACTAGTATTCTTCGAGCAGCAGTTTGGCCAGAGATGTAAGCTCCGTGTACGGTAGAGTAGAAGCTACTGTGCGTGTGTTCTCCAGCGAAAAGTAGTACCGGCTGGAATGGACACGTCACACATAAGTAAATGACGAACACAAAAAGCCTTAAAGTATTTCTCAATAAATCAATTAATAGAATACACTTTGTTTTAGACAGCAAGATTTTTTTATCACCATCCAAATTTTTTCTGGGCATAAAGTATCTATAAATAAGTCCATTTATGAAAAAAAATAGGTATCTAGCAGGCAGCTATCTAGTATGTCAGAGCACTCAGCGCGTAGGTACGGTACTTTGTAGACGACTTTGCGATGTCATATCTTAATATTTTAGTATTGAGGGATACTAAAAGAAAAAACACGTATTTAATTATTTTCACTTAAGATCAACATATTAAAATTTGGATGTTGATTAAAAAATCAGGGTGTATTATGTACTGTAAATGAATATAAACGAAGTAAAAATCAATCTAAATGTCTGAAAAGAAAATATGTGTAATCAGTGAACATGAATAGAGTAATTAGTTCAGCAGTTAACCACCTAAATTTGTATATAAAACAGATATGTTCATTCTGAGTATAAGATTTTTCTTAAGGTTCAATTTATAGGTTCATTGGCTAGGTACTTGATTGCATTTGATTAGGTTAGGTTATACCTACTTGCTTTTTTTGCAGATTGTTTTTTTTTTAATATTGGCACTGGCTAACTGTGTCCATGCTATGCTACAGCTTAACGAGCTTCCATGATGTACACATTTAACCATCAATTAATGTGGTTGCTTACATATAATAAAGAATTAGAACTCGAGACATTAGGCGATAACTATTTATTGTTTAAAACTTACAATTAATTAGGTGTGTTACGTACTCGACGCTGATTGACTGTCCATAAGTTGCTCATACATGGGGAGACATAATTGCAAAAAATGACATTGTGCCAATCGGATGTCTCTCAGAAGAAGCGTCAGAGTCCCG
This sequence comes from Calephelis nemesis, assembly GCA_002245505.1. Lineage (NCBI taxonomy): Eukaryota > Metazoa > Arthropoda > Insecta > Lepidoptera > Riodinidae > Calephelis > Calephelis nemesis. The sequence continues at coordinate 52,794 of NJDD01000278.1, forward strand.
CAAGAAAGATTCCAGGAGGTTCCGGGATCATCATTCCCGGAAAAAGAGCAGACAAGCTTCTAATGAAAACATCCTAAATATGCTTGTGCTATCTTCTGATCCATTCATCAGTGCACAAAACCCAAGTTTAATGCTAAGAAAAAACAGGCATTTTTACTGAAACTTTAGACATACTTAAATTACCGGAAACTCAGTTAGAGTTTTTGGGTCTGATTCCGAATATGAGTCTGACAATGACAGTGATACGAAACAGTAAAGTATTATTTAAAAATTATAGTTGTATTTTATTTACTTACTATAGGTTTTTAAGTGTTTCGTATTCTTTAATAATTATTCTTTTACAACATGCCTTTGTTGAATTATTTATAATTATTTTGTTATGTAAATTGTCTTCATCATCACTAATTTGTTTGCATATTAAATATCAGGTTGCTTTAATATACTAATAATATTAAACTAAAGGTCTTATATTTGTGTAGTAGTACCTTTTGAACTACAATAAGTTAAATAATTAAATATAAATACAAATTTTCAATATTTAAAAAAACATCTGAACCTATAACCGATAAATTGAGTAAGCAAATAAATCACAAATAATCACTGCTACAAACACCTGAAAGGATATTACGGTTTTCTCTTCGGGGCTAAAAATAAACGGATTTTTCATACCAGCTTCATACAATTATTTTGCAAAAAAATATTACTGACTCATTTTTATGCTAAATTGACTTTATTGAGATATTTCCTTATAGTAAAGATCAACAATACCCATATCCATAAAAAAACCAAGCCTCAAGAATTAAAGTTGCTATGTCTATGAAGATTCATTTTCAGCCCACTGTGCGACGCGGCGCGGCGGGCGGCGGCGGCGGCGGCAACACAAGGGGTCGTACACTTAATGCTACTGGGTTAATTTACCTAGGATAAACTCTGGGTTAATTCACCTAGGTAAATTAACCCAGGTGCATTAAGTGTATGACCCCCAACACAACACGTATTTCCATAACGTTTGGCGGAAACGTTTTAAAGAACTACGACGCTTTTTGAGAACTCACTCCAATATCATAATAAAAGGGGTAAAAATTTAAAAAAAAATCTCAATAATTATATAAGTTTAGTGACAAATACAGACAAAACTCAGACAACATTTGTATTTAAGGTAGGTATTTAATTTAGGTTATTAAAAAGCGTTGAAAATCTCAGCCTACTACTTTTGTCTTACACTATTTTAGTTTTATAGTTTATTACAGTTACAATTACATATCATAAAATGTGCATATCACAAAAGCATAGTTATTATTTTTTTTCCACTTTTTATCCCTTTTAATTTTGATATCAGAGAAAACTCTCAAAACGCGCGCTAATTCTTTTTATGTGTTCTCGCCAAACGGAACTTTAATATTGTTGCCATAACTGGATCCTTCGTAAGGAAAGTGTTATTACTTTATGGTTATATGAATATATATATGAATATACATATATATTATATGAATGAAGATGTCTGCTTGTTAGCCTTCCTATAACATAAAAAAATGAAGATAATACCTCGTTACTCAGGTAATTACAAGTAGAATAATAAGCTCGGATAGTACTTTAAGTAAGCGATTTTTAAAATAATACAGCAACAGTCTGTGTCACTTTGTAATAAAGACTGTAATACGAGGTTGAACCTTGAAGTACTTTGCACCGTGTTTATTAATAAGACAACTAATGTTTTAGCAAACTAATAATGTTGATAGCAATATCAAAATCACAGATCATAAATCTTAATTGTAGATAATACGTGACCCCGTTACAATTGTCAACCAGCACAATAGAAATTTCCATAATATGTTTCAGGATACATTTTCCTAACTGAGCACAGACATTCAAAACCAGATATTTGTGAACGTCTCCATGATCGTTGCATTTGTTTTTTTTTTGTTTTTGCCGTTTCAAAAGATAACAGGCCGGCATTCTTTAGTAGTAAATCTGTAAAATAGTTGAGCGCAATATTTAAATAACCCACGAATTCTTTTTTTGCCTCTGCCGCAAACATCCCGTTAACTTTATATATTTTAGTGTAAGCTTGTTTCCGGTTTCACAAAATTTTTCCCCGTACAACCTGACTCTTTCTGAATCCACTGCCTCATTCTACATATTCCATTCTTGATAAGCACCATTGCATGCCTCAGAATATTCTGCAGTCTTTGCCGGTATCTAAATGTCGCTTTATGGCTGCAAGCAAAGCAAGCAAGGGAAACTTCAGTGCTCAGTTATCAATGAATATCTGGTGGACATGGCAGTTTAGCTAATTGTAGACTGTTCCCTTCACGATCGCTTTTTTTAAATATGACTTTTAAATTATTAATACTTTTTAGATAATGCACATAATAAAATATGCACAAAAGGCACATTGATGGGATTAATATATTACGATTGTTGTGGTAATTACCTAAAACACAAGAAACGAAAAAACACTTACCATTTTTTGTTATTTTTCGAATCTTATACTCACAAAACTGCTTGCCACACAAATGTTGCGCACGTGAGATCGTCGCCGATTGAGGATCAAAGCTAGTTGCCATATCATCACCAAAATGTCATGATTTTAAGAAACGGCAACGTTGCATTTAACTAATATAGCCATGACTCATTGGGTCCAAGTGGCTAACTGTTGAACTACTCCCTACATAATATAAAGATTCTGCTCAATTGAGATCTCTTTTTTCTCTAAAATTGGTTAAAACGAACCTTTTTATCCTTAGGACTTCGGAATAATGGTTGTGCTAAGCTTTCGATGTCACCTTGACTTGCCCCGACACCAATTGCTGTATATGTTCCTCTTGTGTATGGTTGCTTCTTCCAGCTTGTACTGAAAAGAATACATTAAACTTTATAACTATACATTACATGTTTGCTTGTATTTATTATGTTACTTATTCATTGCTTTCCCTTAATGAGAATTATTTTGAAATTTAGAAAACCACTAACAATCACGACGTAATAACCTAAAAATTGTAAGTAGCTGATACATTCAAAACGTCATATAAAGTTATGGAACCGTTAAACGGCACCAAATGGCGAGTTAAGTTAGCCTTAGTTTAAATGGAGTTCATTTGACAATGCGATGTTCAGAGACGCACTTTTAAGAGTTACCAAACCATTAGCGCTATCGAATCAAAAACCGGGCATTAGAGGTAGGAAATTGAAAGACAGCTTTTATTTCTTAGGGTTTGGGTTGACGCCTTCGTCACTAATAATGTGTTTTCAAAGCAAAAACAAGGAATCACACTTCTCAGGTTGCAACTTTAGGTTAAAATTTCTTAATCTCTCGAATACAAGGTGCAGTTTCTCGATGTGGTAGACGTATCAAGACGAAACAGTGTACACCTTGCAGACCAGATAAACTGTTTTCATAATTTTTTAAGTGGTGGGAGCATTCTAAAGGTATTCGATTGTATTCGAATTGATGTTGAGGTACGCTTCAGTCGGTTTTAGGTGCATCCTTGACGCTTACATACATCTGATGAAATCCAGGATTACTATTATATTATATTTAGTATTGAAAAGGCCTACTTTGACCTAATTAATCTAGCATTTCATTTATTTGTGGAGTTGGGTAGTTTTTACAATGGTTTAGTCGTTTGACTTCCTATTGTCTATCCCTCTTCCTCTCGGAACGAACAAACGTTTAACCGTGTAACCCGTATTAACTTTCTTTCTAGTTTTATTTCTTTCAAAATAAGCAAAAATATTCACTAAATGTCAGCGCACAGTACTGTACAAGGCGCGCACAATCGTTGGCATAGACGTGGTGAGACAGACAAGGACAATCATATGCTGACCACGCCCATCGAACAACGTCATTTAACGGCTAGTGAGGCTGGCTTTCAAGACCGTTGGTCCAAAAACATTTACCGAAGATTTGATCCGATTGATTATTATTAGTATTGTAGATTCATTAAAATGAGTAGATATGAGATATGAGATAGATATGAGAACTGAGACTTGGCTGTTAAATGTGGGCCTCTTAAACAAGCTCAGAGTCATTTAGCGTGCTATGGAGAGAGCTATGCTCGCTGTTTCTCTGCGAGATATCCTTAATTCGGTGATCCGCAAGAGAACGAGAGTAACCGACATAGTAAATGTGGGCCTCTTAAACAAGCTCAGAGTCATTCAGCATGCTATGGAGAGAGCTTTGCTTGGTGTTTCTCTGCGAGATATCCTTAATTCGGTGATCCGCAAGAGAACGAGAGTAACCGACATAATTCAGAGTGTTAGCAAGCTGAAGAAACAATGGGCAGGCCACATCGCTCGCAGAACCGAAAACTGCTGGGAAAGAAAGGTTCTCGAATGGTGGCCCCGCACCAGAGGACGTAATGTTGGACGACCGCCCACAAGACAAGATAGACTACAAAAAAGTAGATAAATATTTACAAGAAAAACTTGAAAGACCATTTTTACATACAGATCCCAACCCAGTTACTGATTTGTTAATTCATACCTTAAGAGAGTGTATTGAAATGAGTACTTTAATTATAAAATTACCAAAAAGTAAATGGTCACATCTGGAATCCTACTTTGTATAAATCAGAGAATTAAACTGCAAAAAAAATCTTCGTAATGACCCATTAAATGAAACTTTAGAAATAACCTACACTAGATATCGTGATTACTGTAATAAATTGTTAAAAAAGCTTAAAATAAAACATGAATAAGATTTACTCGAAAAATCCATAAACAATAACAAACTGCAATAGAAAAACATAAAGAATAATATAACATACACAAGCAAACAGAATAATCACATTTGTTAAATATTAAATCTTCCCCTTACTGTATCAACTGTAATACTGTAAAATTCATTAATGATTGGCGGAGCAACATGGGCTAAGTACGTCAATTATTGTGAGTCAATGGGTACATAGAAATCAACTTGCACAGAAAACTAACAACATAGGTTTTTATATTAGAAATAATAAGTAAATAAATAAAACTCAATAAAAGTACACAACTGTGATCATCCTACAATTACTAATTATAACTGTCCAACCCAACTAATATTATAAATGCGAGAGTAACTCTGTCTGTCTGTCTGTTACGCTTTCACGCCTAAACCAGTGAACAGATTTTGATAAAATTTGGCACTGAGATTGAATAGACCCTGCGGAACAACATAGGCTACTTTTTTATTAAAAAAAATAAGGGAGAATGGGTAAAAAGAGGGGATGAATGTTTGAATGGAAATTCGTCATTTTTAAAGCTGCAACAGTGAAACTTTGTATTTAGACAGTTTGTGATAAACGAAAGAACATAGGCTACTTTTTATCGCAAAAAATGGGGAGAATGGGTAAAAAGAGGGGATGGCTGTGCATATGTAAATTCGTCATTTTTAAAGCTGTAACAGTGAAACTTTGTATTTAGATACTTTATGATAAACGAAGACGTTAAGTTCCACAATGTGGTAGATGACTATCCTGTAGCTAACCGGCACTTATCCAAAACCGGTCAAGTGGCAACGTTACTTTTAGTAGAAAACTGAAACTTCACATTTTCTATTTTTTTTTTGTTGCCCGGACCGGAAATAGCACCCAAGATCTCAAGAAGTGATTCCGAAGACGGACAGTTAGACCTCAGAGACGATATGTATATTTCTAAAATTACGAAAAAAAATCTGTAAGAGGTTTCCATAACTTGCTATACAGTTTAATTTCACAGGATTTACCGAAGTGCAGATAAAACTGTAAACACAATAACGTATTCCTACTATTTATCTGAGGTGAAATTAGAAAAGAGAAAGAGTATGTTCAGTTTTGACGGCAAAATTGCTGAATTGATTTTAATATTTATAAAAAAAAATAGATGAAACTTTGGATAGCGACATAGGCTACATTTTATCTTAAAATGTTAACGAGCAGCGTTGGAGAGCTAAATATCAAATTAGTAGACTACGCGGGCGAAGCCGCGGGTAACAGCTAGTTTATTTTTACTACTACGACACGTTATAACAAACAAACTAAAAATATCCATTGGCAAAACACATAAGCAATATCTATATTGTTTTAGCACAGTCTGTATTAACGTACTGCATTTCTGTATGGGGAGGTTTTTTTTTCATAATGGAAGGCAAACAACCGGACAGATTTCCTGATGGTAAGAAATTCACGCCGCCTAGAGACAACAAAGGTGGTAATGGTGCGTTGCCAACCTCAGGCCGGGATGTTAGACGTCGAGCAAAAGTAAGTTTACCAGCTACCTTACCCTCCGAACCAGAATACGTCAACGGCAAACATTGGACGTTATGGTGGCAGGAGGTGGTGCTAAAACTAAGATTATAACTATTGAACGAAGACAGCGTGCCTTACTTACAGATATTTATTTTAAAACTCCTAAACATTCTACAGATGCACTAAGCAAAGACTGTAATGTACTACCAGTTAGGAAGCTTTATGTGCTACAAATAAAATTTCTGAAAACTCGTAAAGTTGGAAGATATTATAATCACCAAAATTCAGAACAAACCAGATGAATAATACACACATACATATCTTCACGCCAAATCCCTTACGCGGTAGGCAGAGAGTATCGAGTGCCAGACCTCACGATCCTGACAAACCTGTCTTGCTTCCTTCACATTCAATTACCCCTTTCATACAAACACGCCGGTTTCGGAGACTCTTGACACCACCCTCGGATAGTATCCGACTGATCTGATCGTGAAATGTCAGCCTTGGTCTCCCCGGGTACCTACATCCATCCACATTCGCATTGTATATCTGCTTTGCCAATATTTCATCGGTCATTCTTTCCACATGATCGAACCAGCGGAGCATGCTCTTTCGCATTTTAACAACATTGAATAATAAATGTAATTTCACTACAAAATGCAAAAACAAAGTTTGCAAAAATACAATTTAATTGGCGCTAGGCGTAGTTAATAATAAAATAAACAGAAAATTAAATATATAAAAATAATCATGATTGTAAAACATTTACAACTAATTGGTTAAATTCATATTCGTACGAAGACATTGCGACTTTTTCTTACAAAATTTCACATAACTGAATGCTTTCATTTCATAACGATAAACTTACACAGAAGCTCTTCGCGGTATAAGAACCAGATGAGCGTATCTTCAAAAAATAATTATAGTATCTTTGTAAGCATCATAAACAAAAAAAAAAATATTGCTTAATGCTCCAATAGTAAGACAACATATCAATATATTTTTTTTATCACCAAATGTATACCATATTTGTTAATGAGCTAGTAAAGTTTGAAGTAACGATTTCCCGCAGCATTTTTGCTCTCCTGTAAAATTTACAAAATGTAGATACGTTCATCTGGTTCTTATACCGCATCTTACACACATACTCATACTCAGGCATACCCACACAGAGATTGAGAGACAATATGCACAACACATTACAATATTAAGAACTGATTATGTTTATGTTTTAGTTGAAAGCAAACTTTAGTTTACAATTATATTAGTTTCTTAAAAAGTGTTAACATAATTTTACAATAACATAAAGTTGTAATTTTAAAAGAGCGGAGTCCTCTGGCTAAGGCCTAAAGATGGCTCACACAAATTATTATTTTGACTTTTATTGACTCATTCCGAATTGAATGCAGTCCTTGCTCCTATACTTGCATTAGCTTTATATTTATTTTTCATGTTTTTTTTTTAACTTGTTCTCTACAAATCCAGAGAAATTTATATTATATACATTTATCATAACAAATATTTTATAAGTATAGAGGGTTATTATCAAAAGTAAATATGCATTAAACAACATCTAAAGAATCGATTACAAATATAAAAAAATATAATACACAAATTTGTGTCTAAATAGATAACATAGATCTTATCAACATGGTAACTTTGCATGTGGTAGGACCAGATTATATGTACTTCTGTCGATACTTATAAGTACCTTATAAGCCAACGCGCCTAAAAATGGGCAGCACAACACATTTCTAGTACATTTAGATTTTTTGTCTGCGCATTTAGCAATTTTCAAGTCAGAAATTTAAAATTTGGTTTTGTAGCCAATAAACAATATGTGCACAATTTTTGTTTGAAAATCACCCCTCATCCCCTTAAAAGACGCGGACGCGGAAATGTTGTATTGGACTTTACGCACTGTTCAAGATAGATAGCCAAAAATCAGTAAGCAGACTATTTGTTACTAAGGAAAATACGTTTATCCTTTTTTTTATTGAAAAGTTTCCTCCGACCCTCTAAGAGGGAGGGATGATCTGTTCAATAATTTCGTCAGGTTTCATAGCAAAAAGTTGAAAATTGGTATTCAGATTTTTTATTGTAAACGTAAAATAGTGACATTAAATGTTTTTAAAAATCTTCCCTTGACCCTCTATGTATGGGATTTTTCGTAATTTTCGAGGTGGAAAACTGACTATTAGTAAAGCGGCCCTTTGCTACAAAAACTACTAAAGAAATAAAAAAAATGTAATCAACATACAGCTAAAAAATCAACATTAAAAGATAAAATGTGTTACCCGCGGCATACAATAAATGGCGCTATTAGGTTTTTAAAACTTAAATTCATTTATAAAGTAATTGAAATTATGCGAAAATTTATTTTTATTAATTATAAATTATGTAATGAGACGAGCCTTTGTTTAAAACATAATTAGCGCCACTATCCTAAATCAAAATGGTGAAAACGTCATGATCCCACGTAACTCGATCATTCCCACTGATCTTCCGTTCCAATTCTAAGGGCTACAATTTGCAATTAATCTTTAGTTTCGCTATGTACATTAACAAAGTGCAAAGGCAAACATTAAACGATGCAATTTATTTAGAAACACTTGTACTTTCCACAGTATTTTTTATTTTTATGATTTAGCCAACCGGTTTTAGCAAAAAATAAAGATAGCCGGGGTGAACTTACAAAAAACATGATAATCCCATGGTCAGATGTACCTACGTAGTATGTTCGCGTGTGTTCAATGCCCAGTAACTACTATAGATTCACTTTAAAGAAAATGGTCAAAATATCAAGACAGGATTACTCGGCACTTCTAATAAAAATGTGACATGGACACAAAAACTTACTCGAGTGGCTTGGCGCACATTAATCATTTAATAAACACAAAAATATGATTCGTTTTTTGGACTTTAATCTCTTACTTACATATTTTCTGTTTCTTTGAAAAAAATGTTGGGTAGTTAATTTATAATACAAGTTATTTTTATTTTCATTAACATTTTTCAATTGACTACAAACAATTGAAATCCTTAGGTTTAGTGTAGAACCATGCATAAATGAGCTGTGTCGACGAATTAGTGTTTGGTGAAAAGTTCTGTCGACGATTTGCCCGAGGAAGAATCGATCTGTCGGTGAAACGTTCAAATATACATTTAATACATACATAAATACATAAATTATACATTTTAATTTTTCAAAATATTATTTCTTACCTATCAATCCGTCTGAAACGTAAAGTATTATTACCTATTTAATAAATAGTGTAATATCAATAGTTTTATTACTATACTCGGGCCAAAACCAACGTGCAAACTGTGTCGTAAATCATTGTCATCGGACCTCTCGCTCGCACTTGCAAGCCTTATGGCACTGCGCTGGTGTTGTGCGTAACAGGGGAAAATATTTGTCGATAGTCGATGACAGCCGCTAGTATGACATAAAACTTAAACTAATATAATTGTATAATAATATATTAATTTATTGTATTAAAAGGAATGTCTTTTACATAGGTAGGTACTTGTATGATACTTAACGAGTAGTATGAGCGAGCGGCGTCCGTTTATTGATAACGGCTAGTTTATCGACAAAGACCTGTGCAACATTTTTACGACCCTATGGTTTTAATGTTTTATGGCCCTGTTTGCACGTTGATATTGGCCCGAGCATAGTTTTTGAAATTTTCAGAGTGATCTTTACTTAAAAATCTACGCTTGTACTTATGCTTTTTATTGCATCCTGGCCACTTTCATAACAATATCTACAAGATAAAAACGAATGTTTACATTAAAGGGAAAATGACATTGTGTACATGCATGCATTCAACGCATGTAGTATGCTATTCTTCGAAGACGAAATAAGCAAATACAATGAAAGCCTGTTATCACAGTTATTTGCAGCTCCTATGATCTGGGAAAACACCTCGGTACAATATTGCTACGACAGGTTAGAAAAGGCTATCACTTTTAGTTTAAAATAGAAGGACATAACACAAAATACTATCGGCAAACACAGTAAAGCTATTAGTGAGAATAAAGGAATTACAGAGAACTAAAAACAAATCACGAAGTGAAAAAAAAGAATTGACTACACTATATAAATTAGACAATAAATATATAAAGGCAGATTACGCAAAATATAGACAAGACACATCAAAAGAACATCTACAAACCGCTGGAAGTACAATGAAGGCCTATAAGAAACTCAGGACTCATACAACATGGATAGAAAGACTGAGAAAAAAGATACAGAACTGTACACTAGACGCGATATTATTGCTACCGCAGCAGAATTTTACAGAAATTTGTACAGCAACAGAGACACAACGACTATAAATTTCGACACAGAAGCATATGTCACACAAGAAAGCAATAGTAAATGACGCAATGGAAATAATTGAAGCAATAAAGAAACTGAAGCTAGACAAAAGCCCTTGTTCCGATAACATTACGAACGAAGCACTGAAAAAAGGACACACAACTCTGGCTGCTCCATTGGCTGAACTATTTAACATGATTCTGCAAAATTCTGAAACACCGTCCCAATGGTCGGAATCCAATATCATATTAAAATATAAAAGGACCCAAAGGACATCGGAAACTACCGACCTATTAGCTTGCTACCGAGTCTACAGTTATTCTCCGCAATTATAAATACAAGGATTAGTGACACATTGAAAAAAAAGCAACCGGTGGAGCAAGCAGGCTTCAGAAAGGGTTTTTCAACGATTGACCACATCTATACCCTTGAATTGATAGTAGAAAAGTATCAGGAAAACCAAACAACACTTAATTTAACGTTCATCGACTACCAAAAAGCCTTTGATACGGTAAGACATACAAGTATCTGGGAATGCCTGAAGGAACAAGGAGTAGAGGAAATATGTAAAAACCATTCATTCAATCTTTAAAAAAGTCATGAACTCGAACCTCTTACCATGTCCGACATATGGTTGCCAAACGTGGAAATTCACTGCTAAAACAAGAAAAAAGAAAAACGTCTGCCAGAGAGGACTCGAGCGAAGTATGCTAAACATAAGAAAGCTGGGTAAAATACGACACACTAAAATAAGAAAAATAACTAAAACAACAAACACTCTGAGTTACGCACAAAAATTGTAATGGAAGTGGGCAGAACATGTTGTACGGCTAACAGATCGTAGATGGACCAAAAAGGATTAAATATAAAATTTAATTAAATAAAAATTTAAGTAACTATAAATACTATGACACAATACATAAGATACACACAAAACTATATTAAGTAAGAAACAAATAAATAACATAAACTAAACTAACAAACACATAGAATATAATAAATGTAAATTTACTGGAAATAAAGGGCTTTTATTATTACCTATTATAACCCAGAGAAAATTCGCGTGCAGTTCTCACAACGAAGTTTGAGAAACGAGAGCCCAACTACTCTAGATGGGGTCGTTAAATCCACAAGAATTCCCCTCTGCGGAAGGTACTAGCAAGAGTAGCTCGTCAGTTGAACATGCTCGAAGAGCTTTCCGTTTTCGGTACTGGTACCATGAGCCCCATACATGCAGGTAAATATGCGATTATGGTCGCCGCTATTTACACGTAGCTACGAGTACAATACAACCTTGTAGATTCCACAACGATAGATTGAGCTCAGCAGCATGTGCTGTTAAAAATGAGATTGTTAACTGATGTTGCTATTGCGTAATTTATTTAAAAACACTTGTACTTTCCACAATATATTTTATTATTTTTTATTTTTATAATTTAGCCAACTGGTTTCGCTATACAAGCATCACAAAGAGTAAACTGAATCCCACTTGAGAAGGGTCACAGCATTTAAATAAAACTGTGCAAGTCGAGTAAGATTTTTTAATTTTTAGATGTAGTAATATGATTCTACCTCCTGATAGTGGAAAAATCTGATAATTTTGGTATAATACCGCCACAACGTCAGTGATATTCAATGTCGTGTTTTGGATTTGAAGGAAGCCGGTAGCCTGAGATAGGTGACACTTCCACTGGAGGTAGAGTTTTGTGCTGGTAGGAATCCGTCGCCTTACGACCTGTAACCAACTACCTAATAACAAAATTATCCCTTACCATCAAGAGAGCCGTTGTTCGTCATCTTATGCCTTATAAAACTTTATTTTCCTCATTTGTATACCTAACTATCAACACGGAAAATTATTTTCTTGGTTGCTGTCCAATGTCATAAGAAACAGATTGTGGTAGATATTGTTAAGTAGTGCTGACAGTCAGACTTAGTGGTAGAGTTCTTTGCTATTAATGACACTACCACTTTATTTTTATATCCTTTTATCTTATTATTTATATACCTATCCGTTTATCCTTTCCTTGGCACTGTAGTTTCAGTATATGAAAATAAGTGTTATGGCCAATGAAACAAAAGATTAAAGAGATTTAACATTTCAGCCTAAAGTTGGCAACCCACCTTTACCAGCACATATGTATATTGCTTGCCATTATATGATTGTTTAGTTGTTTATTTTTCAAAACTATCAAGGCAACTTACAAAGGCAGCCGAGTTTTCATTGTGGTAAACATGTATTTGCATACATAGTGTGAAAGTGTGTATATATTTTGAAATGTACCGGTCTTATAATTATTTTCACTGAATTTTCACGTCATATATAAAATAGGTTTATTTCTTACTCAAAATAGTCACAAATTATGAAAGCTATAAGTATAGAAACCAATCTAACATCGACAAAAAAAACAAAAATTTGAATTTGGAACCGTAAACAAATAATGCATTCCCAAATCTTTTTGACTGAATCTATAGATGCATCTTAAGTGCCTCATATATGTATGGTCCATATGAAATAAACAAATTTCTATTTCCACTGATAAGGTCCTGGTTATTGAGATGGTACCTGGTGGTAGCAAATATCTTCCCGAGTTTAGTATTTGAGTTAATAATAATTAGCCTTTGAAGTTTGATTTTTGCATTAGACAAATAAGAATTACCTTTATTGAGCTACAACTGCTTGTATTGTGTCACTAGCCACCATAGGTTCATTATTTTACACTTTTACTTTGTTTTACAAAATATTTCCTTTTAAAGTTACTATAAAATACATTTGAAAAAGTGGTTTCATTGTTTCGAAATTTGAAAGTTTCAGTAGCAGAAGTATTGACTTTCAGAAAAAAATTTAAATTATTCATCCACTTGTTGATTCTGCTATTGCCATGCTTTACCTCAATAAAAAAATGTACCTCTAAGAAAAGGTAGCGTCATCTTCCTTAGTAAAAGCAACAACATCCTATGGTCAACTTTTCAGTACAGCCTCTATACAGCCTAAATCTAAATTTTTTATTAAAATTTGTGGTGCTTAACAAAATTATGCAATTTAACTGAATTAAACAATCACTTCGAAAGCTGACAACTAGTCTTTGAATTTATTTATTAATTAACTTCTTCAGTTAATAATGAGCATCATTTAGTTATGAGCTCCAGATGAATAAAGAGTGGTTTTACAAGTTTGTGTACACTAATTATTTTATTGTTTGAATCAGACGAAGTCCGTCTGACACCAATAATATTAAACTAGTACCAATATAAAACCCTTAAACCTTACATATTGATTTTGTTACAATACTAGCACCAAATATGTTATCGGTATTGCACCAAGGTCAATAGTACTACCAGTATTTCAAGCCCTGGTGTTAAGGCTCATATTGTATAGAACTAACACACACGGCTCCCAAAAAATATAATGCAATTCAATCAAAACTAAAACTTAAGACATTGGTCTAAAGTCTTATATAACGCTGAGTGTAGCTAAATCAGTTTTAACATTATCAATGTAAACAGATGGTACGTCAGTAATGACATATCTATGTCAGACCATAGGTACATAAGGTATGATATTGAGGGTGGTAAATTTCAATGCGTTAACTCGTTTCGGAATCCCAGAACCACAAATTGGGGATCGTTCTGTGAGGACCTCAAAGGGTATTTAAATGGAGCACCGAAAACAATCAGATCTCCGGATCAACTGGAGTTTGCCAATGAACTAATGGAGACAGGCTTGATTGAAGCATATCATAAAAAGTGCCCATTAAAAACTGTGGATGCCTCAGACGCACCATGGTGGAATAGTAACCTGCTCCGACTTAAGCACAAAGCTAGATCTCTTTTTAACAAAGCTAAAAGAAACCATAACTGGAGTGCGTACAAGGAAGCGCTTACTACATTTAACAAGGAGTTAAGAAAGGCGAAGAGAAAATCCTGGAAGCGATTATGTTAGGAAGTCACTAGTGCTCCTCACATTGCCAGAATTTACAAAATTTTAGCCAAAACTCCATCTCGATGTTAGGGACTCTTAAAGACACCAGATGGTAGTTCACGGCCACCGCCCAGGCAACGTTGGAGCTTATGTTGTGCACGCATTTGCCAGGAGCGATCATGACAGACCACGGTAAAGATCCTCCCATACATATTGGACTTTCTGCTGGCGGGAAAACGCCTAAGCCAGCGGATTGGAGGATGGCCACGTCTATATATTCAGACTCCGGCAAGTAGAGTGGTCCATAAAAAGCTATAAACCGTTTAAATCGGGGGGAGAGGATGGCATTTTCCCTGCGCTACTTCAATATAGCCTTAATATCATCCTGCCACTGTTGGTTAAAATCTTTAGAGTCAGCTTTGCCTAGGGATACCTACCAGTTAGCTGGACTAAGGTCAAGGTCACTTTTATCCCCAAGTCGGGAGACAGAGATAAATCTTTACCAAAATTGTACCGGCCCATCAGCCTCACCTCTTTCTTATTAAAAACAATGGTAAAGGTGGTTGATTTACATATCAGAGAGAAATACTTCGGTGCTACGCTTCTGCATATGAAGCAGCATGCCTATAGAAAGGGTAAGTCAACTGAATCCGCATTAATGGAAATGGTTGACAAAGTGGGAAGAGCAATTGAAGACAAACAATTAGCTTTGTGTGCCTTTCTGGATATTGAGGGTGCTTTTGATAATACCTCAACTGATGTCATACTTCACAGTATGGAAAAACGCGGTATTGACGTAACAACAATATGTTGGATCGGAGAAATGCTGACAAATAGGGTCGCCAAGGTTTCTTTACTTGATGTGACCATCGAGGTCCGCATCACTAGGGGATGTCCGCAAGGTGGAGTTCACTCTCCACTCATGTGGTCAGTCATAATGGACAAACTGCTACAAGAACTCAATGATGCTCGCTTTGAAACACAAGGCTATGCAGATGACTTGATGATCTCTGTAATAGGATGTTGTCAAGCTACCGTCTCGGATTTACTGCAATCAGCTTTACGTATATTGGAACAGTGGTGCAGAGAAGCAGAACTTTCTGTCAACTTGGACAAAACTATTATAGTTCCATTTACTAAGAGGCGCTCAGTATAAACTGAAAGAGCCCTCTTTCTTTGGAAGGACTATACATTTTTCTTAAGAAGTTAAATATCTGGGCTTAATTCTAGACCAGAAATTAACCTGGAATTCTCACATAGATCAGGTTGTAAAGAAGGCTAAAAACGCCATGGGAGCTTGCTATAGATTACTGGGACCTAAATGGGGCCTCAAACCCAAAGCTGTTCTATGGATTTATACGGCCATAGTAAGACCTATAGTCTGCTACGGCTGTGTAGTCTGGATAGCAGAACGACCCTAGTAACATGCCAATCTACCCTGACGAACCTTCAAAGAATTGTCGGCTGCATGGCCACCGGTGTATTCCGATCATCTCCCACACAAGCGAAGGAGGCGATTCTTAACTTGCACCCACTACATATTCATTTACAACGGGAAGCTAAACTCGCTATGCTCCGCACAATGGAGAAAGGCCAATGTAGCTAGCAATCTTCAACTCTGAGGACACTTTACAATGCACAAATTGCAAATCCTATTATGGCTATGCCATCGGATACCATGATAATAAAACACAGTTTCAAAAGACTGTACAATATTACTTCAGCCAGCAGAGAAGAATGGATTAACGGAGTACCAAAACCCATTGAATTAGGGGACGTCACATGGTTTACTGACGGATCAAGAAAAGATGGGAAGGCGGGAGCAGTTGTCTACTACCAACGGCCGTTATTCAGCAAGCATGTAAGCTTGAGTTTTCACACTACTGTATATCAGGCTGAAATATATGCTATCTTGATGTGTGCTCAAGAAAACCTAAGCTGCTCCTACTCTCATAAGCATATCATTATACTGTTGGATAGTCAGGCAGCTTTAAAAACATTGCAATCCGTCGAGTTTAAATCCAAGCCCACTTTTGAATGTGCTCAAGTCTTAAATAAGCTTGGAGAAAACAACAAAGTAACTCTTGGATGGGTTCCTGGACACACAGGTGTTAAGAGAAATGAAGCTGCAGACGAACTGGCTAGTAGGGGCTCAGACGCTCTCCCCACAGGACCTCTACCGGTATGTGGGATTGCCAGAAGCACTTCTAGAAGTTTGCTCAAGATTTGGACCCGGCAAGAAAGCGTGTCCAACTGGCTGAAAACTATAGGCCAACAGCATGCTGAAACACTTGTCAAGGGGTTTTGTACCAAATTTACATCGATTGCAATGAACATGCAACGAAAAGAGCTCAGGATCTTAGTCCAAGTGTTAACAGGTACTGCAGACTCAACAAACATTTAAACAAAATGAGCCTAGCAGAAGAGCCCGATTGTAGAGCTTGCTTGGAGACAGAAGACACGGCAATACACATACTCTATGAGTGCCCAGCACTTAACCAAGTAAGGAGTAGACTTCTGTATGAGCACATAATTAACCCCCAAGATGTTAAGTTGATAAGTCCCAACTGCATCGTACAGTTCCTAGTGACAACCAGCCTTTCAGAACTTATGTAAGCTTAATTAATACGAGGTGTGATCACAATAGATCTGTCAAGGTTGCAGTGATCCTCTGGATTTTTTAATCCATACTCTTTAATACTAAGAATTTAACATTAACAAGATTTAACATCAGTTATAATTTTTACTACTAGTTTAGCATAACAATTTAAAAAAAAACTCTTCCAGAATCTACTAAACCTGAGAAGTGAAACCTCTGTGCCACAGGACTTATTAATATTTATTAAATTAATAATTTATAACCTTATGTTTAAAAAAATCAATTCCCATAATCCTTGGTCATCATGGTTAGTTACTGCCTAAACAAGTTTCTTTTGAAGAACCCCCTTCTTTCTCTTTGTTAATTATCGCCAGGATAAAATTCATATAAAAAAATATTCGATTTACATAAGATGACAAAACAATGTATGTTGGGAAAGGTAGTATTACTATAATAAGTTATTGATAAAAGTGATTTTCTTGTTGAAGCCTGGTTTTAGTTATTTAGAAATTGTTACTCACCATACACAAGTTTGTGGCTCTGGTACAAAGGGATCATTGAGAAATTTCCTTAAAATTTTTGTGCAAACAACACCAACTTCCTCCATTGATAATGTTTCCATATATTCTGCCTCTTTTCCAGATATCCAACCTAATAACAATGTTTCAGTAACTTTGCTAAATGAATATATCTTTTTATACCAGGATTGTGAGATATCTTCTGATGTCAATGAATTGTCCCAAAGTAACATTACTTCTGTAATGTCAGGATTTAAAAATGGTCTTTCATATTCTAAATAAATTTTATCTACTGCACTAAATAAAAGCCTCTCTAATGACTCTAATTTAAACTGTGGTAATTTTGGCTCAAATAATGTGTTTGCTTTTTCTTTTAAAACTCCTAAAGGAATTGTGCATATGACATGACTCGCACAGAACTTCTCTCCATTGTCACATATAACTTCTACCCAATTTGATTTTTTTTTTGATTTGTCAGTATTATCAGCCTCACTTGTATCGGTTACATTGAGGTTTGATACTTTTGAAATGTCTTCTATCACAGTTTGGTCTGAATCTTCTGATTCCTCTCCTAAATCATCTTGTGTTGAATTACCAGATTTCCAAATAATTTTGGAAACAGGATGATTTGTTAGAATCTTATTAGGAGGTATATTTTTTGTCATAGGGCCCAATATAGAACTGTAACCCGATGGTATCATAATATTACCTCCTTGTAACTCAGTATAGCTTCCCAATTCCAAAAGATCAATTTCATCCATAGTATTGCAACCAGATATACAAGTTTCACGTTTTAATAAGCAATCAAATATCAATCGTCGTAGTTTCTTTTCCTCTGATGTAGGCAATCGTTCAAGATAAATAGTAGCTTCTAGGTTAATATGTTCTCCCACACTATGGATATCAGGCGGCGGAAGGTATTGGCATAGAAAATACTCTTCGCATCTCCTTAAAAAACAAACATACGCTTCGTGTATTTCGTGTAACACCCCAAACGGAACTTGCTTTCCGTCCTCTGTGGCTGCAATCACCTTATGAGGCTTAGGCACATTTATTATATTTATTAGCCCATTTGCTGTGGCTAACTCGTAAATGGGGTTGCCTAAAACACCATGGATCCAGTTTGCTCCTAATTCTACATTATGATTTTTTAACGGAATTGAAATAATTCTTCCACCTAAGTGTTTTCTAGCTTCTAATATGAGAAAATTTTCTTCACCATTTTTGATGAAATGATTGGCGGCGGCTAGACCAGCCATGCCGCCACCAATTATTAGAACATTGTATTTATTTGATTCACATTTTGTACGAGAATTTAAATTATCGTCACCCATAATAATAAAAATAAATATTTTTATTAATAATTGTCAGCGAGCTTTTGACGCTCAGCTGTGTTTGTCGGTATTTTTTTTATTTTTAATTTTTTTAGGTTATTTTGCCCCTTTCTGGGATCGGCTAAGACCTTTCGGCCATGCTGCCATGTCTCCTGTAAATAAATAAATTTTTTTTTAGTAGTCATAAGTCATTTTAGATCATAAGTCGTAAATCATAGGTCAAAGTCATGTCAGGGTCTTGAGTAAAGCAGTGGTTTCGTTGCTCAAGCTCATCTATGAGATTTTTTTAAGCTAATTTGCCCCTTTCTGGGGCCGGCTAAGACCTTAAGGCCATGCTGCCACGTCTTCCGTATTAATTATTTCGTCATTAGTCACATGTCTTTCGTTAATTATTCTTATACAGTCATCAGTCACTATTTACAAAGTCACGTCAGGCTTTTGAGTAAAGCGGCGGTCACTTTACACAAGCTCACTTTGGGAGATTTGGCGGCAGCGAGGAAATTCACGATACACTAATTTCTTCATGATTATTTCATTTGTGCACGTTCACTGAACAAAACTAAATTAATTCCCACCTAAATTAACTAATTTCACTCAATATAAACACGAAATTCAATAACTATGAAAAATACGACCATCTTCATTCAAGATGGCGCCAAAACTCCGGTTTTTTTAGGTTAATTTGCCCCTTTCTGGAGCCGGCTAAGACCTTTCGGCCATGCTGCCAAGTCTTCCGTAATAGTAAATTCTTTTTCGTATTAAAATTTTAAAGTCATTTCTTCAGTTTCTGAACATATTGTCTTCCCCTTTTTTTAATAGTTAATTCCCTCACTAAGTCAAAGGTTATTTGAGTCCTTGAAAACGTCTTTAGTTGTAATTCCTTGAACTTTACATAATATTATGTTTCTCAGTTAATTTCTTTCATAGTAGGAACGTCACATCCTTGAGCTACGATTATTTTCACACAAATTATAAAACTAAATTATGAACACCAAAATCATCTTCTTTCATACTAACTTACTCTTTTCCGATGGCGCCAAAACTTCTATGAAAATTTATAGTATTGTTATTAATCTTTTTTTACATCTATATTTTATAATAGCCTTATATTATGTAATAAACTCATATCTTAATATTTCGTGTTTTTTTTTCTAGTTTCGTCTTCAATTTTCTTTCTCGTTCAGGCCTCTGCTTCTTCTGTCGTAATAAAACACTACAATAGTCTTTACTTAATCACATTTACACACAACTAAGTAATATTTACACTTTAATTTATTTACAAATTATACATTTTTACATTATGTTACACATTTTTAGCTTAAAGATTTGAGGGAACCCTCGAAAAGCGCGCCTTCCCCCTCCGACCGTTCCCCAAAGAGAATATCAAGAGAATATAATCACTACGTTTAAAAAGACGGGACTTAGTACTTTAAAAAAAAACAATCAGTTTATATCATATTCCTATTTCTATGGTTTATATCGCACTATGTTACCAACGAAACGTCACGTAAATGTCAGTTTTGTCGAAAGTACGAATCTCACAGACAAAATACAGCTGCTGGGCAATGTATTCATTTTTATCGATATCGATAAAATTTAGGCCATAGGTACTGGTGGTATGTATAATTTAAGCTAATACAAATTTATTTTATCCCTATTAGATCTGATCAGTATTCACATTTAAATCCAACGTATACTGGATAGTAATTAATTAAATTAAATAAATCAATAAATTAGAAATAGTAAACAAATGCCACGTTGGACAAATATAATAGGTTGTCATTCTGCTAAGCATATTAAGTTCATATAAGGTGAACATAAGCTTAAAATCTGAAAGTTTTCAAAATCTCTAGTCCTCTTATTAAAAAATGTGACTAACGTACTCCAAGCCTGAACCTTGTATTATCATCTTTATTACAATGTTACACAGACTATAATATAAACTTAATTTACCCTGTTATTAATTTGCTTGAGTGAGGATTTATAACCTTACCCATTCCTGTCGCAATAACGTCAGTAACACTATTGTGTTTCAGTCTAAAAGGTGGAGTAGCCCTTTACAACAGGACAATGACGCAAATATACCTAAAGCTACATTTGTTTGTTACCATCAGAAAGGTTTCGTGCTTGTTCACTTTCTAATGATAAAAAAGCTGTAGAATAACATGTTTGTTTTCTTTTAGGTGATTGTTCATAATTCCCTGCAAAAAATTAAGATGAAAAGCAATTAGCAAAATTATAAGATCAAAAATTATTGTTATGAAGAAAATTTTAGGTTAATAACAAAAAAAGTAAAACTTGTTGTTGCCCGGGATATGATGCCTGGCTGGCGAAAGGCTTGCCACCTGTTATATTGCGCAACTTATTGTCTTCGGCTAGTCATTGGTACCTTGGTTCTGCCTGTGCCTCTTCGAGGATATAGGCGTGAAGATATAATAATAATATTACCCATGTAACTTGGTCCAGCAACCGATTTATTCTTTGTATGCAATTTTTCAAAATTTTTAACGGCTGTTATATGTGTGGCATGGATGTGACATGAAAATTCTGACAATAACTCGTCAGGAATCGGGTTAGTACACAAATTCAATGCTGGAACTCTAGACTTCTTCAGCCGACTTTGATTCGCATTGAATTCTTTCCTTTCGAAGTGTGCGCCACATACATATTTTAATGAATGCAGTTTTTCTATGGTGACGTATAACAAATCATTATTTCCCACTGCCTTAACCCACTGTCGGCATCTGAAAACATGTTAGTACATATTTTACGATAAATTGCTACGTCCAAATAAACGAAGTTGAATAATTATTCATGAAAAAGAAGTTAATCAGCAATTATTCGTAAATTGTCATTACAATCCTTTTTCTTCAATTCTGTTTAGACATAATTTTTTTTAAGCTAAAGAAATCAAAAGCATAATTTTGAATTGGTTGAGAAGTCTTAGTCTCGAAGTAAAAGTTCGTAAAGATAAATTATAGTGAACTGATGCATGTGTTCACACAAAAACACACACAAGCACATACAACGCACGCACGACTGTATATATGGATGAAAAATACATTTGTTATGAATTTAATAAACAATTAACTGACAAACTTTTTTATTTTTGTTGTTTGTAAGCTTACTACTCAATAACGATTGTACAAAGATTTGTTTATGTTAATAGCAGCACGATGTCAAAGCATAGTGAAAATCAATTTTTCCTTCAAGATCTATTAGGGAAAATAGGTAATCTTTGTAGAGTTAGTTATAAGCAAGCTTCATTTACTGTGTGTTCATAAGAAGAGGTGTCATAATATGCAATTTTTGGTATATTCTGATAGGTTAAGGATTATTACTGTGGGACACAAGTTTCAAAAAAAACTTGTTTAATTTAAAATTGAATGTGCCAAAATATCGCACATGACACGATAGATATGATTGGATAGTTACAGTTGGTAGTTTACTGTAAGCAACGGAAATATCTGCCCCCCTACAGCACTTTGAAAGTACTGTGCATACGGGGGTCAGATATTTTGTTTGTTGTATACTGTACAACAACAAAAGGCATGCATGTGTGCTCACGCACACAACGCTGAATTATTTCCGACAATAAACGCTAGGAGCGTTAGTGAACGTGATTTGACGTTTCTGCGAGAGAGGACTCTCTTGTCCTGTATAGGTATATTATATATTCCTTGACTGTATTGAAGTGTCAAGTAGGACTGTTGATATTTTTTTAAATATCGGATTTTCGATATATCGATATTTTTAAATATATCAATATCGGAGTTCGATACATCGAAAAAAAATATCGATATTTCGATATATCGGCTTTATTTAAAAAAAAATCGTAAGTCAGCTCAAAAATGATTACACAATTTATAGTCCAGTAGATTTATTAAACAAATTAAATTATGAATGTACATAAGTATTGGGTTATAGTTCTTAGTTATTATTTTTTAAATTTGAATAAGACAAATAAGTATACCAATATTTTTCAGCAAGAGTTTTTAAAAATACTCTTTGTTTTATATGTTCAGCTGTTTGGCTACTACGACTGTTAGGCACTAAAAGATTAATTGTAGATGCAACTCGTTCAGATGCTACAGATGTAGCAGAAGAAATTAAATATTTAATTGCTATTTCTGATAGGACGGGAGTAAAATGCCTACTATCAATCCAAAATTTCAGGGCGTTTGATGACCTTGAAATATTTGGCTGATCTAAATACTGCTTTAATTCAGCAGGTATTGTACCAAAACTTCTGCCAGAAACTTCATTGGCATTAGCCATATTTTTCAAGAGCATATCTTCATGTCGATCCCACAATGATGAAATTATTTCTTTTTCTCCACGTGGAGAAGCGCCTACTGTAGGTGAACGATTTCCTCTTATTTTGCACACCAACATGCAAACATTTTGTATGTGTTAAGTGCGAAAATACGTCTATACGAGAAACAGGAACTGCTCCATATTAACCACAGGCACAGACAAATCTACATAGAGCCTAGAGGTAAAGATACTAACTACCTACGCTAAGCTGTGAACGCTGACAGCGACAACAAACAATATTTGAAAATTTTTATAAATTGTTTTATTAAAAATATTTTTAAAAAATTTAAACAAAACTTTTCACGAGTAGAAAATTTTAAAAACTATACCTGGAATTTTTGAAAAATTACCAAAAAAAATTAAAAATAAAAATTTACTTTAAAAAATATCGATCATCGATATCGATTTTTTAATATCGAACTATCGATATATCGTCCAAAAAAATATTAGTAATAAATATCGATATTTCGAAATAATAATATCGATATTTCGATATATCGATATTTTATCAACAGTCCTAGTGTCAAGTGTCAACTGTCATGTGAAATACGCGCTGGATTGATGCTCAAGCCACGCAAATCGAATTTTTAAATTCAATAAGGATCGAGTGATCCTGATAGTAAATAAAGAATATTAAGTTGTGACGGCGTAATAGTTTTTGATAACCAAGCTTACGTTATTTGTATACCATCTTGGTAGTCTCATAAACTTAAAAAAGATGGCATCAAACGAAGGCCGTGCACAGTCGAATTTGCATCAGCAAGATTTATCCAAATTAGTAAGTTTATTTTTATATATCTTGTTTCATATATGTATATATATTTTTTATTGTGAAATAAATCTCTGATTGTTCTGTTTTTTGTGACAAAACTAAATTCTGATATTGACTTAACATAACCTAAAACAATGATTTGATTCTAACACCGCATACTGTAATTTTTCAGGATGTTACGAAATTGTCTGCTCTTTCGCCCGAAGTAATATCTAGACAAGCCACAATAAATATTGGTACTATTGGCCATGTAGCCCATGGAAAATCAACAGTTGTGAAAGCTATTTCAAGTGTTCAAACTGTAAGATTCAAAAATGAACTGGAAAGAAACATTACTATTAAGTTAGGTGAGTTTATATTTCAAGTCTCCTTTTGATTGCGCATTATGTGAATGCCTTATTAAATATGATACTATGGAAAAGCTAAGAAACTTGAAATTGTAGGTGAAGCTGTAACTCATTACCAGTTTAATTTTTGTTTTACTGAATGATGCTTTAGTTAAATCAAAAAGAATTACTTTTTGAAGAAAGAAATAAGTATAAGTGTTTATGGATTCAAGAACAGCACTGGGTGCTAAGTTAATTTCTAATCATGTATTTGTATATAAATCCCATTACAAGTTTATGGTTTAAAAACTTATTACAAAATTGTGAAACAACAAAAAAACTGGAAAAATGCAACTGCAGTGAAATTTTTACGATTCTATTGTTGTCCTTATTCTGTCCCAGTTTCATATTAATCAAAGGACCAAATTGGTATTTCAAAATGTAGTAACTGTATAAAAAGTTCTATGAAAATGATTGTGTCAAGTTTTATATCACAAATTATTAAAATTTTTTTATTGTGCTACAAAATGAGCCTTAGGTGGCAAGCAGGGCTTGAAATACCGGTATTTTTGAGTACCAGTATATTTGACCTTAGTGCGATACCGGTATCTTAGGTGTTACTGGTACTGTTAGTACCTTTACTAGACCTATACCGGTATCTAGTGAGTACCGGTATTAATACAGGTATAAAACCGATATCTAATTTTAAGGTACCCGTTAAGTACACTGTACAAGTGTTGCGACGTTGCCAATTTTCGTTTTCATCTATCAGTGTAAGACGAGCGGAGCGGCAATCTGCTACGCCGCGCCGAGTTGAATTTTCATATTTGAAGTTTTATTTCGTGTATCGACATTTTTAACCGACTTTGGATAAAAGTTGATTATGTTTTTTTTGACGAAAATTGGCAACGTTGCACTTGTACTTAACGGGTACCTTAATAACTAGATATCGGTTTTATACCTCGCTAGGTACCGGTATCTAGACAATACCGGTGTACTGAGTACCGGTACCCATTTTGGAACTGGTATCCAGGTACCGAAATGACAAGAACCGGTAAAATACCGGTATTTTAGTACCGGTTCCAAGCCTTGGTGACAAGGTACAGATTTATATTTTGTTAGTATTAGAAAAATAAATTGTGTGTTTGTTTGTAATATTTATTATAAGTTACTTTTACCCTGCAGTTGATGCTAGTGTTGATTTTGACATATTCTATAGATTCTCAAAAAATGATTAATTTGTGAAGGGAATTTTAAAATTTTGAATTCCATGAAAGTGACAATCCAAAACATTATTGTTCTGTTTATGATGATTTCATAATGAAGGGATTGAGTAGCTTTGATAAAAAAAACACTTTTACTTGTTTGCTTAAATGGCCACTATGATAAATTGGTGTGTAGTGCATTGCGAACATTGGATTCTGCAATGAAAAAAAAGCTTAAAATTATCCAATTACAAATGTGAAGTCATGGCTAGGTAGCAATGGTGTGTACAACATCCTGTATATTTTTATTAAATTTGTAAACTCAATTGGGAAAAGTTCTTTTTTCTATTTTTATAAATTGGTCTTTTAAAAAGTATGTATTTGCAGAACTTGTTATTTAGTCTATTAGCCCTTTTTGAAACTGCTGACAGTTTTAAGAATTTAGATGTATATTGAAAAAGCCATTTTAACTTGATTAAAAAAATCCATTACATTGCTAAGTTTAACAATTGCCAGTTGCTATTATGCAAACTTTAATTAAATTTATTTAACATTTTAAGTATAACAATTTAATAAAATAAACATCTATAAAATTATTGTTGAAAATCTTATTCTATACTTCTATTTAATAGTAGTGGTTACCTATAAATATAGATTGTGTCATTTAAACCTATTTTGATAAAATATGACACATGTTAGGACATTATAGTACCTGTGGTTCTATAGCCCATAGTTATCTCTTACCACTAGGAGATTTGTACATGCTCGTTTGCTGTCCTCTCACATAAAAAAACCTATGAAAAGATGGAAAATTGTAAAGTTCTCATATTCAATAACCAAAACTCTCTTCATTCATTATCATGTTAAATATATATTTTTTAAATCAATCTTACAGAATCTTTGCAATGTACCATGTGAAAAATAAAAATTAATGCTTTATTGAAATTATTCATTGAAATGTTAATATCTTAAATATATTTTGGCTTTTTATTAAAACACATGGTATGTTGCAGAGCGGCTGTCCAACTCCGTTATTAAGATGTATCGAGAAAGAGCAGAAGATAGAGATGAAAACATGTTTGTTGAAAAATTAAAAAGAGGGAAAAAGAGGAGTTTTCTGCCTGATTCTCCTTCAACTTCTGAAGAACCATTACACAAAAAACATAAAAAGCAGAAACAAAGTGAAGATGTGTTTATTATAGAAAAAATTATAGACTTTAAAGTAGATGAAGCAACACCATATTTTTATATAAAGTGGAAAGGTTGGCCTAATAGTGAAAATACATGGGAACCACTAGAAAATTTAGATAATTGCCCAGAAATCCTTAGGGACTATTTGTCAACTCAAGAACTTAAACATTGTAAAACATTTGATAAACTAAAAGAAGAAATTTCTTTTGATAATTTGCTTAGTACTGATAACCTGATTAAAAGATTTGATGAAATAGAAGATTTTGACCTTTTACAATTGAAAAATGAACTTCTCCTCAAACTATTGACTATGATTAATTTAACAGAGTGTGATGAAAAACATGCAGATGAACTTGTAGAAGATGCTAGGAATACTCTACAATTATATGTGTTGAGCAAAAAAAGATGTCGCCAACTGATGGCTCTGCAGGATTGGGAGGATTATCTAAACCAAGTAGATAAATGTAAAAAAATTGCAGTGGAAAATAATGTAGACTTAGCTGGTCCACCAGAAAATTTCTCATACATAAATGAATCTATACCTGGGGCTGGGGTAGTTATTCCTACAGATCCACCGATTGGCTGTGAATGTCAGGCCTGTAACTGTAGATCTAAATCTTGCTGTGGTATGCAAGCAGGCCTTTTTGCTTATACAGTTAATAAGAGGTTACGTGTGGCACCTGGAACCCCTGTGTATGAATGTAATAAAGCTTGTAAATGTTCCTCTGAATGTAATAATCGTGTGGTGCAGAAAGGAAGAAATGTAAAATTAACAATATTTCGAACACCAAATGGGTGTGGCTGGGGTGTAAGAACTGAACAAAAAATGAAACAAGGACAATTTCTGTGTCAATATATTGGAGAAGTAATAACATTTGAAGAAGCCGAAAAGAGGGGCAGAGAGTATGATGCAAATGGATTAACATATCTGTTTGATCTGGATTTTAATTCAGCAGAGAATCCGTATGTTGTTGATGCCTGTAATTTAGGAAATGTATCACACTTTATTAATCATTCTTGTGATCCTAATTTAGGTGTGTGGGCCGTTTGGGCTGATTGTTTGGATCCAAATTTACCCTTATTAGCATTATTTGCTACTCGAGATATTGAAGTTGGTGAAGAAATTTGTTTCGATTATTTACAAAAGTCATCAGAAACTCCTGAAGAAACAGACAAACCTACAATGACAAATGAAAAAGAAATTGAAGAAGAAAACAGTTTTCCAAGTGCCTCAGAAGCAAATACAGCTGGATCACCTGTATCTCCAACTAAATCAAGGTTTGAAATGCAGCAAAGTGTTAGAAATCTGAGAAATCTTACTGAATGTAAATGTGGTTCACTTAAATGTAGAAAATATCTTTTTTGATGTTGGTGGTGTTACAAGTTAATTCATTTAAATTACATTCATTTGAAAATTTTAGTAAGGTTCAGTTTCCTTGACACTTTGTTTGTATATATAATAAAAATAAATAAAAAAATTTATTGTGATGATCTACAGATCTAAGTTGTGGAATCTTATTATGTAACGGGAAGACACAGTCTAACATTAAAAAACATCATTGCCAAAAACTTAGTCTCTCAGAATTGAAATATTATGAAGGATATCCTGATTCTGACAGACTTAATATGAAATAATAGAGGAGACTGGTAGGTCTCTTTTGGTAAAAGTAGAATTGCTGTAGAAATCATTGAAGGATGAGTGCAATTCGAGTTTGTTAGAATGGTTTGCAATACAGCATACTTTTTGACAAAGTACCAACTTTTAAAAGTTCTGTGCCAAAATTGATACCTTCCTGGGTTATAATAAACTCTAAATACCTATTGAAACTTTTGTTAGGTAGTTTTGTGATCTAATAACTAAGAGCAGTTATCCTTAGTAATCCTTATGCGGTTTTTGAATATTATTTACAGGTAAATAATAATCTGTACTTTATTGTTCAATGTATTTTGTTGAGGGTAATTCTATAAAAATAAGGTTCCTGAAAACATGATAAAAATTGTACCTTAAATGAATATGTATTTTTTTAAAATAGGTTATGTATCAGTTAAAAGTTTGTTGTATTTGAAAAATGATAGTATTATTTTGTTGTTGTGTTGTTTCTTCACATAGATAATTTCATATTTAAAATATATGTATTAAGATTTAAAAGTATTTAAATCATGTGAGCATTTAATCATGATTGTTCTGTAAATCAAAAGCTGTTAATATTTTTCTCTGACACACTTACTGCTAATTTACTTATTGAATATACTTTATCTGTTTTATTAAGTTCATCATAATTTATATGATTTATTGACATAATTTTCACCTGAAACCATTCAATCATATATATATTTGACCCTTACATTATAAATATCACCAGGCTTGTAGGTTTTAAAACGAAACCACAGTTCTGTGACCTGTCGTGGTTTTATTTTTACTTTGATAATAGCTAAATTCTGATAAACACGTAATATGATAAAACTCATTGAATTTTTAATTCAATAGCTATTAATTAATGATATTGAAAATTAAGTTTTGTTTTATTTGTTGTCATTAATTTATGTAGTTTTGTGTCAAAACAGCTATGAAACATGTAGGTACTCAATATTAAAAGAACAAACTTCAGGAATGCTTTAATTTTAATAAAAATATGAGTAGCATGTTTTTAAATTTCAGTTATGTTTTGAATGTGAAAATCTGTAATGTTATTCAGTTTATTGTCTTAGTTAAGCAATTATGGTAATGAAATATAGGTATATTATTATTGGTGTAAAGTGCTATAGTTATAGGTTTAATAAAATATTTCTGTGAAATATGTTAGATCTTAACAAATAATGTATCAAAAAATGAACAACTTGTTAGTTTATAGTAAGTAATAAGATGGTGCAGCATTGTATTGTAATTTTAATGTTAAACTAGAATACGCTTACATCTTCAATTGCGCCAAAATAAGTGCGTATATTATTAATTACAGAACATTTACGTAAAGAGCGCATGATCAATTTTAATAAAACTTGACCACCAAAATGGACAATAGTACTAATGTACTGAATACTTTTCACTAAATGGTGTAAAACAAAGTCGCTTCCTCTCTCCCTATGCCCCTTTGTGTGCTTAAATCTTTAGATTTTGATACGGTTTTTTTAAATTGATAAAGTGATTGAAGAGGAAGGTTTTTATATGTATTTCATAACCGTGCGAAGCCGGGGCGGGCCACTAGTTGTATTATAAAACGCAAACAAAATTGAAATTTAAGCCTTTATTCAAAGGCTCTTAACTGAGCTGTCCGCATGCCACTGCACAATATGCTGTGTAAACATAATTATTGCGAGGCGATGCGGCTCGTCTATAGTGTGCGCTATCCATAAACCATGCGAGTGTCGTACTTTACTGCGGATTTACATATCCTCACACAAGAATTTAATTTAAGGTAAAACGTCTTATCTTCAAATAGTAAAACTCAGTCAAAATTTAATCACACATATTAGCATTTTTTATTGGTTAATTATGAAGAGGTTAGGAATCAACCAATTATTAAAATTAACATTACCACCATTTTCTTTAAATTGTTGTACAGTATTACTGTATTGTGTTTATCCAGGGCTAAAACAAATTTGATTTTAGTTCAAATAGATTATTTTAAGTACATTTTATTATAGGTTATGTAATTAGCATATTATTATAAATTCAAATATACAATACAAAAGCTTTTCATTTTATTATTAAAATCATTAAGCCTCAAACTGGATCTTAGCGATTTGCGGGGCGGCGGCGACAGCAAGGCGGGGGCGGGCGCGGCGAGCTATGCCCAAACTCGATGTCAGCGGCGATCGCTCTTGTCGCGGCGACGAAGTGTTGTGTTTGATGTGAGCACGGTGTCGTTACGGCGGCCACATCTTTTGAACCGAGTGCTTTCGATTCGTATGATTTATTATGGACTAAAGAAGATGTTCATCCTTATTATAAAGGAAAGAAAAAGGTGACTTTTCTATTATTATGAACAGAGAAAATACCCCAACAAGTTACACGATTATACAGGAATGGGAGTCAAATTTAGAACATACCTGCACATATTTATCCTATTTTTTTATAATTCCAATGTTGCTATTCCAAATTGGTGATCTCACAAAAATTTCACTTATTATTCCCTACGGTAAAATGCTGCGATGTACCTATGTACATTTATCGACAACTATTAAATACAAAGACGAACAGCACTACGTAAACTCAATCGCAGGGAGACCGCTTGACGGTCGCTCGTCGCTCGGGCGCCGCTGTCCGCTCCGCCCCCGCTCCGCTGACATCCAGTTCACTTCAATAAGAATTTATGTGTTAGATCGCGCCGCTCTCGCCGCCGCCCCGCAATCACTGAGATCCAGTTTGAGCCCTAAGAATAATAAATACTTAGGTACATGTTTTAAAATGCTGAGTGCTGTCTCAAATATTGTTACAAGGATTTTTATTCTAATGCTTACAACAAATTTTTTATTTAGTTGTTAGAGCATTCGTCGGCTTGAGACGAAAGGTTACAGGTTCAAAATCCTGTCTGGGGCGAAACTTTTTCTTTCTTTAAAATTTGTATAAATGCCGTTGGAATCGACATATAACTTAACAACATATCTTTGTCTCTTTCAACAAAATATGTTGATATTATGTACACCGAAAGAGATAACGACATTTTTGTCTATGCTTATTTTGGCGTCGATTTAAAGTGACGTCATGACAGTTCTCATGTTTGCCAAGAATCCATATTTAGTGTTCAAATTTTTATAGTGATGTACTACAATTGTCGATATTTTATTTTACGTTCCTAGAAAAGAATATTTGGACAAGATAAGAATGTATACCATTGCCACTGAAAATGTCAATCACAGTCTAGCTTAATAATAATTCTTTCAAGTGCTCACTTAAAATTTAAGAAAGTGGTTTAAATGTAATCTGATCATTTTTTTGCAATAAAAATGAATCTTGTAATAAATATAAATAATTTACTTATATAAAGAATAAACATATTTGCACGCAACAATGTAAAAGAACGTGCTCACGAAAAGTAAACAAGTATTATTTCTTTCGTTTAATTACATTGCCCTTTTTAGGTATAAGCCAATTGAGTAGGACAAAGTAAGTAAGGTGATAGTTGCGATTTCTTTCGGTAGGTAAATAATAATTCTTATCTATTTGCCTAAACGTAACTATCAATCGTCACTAATAGATCATGGATCGATATCGGTACTCTACTTTTTCTGGACAGCCTTATAATGTCAAAACGGCAGCCATATTTAGTAGCCGACGGCATGTTTTTTTCGTAGGTATTTCATGTCTATATACTTAGAGGTCAATGAGTCTAACACATATCTATACAATTTTATAAAACGAATCTACCCACAGTTTAGTTCAGTTCAGAGTAGTTAATTGTGTAAAGTTCGAAACGTGTGCAATAATTAGTTGTGATTTTATATGTTTTTTAATTTAACAAAGCAATCATACATACTTTCTGCAAATGGAGAAAATCGAGCAGCGTGCCGTTATTAAGTACTTGTACAAGTACTTTATTAATTATGATGATATGGTCAGTATATCAGGGGATTTTGCTCTGACTTATTTATCCTTCAAAAATGGATAGCATAACTCCAATGAATACACACGTACTTTGCGGTACCTTGGATTTTCGATACTCAACTGACGATAAACGATTGGAGGGTGGAGTGGGACGATGCGGCTAACTTAGGGCGCATCAGGTTTGCGGGGTGCTGCGCCAAAATCCGCCATCATGCGGCCTGTGCAAATGTGCATTGATGTTAAGACGTAACGAATTCTCATATTGCAGAATTCTCATATTCTCAAATTTCCTAATTATACATACTAAGAAATACCTACACGATAAATACGTGCATGGCGCCTGGCGCGCCTTGCGATATCGATCGCTACTAGCGAGTGTCAACCCTCACGTAGAAGTACACCGCTTAAATGTGGGTACCTTATCTGCGGAGAGAAATCCCCTGTCATAGGTCTACTTGAATCTTTTGTATTTTCTTGCAACCTTGACCAGGTGACTTATCCATCTATTGGATGGAAGAACTAGGTCACATTATATTTGCGATATACTAAGCTATAAAAATAGTTTCTTCTTTAAGGATACGCCAATGCAAAAATATACAAATGTGACAACCCAAAATGTCCTCGACCTACAAGTTTCATTTCTGGCGGGTCGTCGAAGGATGATAACTTCCCGTGCCTTCGGCCGGCCTGCACAGGCCGGTTCCAGTTGGTTCGTCACGTCAGCTTCGTGGACTGCCCGGGCCACGACATTCTTATGGCGACCATGCTTAACGGTGCCGCTGTGATGGACGCAGCACTATTGTTAATCGCTGGTAAGTAAGGATATTCTAAAGTGTAGTGCATAATATGTACTAAGTATGTACACATTTAGTGCAAATTTAATTAAATATAATAACATAATCATTTATTAAATGTATCACTTTCGACACCATGCACTATACATATTTAGAACACATTTAATTAAATAAATATTGATTTTTACAACTGTGTGGTGCGTTATTGTTTCGGCCTAGGAGCAAACGCAATTATAGGAATTCTGTGCACGTATTGTCGGTTCGACGTCCGAAAAAACCTTCCTAAATAAAATTATGAAATAAATATACTTACTAAAATTAATCGAAGATAGCAAATTGGCAGCGTAATTTTTGACCAAGTTTTGCAAACACCCCTTAGTGAGTGATTTTGACAAAGTTTTGAAAAGAAAATGTGTGGACGTTAACTAAAAGGACCACCTTTACACTTTACGACACCGATTCTAAATCGTATAACCACTGAAGCAATTTTAAGGTAATAAGATGCAAAATAAAAAAAGACCTTAAGAGTCAGACTGCGACTACCCGGCCGGCTTCTAAAGCTTTAGATAAATTCTTACTTCTATATACAACCACCTGAATATAATGAAATGTAATATAAATAATGGTAAAACTACTACATAACAACATACATTACTTTATAACTGTACTATCGCAGTGTGAATCCATTACAAAGTGTAACTTGTAATATACTTTGGTTAACCCTTCAGCGTGATAGTTTTGTCAAAACAGTACTCGGAATCACGCCTCTAAGTCACTAAGCAGATAGCGGCACTATTTTCTAGATTTGGGTTTAACAATTAGTTTCAAATGACATTCTTGTTACATAACTTTTTTTATTGTTTTCTCCTCAAAATTATTATTTTCTTAACTTAAAGGCCTACCTAGGGCGTCATGTGGTCGCCTAATATGAATTGGACTTACCGAAAGCCAAAACCCCAATCCACACCGCTACCTTGAGCTTAGAGAAATACGTAAAAATTTAAGCGCAGTTAAACTTTAAAAACCCGACTTTGTTTTCAATAACTATTAAACATCTACATTTACACAAATTGCCTAATAACAATTTCCCGGGAATACCATTATCAAATTCAGACTTTTTAAATCGATTCAGAGATAGATGATATAGAAGTCGAATATATAACGTCCACCTCTTTTCGAAGTCTGTTACAAATTCAACGCTATTCACAGATGCAACGTAACGAAAATATGGACAGATGACACAAAATTGGCCTTTTTCTCAGACGAATAATAAAATAAGTAATTAGACAATGGTGTACATTCTTGCAGGTAACGAATCGTGTCCTCAACCTCAAACAAGTGAACATCTGGCAGCGATTGAAATTATGAAGCTGAAGCACATACTAATCCTGCAAAACAAGATTGATTTAGTAAAAGAGGGACAGGCTAAGGAACAACACGAGCAAATCGTTAAGTTCGTGCAGGGCACCGTTGCGGAGGGAGCGCCCATCATACCCATCTCCGCTCAACTGAAATACAATATTGAGGTACAATGTTGATATATTTAAATTGCATACAGAATGCATTTACTAGCAAAGTTCTTTAGTTGCTTAAGTTTGGAAACCGAACCGTTCAGTTTTCGGGAAACCGTAACACGATTAAATTAAATTGGCTCGATAAAAAATAAGTTTTTAGTTTAAAAAAAACTGAGCTTTTATTTAATTTAAAGGGTTTATCAATTTCATATCTAATATACATCTAAATCGCGTGACGCCTTAATAGTGAATTTTTTTGAAGTGAAAATTTCTTTAGCGGCGTTGCGCACTTTTTTTGAAATGGTTAAAAACTTCTAAACTCGCGTCAGATCGGAAGACGGCGCACTGCGCATACGCGAATAAGACGGCACAGGTCGCTTGCGCGAGATCTAAATTAAAACGTAGATTCATTGCTGTTTTTTTATTGCTTAAATAATTCCGAAGAGTATAGGATTCGCAATGGATACGACGAGTGAATGTAAAACAATCGCATAAACTACTGCGGGTCCGCCCCCTCGTGGTGATCTGCAGTATTAAATAATTGTACTGTAAAGTGTAAACTGTTTCTAGCTTTGAATGCTTTGCAGTTTGTGGTAGATAAAATATATATTAGTTTAGTAAAATATCTTTTAATTTGTTTGCGACTTGTAGGTATATTATAGTTTCTGAGTTATTAGAAATTACAGTACAACATTATGAAGAAGTTTAGCTGTTTTCGAAAAAGTTGTAAGTTTAACAAAGGAAATAATAATAGAAGGAAAATCAATAAACACATATATTTTATATTGAATTGAATTATGTATAAGTTTGAAAAATTAAATATTTCATTGTATTTTATCTCATAAGTATTTTTTTTAACTGGCCGAGGTAAATTGAGGCGGTCAGCGAAAAAGTGGCCTAACCCACATTTTTTATGTTCCGAATTATCTATTGCAATTTATTCAGAACTTTATGATTTTTAATGCTAAACCGGCCTATCCCTAGTTTCATCCTTAGTTAAGAGACGACAATGTAAGCTACGAAGCAGTGTAAAAGTGGCCTAAGATGCTTACAATAAGATAAAGACATCAATTGCTGCAGTTGATATTATTTTCGATAATGAACCTGTTTAAATTAAAAGTGTTAGGTACATCAATTTAAAAAACATGTGATTTTAGTTATATATGAATTTTATTTTTTGACTAACCTTCTTGATTTAGGAGAAATTATACAGTTACTTTAAATGCGTAAGGTGCCTGAGCAACAAAAAATGTAATTTGTGAAATTAATAAAAATTCAAACTTCCTTATCTCAACATTAACTATGTTAAGCTTAGGCCCTTTTTGCGCTGACGGCCTCAATTATGAAGTGGCCTTACTAGTACGTAGGTAGCATACCGAAGTTTCATGGTTTAGCACAGAGTACTAATAAGGTGTACTAGTACATTTTACGAAATGTCCGATTACAGTTCGAATCCAAAAATTTCCTATTAAACACAAGACTATTGTATTATACCACATAAATAATAGTACTTTCATACTAATAATTAAAGCAATTCGTGCAAAATTATTCAAAATATCAAAAATGCGCAACGTTAAGCTTCAAGTTTTCACTTCTGCCGGCACTCTCGGAGTGCAACCCGTCTTTTTTGAAGGGAATCTTCTTTAGAATCGTAATTTCAAACCGGATGCAACGAAAAAACGACAGGTAAGAGACACAAATACAAAAATATGTAGGATTATATATATTCATCTTATTCTCTTGTCGATTTACTTTATTTTAGAGATGTAATGTTTGTTTGTTTGTTGCATGTTTCTTTCTATGTCTTTTGAGAGAGAGACTGATGTCTTTTGACAGAGATAGAGAGAGATAGAGATTGATAGACATAGATAGTGATTGATCGAGATTGATAGACACTGATCGAGATTGATATAAATTAATAGACACTGATCGAGATTAATATACATTGATAGACACTCATTGAGATTGACAGAGATTGATATACATTAATAGACACTGATCGAAATTAACAGAGATTGATATACATTGAAAGACACTGATTGAGATTGAAAGAGAGAGTTTCACTTCTATCGTGTGTGAATCGCACACATGTGTATGTGTATGTGCATACTTAAATCCAAATAAAATTGCAAATAAAATAATTGTATTTGGCTATTACATAGTATTTATATGAACGACAAAGTAGAGTGCTGTGTAGTAACCCGGGCAAGTTAAGATCTACAGTCACACCTATTCCTTATGATAACTACATACAGCTAGGTCTTTGTCCCGCTATTTAGTGTTAAGTAATACTGTTCAGTCGCGCACAATCTAACAGACGCGGCCGACGGAATTTATAGTGATATGCAAATATTGGTTTTTGCGTAATGTTTGATATCGAGTCTAATATAATCAAGTGATGCTATTTGCGTAGGTGCTCTGCGAATATATAACGAAGAAGATCCCTGTGCCATTGCGAGACTTCACTTCCCCGCCGCGTATGATCGTTATCCGCTCCTTCGACGTGAACAAGCCAGGTTGTGAGGTCGACGACCTCCGCGGCGGCGTCGCCGGTGGGTCCATCCTGCAGGGCGTGCTCACCGTCGGGATGGAGATAGAGGTACGTGCGGGGGACGGGGACAGGGCGTGCTCACCGTCGGGATGGAGATAGAGGTACGTGCGGGGGACGGGGACAGGGCGTGCTCACCGTCGGGATGGAGATAGTGCCACCTAGGATAGAATTTATTATATTTTTGTACTCGTTGGCAGGTCCGGCCAGGCCTCGTAAGCAAAGACGCAGACGGAAAGCTGACGTGTCGTCCGATTTTCTCCCGGATCGTGTCGCTGTTTGCTGAGCAGAACGAGCTGCAGTACGCCGTGCCCGGGGGACTCATCGGGGTCGGGACCAAGATCGAGCCCACGTTGTGTCGGGCCGACCGACTTGTCGGACAGGTACCTAACACTCAACTAGCATTCATTACCACTAAAATAGATTGGAGGTCTGCACTAATACACTGTGCGCCGATATTTTTTTCTGAGATAAAAGATCCGTGTGCTAAGAAGACACCCGCACGTGAATGTATATACAAATTATAATGTAATTGTATTAGAGTTGAAAGAATTATTTCAGAGTAAGGCAGCAAAAAAGCTGCTAACACAGACAAACTAATAAACTAATAAACTAAAGACAGTTGCTAG
>NJDD01000280.1:0-20404 GCA_002245505.1 Calephelis nemesis
CCCCCCTCGTACGGTAGCCGCAGGAGATCGTCTACCAAAACGCACCACAGTGATGGTCCCATAACAGAGCCCTGAGGGCAACACATGGTGCTGCGCTTCCATGCCACGATCCCCCCAACGAACATTCCCACCCTCCGCTCGATGAAGTAGGATGTAAGCAGCCGGTAGATATTGGGAGGGCACTCCCCCTGCTTACACTTGAGGAGGATCATGGGCCACCAAGCATAATGAAATGCCCCGGATATATCCAGCAGTACCGCCTGCACGTAGCTGTGAGTAGACGCGCCGGCCCGCTCCAAGATTTCTCTCAGAGCGGATACCGTGCTCCTTCCCCTCACAAACCCGTGCTGTTGATCGGAGTTCCTGCTGTGTAAACCCGGCGTGCACTCGACAATGGCCCTCTCCAACACCTTCCCCAAAACTGGCAGAAGCGTACCGAGTCTGTAAGCCTTGGGGTCCGTAGCGGCCTTCCCGTTACCCTTCGGTATTACCACCAGCCTACCCTGTTTCCACACTCTTGGAAAGACCCTTTGTCGCACACATGCTTCGTAGATAGCGGAAAACTCATGCTCAGATTCCTTCCACGCCAACCTGAGTATTCGGGCCGTAATACCATCCAATCCCGGAGCCTTGTTGGGCAGGCTCGCTATAATTCTACCTATTGCCTCCTTGGTCAGAGGTTCTGCGTCTTCCCCAGAGGGACCACAGAGTGCTGCCAGCCTAACTTTCCGGTGGTACACAGTATCCGGGGCATGGTCGTCATCCGGGCACATAGTGCGCAGGATGCCCTCCATCGCCTCCGAGGTATCGGTCGCATACCCTTCCACCAGCTTCATGCCACTAATTACTCCCGTTGGAGGGCGCACCCTCCCCGACGCCGCACGATATGCCAAGCCCCAAGGGTCATCATTGCCGCAGTCTGCCATCCTAGGAAAGTGTCCCTCCTCATCTCCCGTCTATATTTGGCCCGGGCTTCGTGAAAGCGGACCCTCGCTTCCACCTCAGGCTGCCCACCAGCACCCCTTGTGGCCTGTCACAACCGCCGAGCCCGATTATGAGACCTACGTAATTTCCGGGGTCCACCACTCGTATCCGCGAAACCCATTCCCCTTATACCCTAGTGTCTCTGCAGCTGTTCGCACCAGCGTTGCCGTGAAATTATTGCAGACAATTTCTGCATCCCCTTTTAAACGCAGCTGCCCAACCCTGTGCCCCCACGCGTCCCTAAATCGGTCCCAGTCGACCCCACGATCCCTAAATCTTCTCGGCTCCCCGCTCAGTACCCTTTCAACCCCCTCTTTCGTTTGCTTATCGGAGACTGCCCTATCATTGTTGCATAAGGTGTATGTTATCAACCTATGGTCGCTACAACTGGCATCAGGTGACACCTGCCAGCTATGCACTCCCACCCCCCTTGTCGTGAGCGTGACGTCAATGCTAAAAGAGCCCAATGACAAGGCAAAGGTGTCTGACTGGCCCTCTCTGTTGGCCACAAGGAGACCCCTGGACAATATGAGTCCCTCCATAGCCTCCCTCCTGGCTTCCGCCCCAAGGCCTCTTCCGCTCATGTGTCTATGATCACAGTACCACAAAGTTGAATGTGTATTTACATCGGCACCGATTATTGTGTCTTTACCCTGTAGTCCATCCAATACTCTCTCGAGCTGCCTTATATGAGGCTCAATAGGGTCGGAGTATTGAAAATACGCCGACATCAGGTAAACCTCATGTGTCCCATCAGTCACATGCACTGTAATGCAATGGGTTGTGATGAGATGGTGAAGCACTGTGACGGCGAGCCTGTTATTGAATACCACCACCCCAGCTTTAGCCCCTCCCCCATGCTGGATAATATATTCTGCCCCTTCATGATATTGCTCCTGGACTAGCATAATGTCGATTTGTCTTTCTATTGCTATCTGGGCAGTCTCCCTGGTCACTATCAATGACCCCTGCAAATTCACCTGCCCGACGGTGATCCACCTCGGACGGTTATGGATATTAATATCCATAATTGGTTCTCTGCACCGCACTTTCCTTTGCGTACTTTCTCGCCGGGCAATCTACAGACGCCGTGCGGTGCTCGTCCGGTCTCTTGAAATGGTGGCACGTGGCGAATTTCAGAGCGTTCGTCGAGTACGCGCGAGAGTGGCATGAAAGAAGGAGATCCCTGGAGGAGGAGAATGGCGTGCAAGTGCCGTCAATGTAAAGTCCGCCCCTTCAGGGGAGAGGTGACATTAGGGACAAAGATCAATGGACTAAATAACTTGTAGGGAGAGAAGAGATACACGAGGAGCAACGCCAAAGAAGTAGCAGAGCCTCGTGTATTCTCCTAAAGTTTCGGCCCGTAAAACCGAGATTTGGTTGGTAGGGCCATGGGAGGTGGTGGATGTCCCTCTGATCAAGTTGCTACTTCGCCGCCGGCAGCCGTAGCGAGTGGACGTGTTCGGTGCGCGCGCTTAGTAATAGCGACAGTTGAAATTTCCGCTATCCAGTCGTTTATTGTTTTATTCGAATTTTTATGGTGATGTGGTTATGTACAATTTGTTGTAAATAGTGGTAGTGCTCTAACACTGGTTATAGTGAAATAGCAAAAAGGATTGCAGTGATTGGACATTTTAGTTAAGCTAAGTACATTTTATTTATAGTTTTAAGTTGCTTATTAGCTTTAATCATATTTGGAGAATGGCTTGCGTAGTTTTATTTATTTACAACATGGATGTTTTAATTATAGTTCTAGTTTTAGTTATAGTTTTAGAGCACGTGGCGACCGCGTATCGATTAGGTTAGGTAGTGACATTGACACTTTGACGTTTGGCGGGTGACGTTGTCACAAGACAGCTGGCAGTGTGCGCGAGCATTTGCCAGTGGTGTGTTCGGGGGCCGTTCAGGGTCGCCGATATATACTTTAAGGGACTAATTACGTGAACTCCGATTTTTGAGTACTGTCAGTTCATCAAGTACAGAAATTAGTGATCGTAATATTTTGTGGTTTTATTCGCACTAATTACGTGAACTACGATTTTTGTAAACGGTTTAGGACGACTAAGGTAACATTGGGTGATAAGGCCAAGGGTAAAGAAAAAGGAAAACCTATGTCCAAGGAGGCTATCCGAGCAATCCGAGCAAAAAAAAAGAAGTAGTAAGGAGAAAATAGCCGAGGAACAAGAAAAGCTAAGGCGCCTGGAAGAGGAGGAAAGGCGCTGGTTGAAGGAGGAGTCTGTCTTCCAGCCGAGGAAATCGATTTCTCGGACACCACCTGAGGGTGTAGGACCGGCTCGACCCCTGGAAGAGGCCAGGGCTGGACTGGCCAAGGCATCGTCTGATCGGTCCAAGAGACCCCTTACATCACCGGAGGGAGAGCAGGAGACGGCGAGGGCTAGGCTGCTCAGAGTGAGCGCCGTAGAGTCCACGTTGCCCCCTCTAGGTGGCACGTTGACAAGGGCTAGCATAACCGAGGCTCAACGTGTGGAGGCACCGGTGGTCACCGACGACATGAAGGTGTAAGCGACCACGGTTCCTGGAGGACTGTCGCAGGCGAGGGGAGAGCTGCGGGGCAGCTCGCTTGAGGAGCTGGTGGCTCATTCGACGGCGGCGTCTGCTGGTATCATGCAGGCAACCAGATCGCGGACCTCAAAGTTGAACAAAGAGGATATAACGGCAATCGGAGTAAACACTGACAGGATGTCGTCGGTGATTGCCACACTGGTGGTGCGGCTGGCAGAAGTGGAACTGGCTAGGGCCCGTGCGGAAGGTAAGGTGGCCGAGCTGACAGCCAGGCTGTCGGCTCAGCAGGTTCTCACATCGCAGTCGCTAGGTGGCGAGCCTAGGGAGGGAGCCATGCAGTATGCAGCGGTGCTCAAGGTGGGCAAACAGCAGACAAAGCCTAAGCCGGTGAATCAAGGTAAGGTGTTAGCTGTTTATCCCGCTGAGACCGGTGAGGCTGCCTCGATAAAAACGGCGGAGGAAACGAAGGCGGTCCTGAAGAGTGCAGTTAATCCGCAGGTCATTGGGGCGCAAATAAACCGGGTGACGAAGGTAGGGAACGCAGGGGTATTGGTGCAAGTAAACACGAGGGAAGCAGCGGACATCATTGCAAAGGCGATTCCGCTTACTTTTAAGGCTGTCGAGCCTAGGGAGAGGCTACCTTTGGTGGCCATTATTAATGTGGAAGGGAACTGGAGAACGACGGGTTCATGGAGGCTTTATGGGAGCAGAATTTTAGGGAGGAGTATGCCACTATAGACGCTTTCAAAAAGAACGTCTCGGTGGCATTCAAGAAACGAAGGCTTGGGGGAAGAGCTAGCACCATTATAGTGAGATGCCAACCTGCAGCAAGGGACCTCATTATTGGGAAGGAGTGGACAACACAAGTAACAGGTACTTGTTCGCTTAGCCAACACTATTGTACTGCCTCCAAAGGCCATCTCTTCCTGACCAGGCGTGCGCGAATTCCGCTAGCCTATCGTAGCTTGCTGGGCTCGCAACGAGCTCCGAGAAGTAAACCGGTCCCTCCCGCTCCGACACTACCTTTCCTATCATCTCCGCCCTCTCCTCTCTGTATAGACCGCAATCCCACAGTATGTGGTCCCTATACTCTTCGGCTTCCCCGCAGTGGCACTGCCCTGTGTTACTGACCCCATATCCTGGAGCCTCCCCCGGAAGCAACCGCGCCCCATAAGTATCTGTGATACTACGTGGTCCGGCTGCACCCACTTGTAGGAAACTCTTTCCTCAACTGATGGGAAGAACCTGTATAGGTCACTTCCATCCATGCAGTTTTCCCACCTCTGTTGCCAATCTTTAAGTACTGTCTCCATTCTAACCCTCTTGTCTGCCCTCCTTCCTGCACCACTCCTATCCCCGACCCCCGCCAACTCTCCCGCCAGGCGCACCTGCAAGTCAGCCGGCAACACTCCCGCTAGCCGCCGTGCTGACCGACCGGTAGGTCTTGGTCAGGAGAATCAGCGGAGAGCGTTGAGCCCTGAAGAGTGCACTCCTTACGGAGTGCAACTCGACCCTATGGAACCATACCCGCGCCGCGTAACCTATGGTAGCTACGAATGTTCCACCATAGATCACCCGTAGCGACCGGTTGCCCAGACACCATGTCGCCTCGATAGCCTGGCTACTTTCCCTACGCACTTAGCTGCCCTCTCCCCAATGTCCACTGCGTGAGCCGTAAAGGACCCTCTCGAGTCCAATACGACCCCCAGTACGACAGCCTCATCTACCATCCTCACCGACCTACCTTCCATACGAAAAATGGGCGGGCGCTGCAATTTTCCTTTCAGGCTCATAGCTTTAGTTTTTTCTACCGAAAAGCTTAGCCTGTTTCTCCTTCCCCATTCCGCAATCAAGAATAGAGCCGTTGAAGCCCTATCCTCGACCTCGCGTCTCGAGTTCCCCTCAACTACCGCTGTTACATCGTCGGCATAAGCCGTGGTATTTACCCCCTCCGGCATTGGTAGTTTTAATAGGTCGTCCAACAACCCGTTCCAGAGCGCAGGTCTCAGAACTGATCCCTGCGGACACCCCATAGTCGACCTCTTCCACACCACCTTGTCGCCAACAAACATGCCTACTCGTCTCTGCACGAAGTAACCCGCCAACATTCTGTAAACGTTAGGCGGGCACCCTCTCTGCTTGACCTTCAGCATGATCATCGGCCACCAGGCGTTGTCGAATGCTCCCGAGATGTCTAGTAGGACGGCGTATACATACTAACACCCACAGCTCCCCGCCCTCCCCAATATTTCTTGGAGAGTGGTGGTCGATCTTCCCCTTGTGAAACCATGTTGATGTTGCGATTTCCCCCCAAAGGCGCTTGGTGCGCTCACGAGCATTAGCCGCTCTAATACCTTCCCCAGAACCGGTAGCAGAGTTACCGGCCTATAGGCCTTTCGATCAGTGAGAGGTTTGTCATTCCCTTTCGGAATAACGACCAACCTCCTTTCCAAATGCTGGGGAAGACCCCTTACTTGAAGCAGGCGTCCATGGCCCCTTTAAGTTCCGCCTTTCCCACTTTCCACGCTTCCTTAATGATACGGGCATTAATCCCGTCCAGTCCTGGTGCCTTGTTTGGAAGACTCTTAATAATATTACTCATCGCC
Organism: Calephelis nemesis; assembly: GCA_002245505.1. Classification (NCBI taxonomy): domain Eukaryota; kingdom Metazoa; phylum Arthropoda; class Insecta; order Lepidoptera; family Riodinidae; genus Calephelis; species Calephelis nemesis. The sequence continues at coordinate 6,114 of NJDD01000280.1, forward strand.
TCCAGTCCTGGTGATTCTGCATCCAATCCCGACGGCACGATAGCCGCTGCCACTCTTACAGTGTGATGGTATTCGTTATCCTTGGAAGGGTCATCATCTGGACAAAGAGTTCCCAGTAGTCCCTTTGCAGCGTCCACCACATTTTCTGCATACCCCTCCAGCAACTTAACCCCGTTGGCTACATTTCGGGGTGGGCGAACCGTCTCGACCGTGCTTTTATATACAGCCTCCCACGGGTCTGAGTTTCCGGAGTTGGCAAGCTCTCTAATGTAGTTTTCCTGTGCCTTTTTCATCTCTTGTCTGTATGCCGCCCTTAGTCTGTTAAATTAGTTCTTAGTGAACTCCTCAGCGTAACCCCCAGTGCCCCTGCGGTTCTGCCAATTCCTGCGTGCCCTGTTCTACTGTTTCCTTAAACCCTCTAATCGGCTGTTCCACCACGGGTGTCCCTTTCGGGATTCCCGCTGGAAACCAATTGTTTCGGCAGCAACCCGATGAATAATTGTGCTCAGATCGCGGCACTTTTCCTCGGCTGTAGCCCCTGGTGGTAACCTACCTAGGCGAACATGGAGAAGAGAGCGAAAACGCGATCAGTCCACTCCCCGGCTCCTGAAGTTCACTTGCTCCACGATTTCGCTCCCTAACGCACTTTCCGCCTGTGTCCTTGCACTTCTTTCCCCTTTACTTCGGATTTCGAAGGTAATTAGTTGGTGATCGCTGACACTTATTCCTTCCAATGTGCCACAGTTACTCTCCTTGTTAGAGTGAGATCGATATTATAATGACCCATAGGTCCACAAAACGTAGGTGGTTAATTTATTTGGTTCTCTATGCACAGCTGGTGGCTAGCAATGAAACTATACATTTTCTGCCTACGGAGTTCCGTCTCCGGACCCCTGCCCTGGTACTGTTTTCGGGCGCAGAACCACTGGGGTGAATGCGCGTTTGTATCAGCCCCAATTATGATCGGTCTGTTCCTAAGGGTAGCCAGGACCGTCTCTAGATGCTGGAGATGTATTCGTATGTCGTCACTGTATTTAAAGTACGCGGAAACCATAAAGGTTTCGCATCCCCTGCCCACGATTTGCGCAACCACACAGAACTCCGTACTAAGGTGGTCTAGTTTACACACTGCAATGTCCCCGGCTCCAACGAGAATTCCTGCCATAGGGTTCTTCCGTGGTTGTATTAGGCCATCTATAGAATTTGGATGTTGTTCCTGCACCATGGCAATATCCAGACTCATTTCCCTTATTATTACTGGCAACTCTGAGGTTGCAGTTGCCGACCTTTGGAGGTAAATTTGTCCGGCTTTAATCGTGTGGCTTCTATCCATAATTTACCTGACTTAACTCCCGACTTTCTGCAAACTTGCGAACTGGGCAATCCATTGAGGCTGTCGTATGGGATTCCGTCCCCGGCTTCCCGAACTTCTTGCAAGTCGCACACCTAGTAAAGGTAGAGGTGTCCTCCTGTGGCCTACCTCTCCACATTTACCGCACGTTACCTCTTTAGCTTGGCAACTCTTCTCTCTGTGCCCGTAAGTTTGGCACTTGCTGCAGTAAGAGACCTGCAGGAAGTCAGCCACTTTAACGGCCTCCCATACTATATATACCCGTTCCATTTGTATTAATATATCTCTTAATAGGGGCGTGCTGTCAAGTACTACTATTGATCCCCTCCCATTTCTACGCCATTTCTTAAATGTAAGTTTGCAGTTTTCTTTCACTTTCTCTAATGTCCACCCCTTTTTTTTTCAAGTTTTGCTCAATTAGACAGTCGGCTATATATTCGAAGTTAGGGTCTCCGTCTATAGTCATTAGTGCTACTAGGGGTCTCCTTGTCTTAGGTTCCATGACCCTCAGAGTTTCGGGGATGGCTCTATTAATTCATCAGATCAGATCAGGGGATCAGAGGGACATTACCCACCACCACCCATGGCCCTACCGACCTCTCGGTCATACGGACCGCGTCGTAGCCGAAACGCGGGAGATGCGCTGGGAACGTTGTCTATGTTCTGCTCAAGCGCACATTCTCTTCGCTCCCTGCAAATTCTTCCTAAATGTCCCTAGGGAACACTCTCCCCATTCTGGGGCTGACCCGTACACAATTATACTCTTCACCGCCGGCCGATTCTTCCATCTTTCACTGTCTATGCCACTTCCTTATGAACTCCCGAAAGTGCACGAAGTTCGCCTCCGACGACACCAAGTCCAAGAAGTGAACCGGACCACCCGACAACCTCCCTTTCAGGTGCATACAGCTAGCGGCACTCGCGGATACTCGCGGTACTTATCGGCCTCCCCGCATCTGCAAACCCCCGACTCACAAAGACCGAGATCTCTCAGCCGACCCCTGAAACACCCATGACCCGTCAACATCTGCGATACCTTATAATCGGGCTCGATCCACCTTGCTGCCATCCGCTCAAGAATCGAAGGGAAGAAGCGCCGAAGATCCGACCCCCTCTCCTCGGATTCCCAGCGCTCCTGCCACACCGCCATGGTGTCTAACTCCACCTTCTTCCTACGCGCCCTTTCCTCTTTCCTAACTAATGGCTCCGACAGCCTGAACGCTTCCACAACGCCCGCTCGAGATACCTCCAAGTCAGCTGGCAAAATTCCCGCCAAGACTGCCAGGGCCGGCGTACTTACGGTTCTGTAGGCTTTGGTTAACAGTATAAGGGCTGGTCGTTGCGCCCTAAGAAGCCTACTGCGCACTAAATACGTTGCCACCCTGTGCCGCCAGATGGACGCGGCGTACGTCAGGGTAGCAACAAACATTTGTTGCTACCCACATACAAAACATGTAGGGCCCTATATCGAACCCCCCAGGAGGACGCCGACACCCGTGGCACCTTGCCAAAGCAGTTGGCAGCCCTAACCCATATAAGTTGCGCGTGCTCCGCAAAGGAGAGACCACTGTCGATAGCCACCCCAAGCAGTGTTGCACATCCAACCGCCCTAACCGAGGCACCACCCATCCGGATCAGAGGAGGTCTCTGGAGCTTACCCTTTAATGTGATCATCTGAGTTTTCGTTGACGAAAACTGCAGACGATTTTACCGCCCACGCAGTAACCAACTGCATGGTACACGCCGCCCTCCTCTCTACCTCGACTCTCGAGTCCCCCTCCACCAGGACTGTACCCACCCTCACGTCTACACGACTGCCAAGCCCGCCGCGCCCGATTATGCTGCCTTCGCAACCGGTCAATGTCATGAGTACACCACTTATAACCCCTGAAACGCGCATCCCTCTTAACCCCTAGGGTCTCAACAGCCGTACGCACCAAGGCCTCCGTGAACCTCCTACACTCAAGTTCAACCCCCCCAACCCCTGCGCAACTGCCCAACCCTAAACGACCACTCGGACATAAAGCGCTCCCTGTTCACTCCCCGGTCCCTGATCCTCATCAGCTCCCCACTCGTCACCTCCTGACATACTCTTCCCCCGGAGACTGCCCTTCCTTCCATTTCCAAATCGTAAGTGATCAATCTATGGTCACTGCAGCTGGCATCAGGACGTACCCGCCAGTTCGCAAGCTTAACACCTCTTGTCGTGAGGGTAACGTCAATGTTTGATGACCAGTTTGATGGGGTGAAGGTGCAGGGTTGGCCCTCCTTATTCTCCACAATAAGCCCCCTGGACAATATGAGACTCTCCAACGCCTCTTTCCGAGCCTCCGCTCCGAGGCATTCCCACCAAATGCCTTTGCTCGCAGTGCCACATAGTCGAGTGCGTGTTCACGTCGGCTCCAACAATCAATCCCCCTCCCCCGTTATCCCGTCCAGTACTCGTTCCAATTGCCTGAGATGAGGCTCTATGGGATCCGAGTACTGAAAGTATGCTGATACGACGTGGACCTCTTGAACTCCATTGGTCACGTGTGCTACGAAACAATGGGTAAAGCACAAATGGTGTAAGATTGTTACTACGACGTCGCCATTAAACACCATGATACCAGCTTTGGCCTCGGATCCCACTTGGAGCAACATGTCCTTTCCCACATTGTATTGCTCCTGCACCAGCAGTATGTCAATTTCCTTGCTTGGTAATATCTGGACAGCCTCCCTTGTGGCTATAACCGACCCTTGTAGGTTCAGTTGACCGACGGTGAGCCACCCCATGAACTTATGGGCCTCAGAACCCATAATTGGTTCGTTGGACCGCCCTTTCCTCAGCGTATTTCCTCGCCGGGCAGTCAACGGATGCTGTCCTATGTTCATCCGGCTTCTTGAAGTGGCTGCAGGTAGCGCATCTGGTCACCACACTCTTGCAGTCCGCCATGGTATGACCACTCCCAGCACACCGGCCACAGACCTGCTCTTTGCCGAGCAGTACTTTTCGATGTGCCCGTACAGGTGGCACTTCAGACAGCAGCGGACGTCGATGTAGTTCCTAACTATGTACCTCTCCCAGTGTAGATACACCCTCTCCCTTGCCACCAGCGCATCCCTAGCTGTGGGTTGACATCTAAGGATAATAGTACTGACCCTTCCTCCATGTCGCCTTTTCTTAAAGGCCACGCTAATATTCTCCTTAAATCCCTCAAGAGTGAACATCTCACTAAAATTCTGCTCCCCCAATGCTTTCAAAAAGCTGTCATCCTCCTGCTCGCCCTCAACGTTTATGACTGCCACCAATGGCAACCTCTCTCTGGGCTTCACCATCCTGAGGGTTGGGGGTATAACCTTCCGCAATTTATCCGCCGCATCCCGGGTATAGGTTTGTATCAGAACCCTAGCATTCCCAACCTTAGTCACCCGATCAATTTGAGCACCTATCTCCTGCGGGTTGACCGCGCTTTTCAAAGCCGTTTTGGTTTCCTCAGCAGTCCGAAACGCTGCTGACTCACCAGTTTCCGCCGGGTAAATACCCAGTACTCGGCCCTGATTTATGGGCTTGGGCTAAGCCAATTCCTTCCCCAGTTTTAAAGCCGCTGCGTACAGCATCCTACCTCCTGGGCAGACCGATTGTGCGTCTGCATCAGGACTGCCTGCTTGGCAGCCATCTCCGCCACTTTATCCTCGGCCTTGGCCCGCGCCAACTCGGACTCAGCCAGCCGAGAGACCAGCGTGGCCACAACCGAGGACATCCTGTCCCGTGTTCAGTCCTATCAAACTGATCTCCTCCTTGTTCAATTTCGAGGACTTAGGACTCGCCGCCTGCATGATTCCAGCAGAGGCCGTGGTAGGAATAGCCACCAGCTCCTCCAGCGAACTATCCTTGAGCGCGCTCCTTGCCTGCAAAAGTGTACTTGTGCCAGCCGACACCTCAAACTCCATCTCCTCCACGGTGGATTTATCCACCGCAGCAGCGATTACCGGAGTCCCAGACAGTATGCCCCCAATCGGAGGCACGGTGGTCTCCATAGCGCTGCTCCTAAGCAGCCTAGCCCGCACCGACTCTTGCTCGCCCTCAGGCGAGATCAGGGGTCTCTTACAACTATCACAAAACAGCCCTGGCTAATCCAGCCCTGGCCTCCTCCAATGGTCTAGCCGGACCAAGTTCACCATGCGGCGTCCTCGAAATCGACTTCCTAGGTTGGAAAGCCGACTCGTCCTCCAGCCAACGCATCCTTTCTTCCTCGAGTCGCCGCAGCTTCTCCTGCTCCTCCGCAATTTTCTCCTGACTACTCTTTCGAATAGCCTGGATCGCCCCCCTAGATATGGGTTTCCCCTTATCCTTCTGCCTCGCTCTATCCCCCATGGTATAAAAAAAAAAACTCAACACACAGAAGTAGTAGTTCCGGTATACACGGTCGCACTTAGTACAACTACAGATAACAACAGTAAAAGTGTGGTTCCCGTATTTAGAAATATAATATTTTAAAATTGTCAAAACCATAAATACTAAAAAGTGTAGTTCACGTATTTAGGCAACATAAAAAATATAACGGTGGCTGAATCACAGCCCCCGCAACCGACACCTGACAACTGGCAAATCCTAACGCCACTAGCTGTCAACTGTCATCTGACGTACGCCCCCGTCAAACGTCAAAACGTCATTGTCGCAACTTAACCTAAGAGACACGCGGTCTCCACGTGCCACGTGGATCAGAGGGACAACCCACCACCTCCCATGGCCCTTCCAACCTTCATGGTTTTACGGGCCGAATCTTCGGGAGAATGCACGAGGCCCTGCTACTTCTTTGGCTTTGCTCCTCGTGTATCTCTTCCCTCCCTACTAGTTATTTGTTTATCTTAGCCTTGTCCCTATATGACGCTTCCCCCTGAAGGGGCGGTCTTTAGCCATCCCCAATTGGGGTAGACAACACATTTCCATTACTCGCTCGCCTCCAGAGGCCACCTTTTGTTATACCAGGCGTTCGAGAATTTACTAAGCCTATTATAGTTCGTCTGGCTCTCCCCGAGACCCGTAAAGTGGACCGGCCCCGTCTCCGTTAACGCGATGCCGTCTAACATTGCGGCCCTTTCTTCTTGGTATAGCGCGCATTCCCACAGAATATGGTCCCGGTACTCTTCAGCAGAGCCGCAGTGGCACATCCCATTTTACGCTAATCCCATGTCCCTCAGCCGTCCCCTAAAGCACCCATGCCCCGTTAAAATTTGCGAGGTAGCATGGTCCGGCTCAAGCCACCTCGCCTTCATCCTGCCCTCTACCGTGGGAAAGAAGCGATACAGGTCGCGCCCATCCTCACTCCCCTCCCACCTTTCCTGCCACTGCACCATGAGCCTACTTTTGCAGGTGCTGCGGAGCACTTTCCTGTCCACAGAGCTAATTTTCCCGTCCACCGTTGTCTCTACCGCAAATCGGACCTGTAGGTCGACCGGTAGCACTCCTGCCAGCACAGGCAGCGCAATCGTACTGACCGACCTATATGCCTTCGTCAGGAGAATCAACGGAGCACGTTATGCACGAAGTAATGCACTCCTGACCGTGTACATGGTCGCTCTATGATGCCACACTTTTGCCGCTTAATTTAAAATCCCTACGAAAGTCCCCATATATATAATTTTAAGAGCTGGGTATTTCCCATACTCCTGGCGGCACGTTCACTAATGTCCACTGCGTGTGCGGCGAATGAGCCCTTCGAGTCTATAGTGACTTCTAAAATAGACACCTAATCCACCACCTTCACAGATTTGCCTACCATGTGAAACACTGGCGGTCTCTGAAGCCTCCCTTTGAGGCATAAAGCCCTAATTTTTTTCCACGGAAAAGTTGAGCCTATTTCTGCTCCCCCACTCGGCTATTAGAGGCAGAGCTTCCGCAGACTTTTCCTCGATCTCCCTCCTCGAGTTTTCCTCTATTGTGAGGGTGATATCTTCTGTGTAAGCGGCAATCACTACCCCCTGCGGCATTGGTGTTTTGAGCAGGTTGTCCAGCAGCCCGTTCCACAAGGTCGGCCCAAGCACCGACCCCTGCGGGCACCACATTGTGGACGCTTTCCACTCCACCCCGTTTCCCACGAACATACCCACCCGTCTCCGAGCGAAGTAGCCCGCCAACATCCTGTAGATGTTTGGAGGGCAACCCCGCTGCTTGACCTTGAGCATTATCATGGGCCACCAGGCATTGTCAAAGGCACCCGATATGTCATGTAGGATAGCAAATACGTACTTATGCGTGCTGCTCCCTGCTCGCCCCAAAACGTCCAGTAGTGCCGTTGTAGTTTACCTACCCCTTATGACACCATGCTGGTTTTCGGAGTCACCCCCGAAGGCGTTCGGTGCACTCAGCAGCATCAACTTCTCTAAAATCTTTCTCAGAACCGGTAGCAGTATTACTGGGCAGTAGGCCTTTGGGTCGGATAGTGATTTCCCGTTTCTCTTTGGTAGGACCACCAGTCTTCCATCTTTCCATATGCGTGGGAAAATGCTCTCTCTGAAACACGCCCTGTACGCGTTCGCTATCTCCGCCTGTCCTACCTTCCAGGCTTCTTTGACTATGCGGGCATTCAGTCCGTCCAATCCCGGTGCCTTGTTTGGTAGGCTGATAATCACTTTACCCACGGCTTCCGTGCTTGGTTCTTCCGCATCGTCCCCTGGGGGAACTATAGCCGCGGCAACCCTCACCTGATGATGGTAATCGGAGTCCCTTGCTACGTCGTCGTCGGGGCACAACGACACGAACAACGCCTTAATGGACTGTTCCACGCTGTCTGTATGCCCCTCCAACAACCTAATCCCGTTTACAACGTTCCTGGGGGGCCGAACGGGCTCAACAGCAGTTCTGTATGCTATTTCCCAAGGGTCGCTGTTACCGGAATTTGCGAGTTCCCTGACATATTTTTCGTGTGCCTCCCGCATCTCTCTCCTATATGCTGCCCTCGCCTCGTTGTACCTAGTCATTAGGACCCCTTCGGCAAATCCCCCCGTGCCCCTGCGTCTCTGCCGAACCCTCCGCGCCCTATTATTCTGCCTACGCATTTGTTCTAACTTGGGATTCCACCAGGAGTGTACTTTACAGGTGTCCCGTTGGAAAGGCAGCCCTCTGTGTAGCTGCATTCAGAGTCCTGTACTGCTCCGCCGCCCCCCCTCTGAGCTCTGCTCTACCTAGACGGACATTAAGCACCGACCGAAAACGTGACCAATCCACTCCACGTGTCCTGTATCGCGCCAGGTCTATTCCTGGCTCCCAAGCGCTTTCAACCTCTATGGTATTTTGGTCTCCTCCAGGTCTACCCAATATAAAAGTTATCAACTGGTGGTCACTACTGCTAGCTCAGCTCCCTCATGCACTGTCCATGTTCCTGCGCAACATTACGTGACTCACGGTCCGGTCGCGCGGGCTACTGCGGGGAGAGGGGGACTTACCGCTCGCAGGACATTCGCCCCACCGGCACTACTCGTATCGCAAAACTATGTAATGCACGCGCGGCTTGTAATCCTTTTCTATAATTATACAGTTCATTTAATTAACTATCAAGAAGTTTTATTAGACTGAGATCACCAAAGGCAAAAATCTGGAGCTCAGTCGTACATTAATGGTCCTTCGAAACCGTAGTGAATCAGAGAATATTGCCGTCTTGAGTTGCATACATATCTACTTAAAAACCGCCCGTGGACTTTGGATCGCCCGCCTTTGACCGCTCACAGGACACGTAGCGGTCACTTAGAGGACAGCCACCGCGGATGGATACAAAGCGTACAGAGTGAGTCCGTTCCTTTTTTTCCTGCCTTTCATCATCTTACAAGAATTTAAAATAGCACTACACAGATCAGGCATAGTTGATCTTTTCTATAATTGTTGTTAATTCAGTTGATTGATAAATAGCCTACTTTTATACCTCCATAATTCAAAATATTTGCTTACCTAGCTGTTTTTTTTTTCATTTTTTCTTTACATACCTATTTGCCTTTTATAATTTTTAGTTGCATATCTTTCGTGCCCGTTTTTATGCATAATTCAAAATAATTGCTTACCTAGCAGTTTTTATTCTTATTTTCTTTACTTATTTGCCTTTTATTATTTTGGTTGCAAATCTTTCGTGCCTATTTTTATACATAATTTAAAATAATTGCTTACCTAGCTGTTTTTATTACTATTTTCTTTACTTTTTTGCCTTTATTATTCTTAGTTGTATATCTTTCGTGCCTTAACTCAACATGCCAGATTTAAAAGAACTTATTAAGAAGCGTGGAACTTATAAAGCAAAGTTTGAGTTAACTTTGCTTTATAAGTTCCACGTTTCCACGTTTATTAATTTTATTAAATTATTGCCAAACACAAATTTAGATTCATTCCAATTAGCAGAATTAGAATATCGAGTTAACCTAATGGAAGCCTCATACAAGGATTTTGACGTTTTGCAGTCTGAGTTGGAGTTGTTGTCGGAGAATACCAAGGAAGCATATAAAGATCGCGAGCAGTACGAGCAGCAGTACTTCGCGCAAGTGTCGCATGCGCGTGCTCTGCTCGGCCCTGGCCGACCTCCGTCTTCGGCGTCCGGCTCCACCACCGACCTCAGCCCCCGGCACGACTCTGATTGCAAGCACGACTTCGTGAGGCTACCAAAGATTGACCTGCCTCATTTCAGCGGCGACTTTAGAGCTTAAGAAGAGACGGCGAGTTTAGAGATACGTATATATCTTTAATTCACAACAACGAAAGTATACAAGACATCAACAAATTCCATTACCTCCGCGCAGCCCTATCAGGTAGTGCTGCTTTAGTTATTAAAAGCATTGAGTTTCAAACTTCTAACTATCTAATAGCATGGCAGTTATTATCTGAAAGATATGATAACGAGAGACTTCTAATTAGCAATCACTTACAATCTTTGTTTAACTTTCAAAACATAAACGTAGAATCTAGTAGCTCTATTCGAAATATGATAGATGTCACTAATAAAAATTTAAGGGCCCTTGCAACGTTAGGCCAACCAACAGAACACTGGGATACATTAATTATTTATTTAATGTCAAAAAAATTAGATCCTGTGACCAATCGTTACTGGGAAGAATACAAAAATAATTTAAATATTTATCCAAATTTAAAACAATTTTTAAAATTCTTATCTAACAGGGCTGATTTACTTGAATCGTTGATATTTGATCACATTAAAAATACTAACAATAAATGTAGTACGCACACAATAAATTCAAACACAAATACCAATAATAAAACTAAAAATACATTAATTTACACAAAACAAAAACATAACATTAATCAAATGAAGTGTCCAATGTGTTCACAAGATCATTATTTATTTTCCTGTCAATCTTTTCGAAGTCTAGACACAGACACAAGAATTAAAAAGGCAACAGAAAGTAATGTTTGCACTAATTGTCTTCGTCCAGGACATACACATAAAACATGCAAGTTATCACATTGCAAATATTGTAAAAATGAGCACAATTCTCTTTTACATAAAGAATCCTTTACAGAACAGACTAATAAACACATAACGTTATCTTCTTTTTCTTTTCCTACTAATCAGGCCCATGTATTGCTAGTCAGGCCCATATATTGCACAGCATTGATGAGGGTGGCAGATGCTCGAGGTACTCTTCATACCGCCAGAATTTTACTGGACAGCGGCAGTTCCTCGAACTTCATCACACAAGACCTCTGTGGAAAGCTCGGTTTGGTAAAACGCGACGTTAGTTCTACTGTCTCAGGTATTAATGGTCAAATTTCTAAAACCTCAGAAAGTTGTAGTCTTACACTGCACTCATATTTTAGTGGTTATAGGGCAAACATAGACTGTTTCGTCTTACGATCAATTACACAGTCGCTGCCTGGTTCTTACTTGGATACGAAGCATCTGTCCATTCCACCTGGTCTTCAGCTAGCTGATCCCTCCTTTTATATACCATCAGCCATCGATATTCTTGTAGGCGCTGAGGTATTTTGGGACGTCTTAGGTTCTGAAAATATTAATTTAGGCCAAAACAAACCTAAATTACAAAATACAAAATTAGGTTGGCTAGTCTCAGGTTGTGTGTATCTGCCTCAACCTCGTACACAATCTGTTTGTCATTTTTTATCACATGAGGAGTCCGACCAACTTACTCGCTTTTGGGAGCTTGATACAGTGCTCTCCAGTATCTCTTTGTCTTCAGAAGAGCAGGCTTGTGAGAAGTTGTTTCATGACACCACACGTAGAAATGATTGTGGTCAATTCATCGTTACCATTCCATTGAAAGATTCACCTGAGTGCTTGGGTGACTCTTATGCAATGGCTAAGTGTAGGTTTCTTTCCCTAGAACGTCGATTCGAACGTGATACTTCATTTAAAAAACAGTACTTAAATTTCATACAAGAATATATTACCTTAAACCATATGTCACTTAATTCAGAAAAATCAAAACACAATTATTATTTGCCACATCATGGTGTCATACGCGAGTCTAGTTTAACCACCAAACTTCGTGTGGTCTTCGATGGGTCCGCGTTAAGTACCTCAGGCAAGTCTTTTAACAGCATTCAAATGGTAGGTCGAACCATACAGGAAGACATACTTTCTATTCTTTTAAGATATCGTCAACATAAATATGTCGTTACAGGCGATATTGAAAAAATGTACAGAGCTGTGCTAGTAGAGCCTTCTCAACGTTCTCTACAGCAAATAGTCTTTAGGTTTGACCCTTCCGACAAACTTAAAACCTATACATTAAATACCGTTACTTATGGTACTGCATCGGCCCCATATTTAGCCACTAAATGTTTAGTGTCCCTTGCAGACTATTGTTCAGACTCTAAAGTAAAGGAGTCTATTAAAAGAGACTTTTATGTCGACGACTTCTTAAGTGGTGGTGATACTATTGAGTCCGTCATAGCTTTATGTAAAGGAGTAAGTAACATATTAGAATCTGCAAAATTTCATCTTCGTAAGTGGCAATCAAATAATACAACAATTTTAGAATCGATACATAAATTTAATTCAAAAATTAAAAATAAAACTTTAAATTTAAATGACGGCTCACCTAGTAAAACTCTCGGTTTGTTTTGGGATAGCAATTCAGATCATTTATTTTTCTTAATACAATTAAATCCTACATCTAAAATTACAAAACGAAATATTTTATCTTTGATAAGTCAAGTTTTTGACCCTCTTGGTCTTGTTGGACCATGTATAGTTCAGGCTAAGCTCATGATACAGCAACTATGGATATTAAAATGTAATTGGGATGAAGAAGTACCCGTAGATTTACAATCCCAATACATCGATTTCATAACAACACTACCAGCACTTAATTCTCTTAAAATTCCTAGGTGGGTCTCTTGCACCGATCCATCTATAATTGAGCTTCATACCTTCACAGATGCTTCAGAAAGAGCTTATGCTGCTTGTGTTTATGTAAGAACTGTTTCAGCCGACGGATCAGTGTGTGTGCGTCTTTTAGCTTCTAAAAATAGAGTCGCACCCATTAAGCCCACAACCATACCTCGATTGGAGTTGTGTGGTGCTTTACTAGGAACTCGACTGTTTCTGAAGGTAAAAAATTCTCTTACTCTATCTTTTAGTCGCTGTTACTTTTGGTGTGACTCTACCATTGTGTTGAGTTGGCTTTCTACACCACCAAATCGACTTAAGCAGTTTGTCAGTAATAGAGTAAGTGAAATTCAAGAAATTACTTCAGGCCTGACTTGGAGCTACGTGCCCTCTAAACAAAATCCCGCTGATCTTAACTCTCGGGGGGTGAAGGCTAATTGCATTAGCGTTTCTACTCTCTGGTGGTCGGGACCTGATTTCCTCAAACACACTGATATTAAATTCCCTACACCTCCTAATAATCAACTAAATACTCTACCTGAGATTTCTTTACATATATCTATTGATAAAAATATTCTAGCAACTAATGATAATAATAATAACTTAATTTTGAATTTAATACACAAGTCATCTTCTTTTACAAAATTAATTAGAGTTGTAGCCTTTATACAAAAGTTTATTAATAAATGTAGAAAATTATATAAAACACAAACACCGTACTTAACCTACACAGAATTACAATCGTCACACAACTTAATACTAAAATTATCTCAGCAGGAAATGTTCCCTAAGGAATATCAATGCTTACAAGCAAAGCAACCTTTACACAAAAAGAATCGTTTACTTAGTCTTTCTCCCTTCATGAGTTTAGAAAATTTAATACGTGTAGGTGGGCGCCTTAATAATTCGAATTATGCTTATGAAGTTAAACACCCTATTTTATTATGTAGTAAACACCATTTGACAAAAATAATATTTAAAAAAGAGCACAAAACGCTTTTTCATGCTGGACCCCAGCTACTTCTAGCAAACATCAGACTTACCTACTGGCCATTAGCTGGCAAAAATCTAGCAAAACAAACAGTACGTAACTGCGTTCGCTGTGTTCGTTTTAAAGCTCAGCCCGTCCCGGTTATTATGGGTGATCTACCCAAGGATAGATCTAATCTTGAGTTTTCCTTTTTAAACACAGGTCTTGATTACGCAGGTCCAGTGCTGATAGCCGACCGTAAGGGTAGGGGTTGCAGGTTATCGAAATCTTACATTTGCATTTTTGTGTGTTTTGCAGTCAGAGCCGTTCACTTGGAGCTTGTCTCGGACCTTACAAAGGAGGCCTTTTTAGCAGCCTTCTACCGTTTTATTAGCCGTCGCGGTAAGCCTCGACGCGTATATTCCGACAATAACACAACCTTTGTGGGAGCTTTTAACGAGCTTTCACGCTTCTTAAAGGATACATTTGGCTACATTGAATCAGACATAAGTAACGAAGGCATAGAGTTTAAATTTATACCAGCCTATTATCCCCATTTTGGTGGCCTTTGGGAGGCAGCATTAAAGTCCACCAAGCATTTACTTAGAAGAGTGATGGGCTTAACTCATCTAACTTA
>NJDD01000283.1:5633-44609 GCA_002245505.1 Calephelis nemesis
TTTTGTCAATGCACATAAAATCCGCTGTTTGAAATTTAGTCAGCCATTTTGTTGATTAAAATTTTAAACAAGGGTCCGAGGTTGCTTAAAGTGACAGCTATTTAAGAGTATATTTAAACAAATGATTAACTCTAAATAGCGTTTATGAATAAGATTTTTTTTAAACATTACTTAAATTGGTGATTAAAAGTTAAACAACGTTTATGAATAAGCCTGCTAGTACTATAATCATTTAAGAGCAAAAAAAATGTTAATACCGACTTCAATTTTAATTAAAATGTTACTTAAATACACAAAAATTGCGTATTTGGATTCTATCACATATATAGACTTGGAAGTAATGTTGGTCACATTCAGATTCACATCTCGGAAGTGCGCTTTATAAATAAAGAATAATATTTAAAACCTCCATTTGCTCAAGTCGGTTAAAAAGTCTTTGATTTATATTTGTCATTGACTAATCTAATTAGTATGAGGATAACAAATGTATGACTGATTTTCCTCTGCAGGTATATGTAAAACGACTTGATACAACGATACCTAGTAAACAGAAAAATTGTTTCACTGGTTGTTTTAAAATGTAATTGAAATTAAAAATAGTTAATATCACAAAAACCATACAATGGGTACTTCTGACTAGTCTACAATATAATCTAAAAGCTAAAATCGGATCGGAAAGCGGCCTTTCATTGTATCCGGTGAAAGACATTTTCATTGTGCTCAACGGGCTTATTTTTTTTTAATACCAATAATATATTTTTTAAATGTTTTGAAATCTTATAACAAAATCTTTATATCATCTAAGTTTATTACACTTTTTACATTCATTTAATGTTCTGGAATTTTGTTGTAAAACATAAACATTGGTCCGCGAAGGGTTTAGCTTATTCTGTGGACAAGATATGTAAAAACATTTTCTTGACATGAATTCGGGTCCTTTATCTGGTGGAAACTGTCAGATGGTATTATTCGATGAGGTTTTGTGGGAGCTCGTGCGGTTTTGTAGGTTTGTTTGACGCGTTATCCAAATTGAATCTAACCCCAATGTAAGCAAATTGTATGCTTGTGTTGTGTGTTAGTCAATGATAGTAACACATAGAAATACTTAAATAGATACCAGTATATATTAAATATACACCCAGACAGGGTATATAAAAGTCAGACATTTAAATTTACATCACTTAAATACCTTACGTCGAGAATCGTACCCGAGCCTCGCAGCCAGTCGTTTGAAAACCCAGACCAACGAGACGGCCTAAGGGTATAAATTATAATTGCACGTTTTGGATCATAGTACAGATATGAATGTGATTATATACTTTTGTCACAAATATCCATTATATATGTAGTTTGTTGACCAATTCACAGTTTTTTTTATGGTTTTTTAACCAACTAAAAAGAAAGTTCTCAAGTCAATCAAAAGTTTTAAATTGTTTTTTCACACATTAATGACTAGAATATAATATTAATACAAAATAGAATTGTTCATTTGGTTTTTCGGAAATGGCTTTAACGATTCAGAAAATTTGGTAACTGAGGGTTTTTTTATGAAGTTTTCAATTTATCTTGGCTTACCTATTGGTAAGTGACGAAATATTGGAGGTAACGATAAGACAAACTACAAATTGGGTTGGTACCAATAAAAAAATAACGAAAAAAGAATAAAATCTGAAAGGTTTAAAGAATTTTTGGAAGATTAAAACAAAGTCATAAGTGGGAATGTATGGACAAAATATATTGTTTAAACAAGCATTTTTATGTAATAAATTGCGAACAAGCACAGAGCTCTTCTAATGATAAGTGACAAACCTAGTCTATATACACCACAGGTGTTATAGGTATGTCGCTGTCTTGTAGCCGAGATGTTAATTTTACTGTGCAAGTCGACAAACCTACCTACCGGATAACAACTAAAATATTACCCTTCGAACCGAAACCCTGTACGTAAGGCGGTGGAACTTTACCATGGCAAGTAGCACACAGAACCGCCAGATCCAGATCAGCCTAATTAATTATTCCTAAGTAATGTACCTTATCTATAGACACTTTGTTTACGCGTTTTTGGCCACAGAAGGGTTACTCTCGAATCTCGATTTTATGCAAATTGAAAATTGTAATCGGATCTGTCATTTTCGGTGCTCTTGAACACAATGCTTGCGGATTGTGTTCAATACAGTAACTCTTAATTGTTAATTGCAACAAATACAGACAAATTACAAATACATCAAAATACCTAACTTAAACTAAGAAAATACACAAAGGCGGCCTTCTCAACGATCTCTTCCAGGCAACCCTATAGACTAGGGTAGAAGCCTTTAAAAATAATAAAAAGTGAAATAAAATAGTAGTAGGATGAAACCCATTAGAAAAGGAGGAGAATATGATCAAAATGAAAGGAAAAATAAATTACGGTCGATCCGAGTTCGGGAAGTGGGAGGGAAGGGGGGTTTAAGGATAAAAAATGGTTTATCTTGATTTCCGGCAAAACTAAAAGTCCTATCGAAAAAAGTCAAATGGCAGAGTTGTAGGTAATAAAAAAGATCTAACACTTTTGTATTAACACTTTTTTCACATAACCTCAAAATTTATGTGAAAAATTCAAAAAACCAAGTTTTTGGTTTTTTATTTTTATCTTTTACAAAAAATTCTTTTTTTTAACGAAATATGGTTAAAACTTACCTTTTTATGTCCCAAATATGCTGTTATTTATTTGATTTAAATTGTTTATTTTTTCACCTTATTTTGAATTAAAATCGAAAAAACACCCTAATTTTCAATCGAAAACTCACCTGTCAAAATATCAGCTTTTTTCAAAAAGTTGGTACGTTTTCTGTTCGTTGAAATCTCTTCTTTTCGATGGTGAAAAAAAAATTATATGTTATTATAGTAAATCTTCACAGAAAATGCAAAAAATCGAAAAAAACTCGAATTCGAAATTTTTTTAAATTTAAGAAAAAGGTGTCTAATGTCAAAAAATCTTTAAAAAAGCACCTAAGCTTTAAGCTTAACCTAAGCTTTAAGCATCCTTAAAAAAGTAACTTCACGCCCATATCCCCGAAGAGGTAGGCAGAGGCACAACCAGGGCACCCACGACTAGCCGAAGACACTAAGTCCCACAATGTGATAGGTGGCAAGCCTATCGCCAACCGGGCACATTTCCAATCCCGACCAACATTTTTTTTTAGAAAATTGGAAAAATCCAATTTTCCTTTTGTTGGCCGACCCGGGATTCGAACCCAGGACCTCATGCAATCAAGTCAAACACCCGGACCGCTAGACCACAGAGGCGATAGCATCCTTATTTCTTACAAACACGCTTATTATGAAGACTCTTGACACCACCCCCGGATAGGCACTTATTATGCTCCATATTAAGCTTCTAATAGGTACTTAGTATGCTCTATATGTCAACTTAAACCTTGACTTATGTTAATTTATGTTCATTAATACGATAGAGTAAGATTAATCTTAGCCAGAGGTTGACAAAAAAGCATTAACATCTTTGGTGTCTCGTGTTTATAGGTGTTTTACTTGCCATTGAGGAATCGGAGCTCGTTTAATGTTTGCCCTTATAAAAAAAAACAAAGGTAGCTGCCATATAAATTGCAATTTTGATTTCCCTCGGAATTGTGTTTGTTATGAAACACGTCAAACTCAATTTTTTCTATTACACCAACTTCATCCAATTAAAATTGGACAAAGCTTTCCAATTCTGTGGTGCACTGTTTGTCACTCGTGATACCAGTCGAGGCCTAGCACTCCAACTAGGAGGTCGTGCGTGTGGTGCTGTGATCTATATTGTGTCCATGACGTCTCATCAGTAATTGGTACAGCCGACATGTCGAAAGTCAAGGTAATCTAATTGTTTTCGTACGTTTTTTGCCCGGATTTTTAAGGAACACATGCGTCTTAAGTAAACTTGACTTTTTCAGGTTTACTTTTGGTAGTTTTGTATTTGAATGACGGTAATAAAAAAAACAATTTACATTTTTAAATTTAATTGCGTTTAGAAATAAAGACCGGGCACATAATGCACCATTAATATGTGTGGAGTCTACAGTGTTGTTTTTTTATTTTATTACAAAAAGAGTAAAACCGTAACACGATAATGACAAACACTAACTGCTTCAAAAATTGTGGCAAATGTACTAATCTGGGTGAGTCTTTGAAACTCTACCATCCGATAACACCCCATTAGCATCTTTGGTGCCCGTACGTGGTTTGTATTTCTTACGAATAAAAAAGAATGAAGGCGTTCACTCCTATCTGCTATCATCTATAGCGGAACACGACAATGACAAACACTGACTTTATGACACCAAAATGAATTATAGTGGAAATCTGGACAAGTATTCAAAGGACTCTACCAACCTAGTAGGACTGACTCTACAAGTGGGAAACTGATTTAATGTTCAACAAGTGGAGAATGGGGTTGTCACATCTCAACGTCACAAATATATATTTTAGCTGGACACCTACTATGACAACAAAAGTGACAAAGTCTAATGGAATAAAAGAACCAAGAGATGATCGACATCAAATAAACTTTATTTTAAATGTTATTGTGATAAATTTCATCAAAATTCGATTTAGATTTTTTGAAAATTACATCGGAGAAAAACGTAAAGCAGTATTGTAGCATTTGTTCAAATAGATCTAGCGTTGTGTTCGTCTATTAAATGTCGAGTAATTTAATTTGTGTCTCGTACATTTTTTGGGAACAATGAACATGACAACAAACTTAATTATATCCAACTCATCAAACTCATACTATTTTTTATATAGTATCAGAGATTATTAAATATATTTTGTCTTTGATAATACTAAAATGCAAAGAAGCAGACGAATTTTCTTAGTGTATAGACACCAGGTGATAATAATGCGTTGCCAACTTGAGTATGTTGGGCCTCGTACTAAAGTAAGATTACTGACTAGCCAAATCTCTAATCCGGAATACATCATCGATAAGCACTGACGTTATTAAGTCAGGAATAGGAAAAATGGTGATATAAATTCTGGCCATTTGCTGCGAAACTCTTCACGGTGCTAACACCGTGAAGTGTGACTGAAGTTTAGCCCTCTATTTATCTTTTACAAGCTGCCTGGTTGGGAGGCTCTATCCTGGAAAGAAGCTACACGTACAATATATGTCAGTCATAAATTCAAAATAATCTTATCTTTATAGTTAATATTTATCTACTCTTTTCTTTGCACAACGATATAAACAACTAAATATTAAAACGTGTTATTTTAGCTAATTTTACGTAGTAAATGTGTAAAAGAAATGTTACAAACATATTTAAGTATATCAACATATTCTACCATATTTTGGTGTGCAAATATTTTAATATTAACAAAAAATATCATTTAATTACATACACATTAACTTTTAAGGCAATTGTTTATATTTGTAACGAGTTTAATTACTTGCAAAATGAAATTTATTTATTTGCCGAAAATGTATGTTAAAAGCTGTTACAAAAGATATTTGTTAATTCATTCTACCACATTATGGTGTGCAAATTTCTTTAAAATTATACAAATTTATTATTAAGATTTATAACATATTATGTTTTAAATATTTGAACAAAATTTTAAAATATAATTAGGTTTAACCCTAACTACCATAAGCTAGTAAGTCACTGGTTTTTTTTGTGCTTGAAATTCATTGATACGTCTTCGAATTTTGCTCCTTAATCCGACTAAGCTAGTGCTTGCTTAGCACAACAATAAGCATATAATAAGCATATTGAAAATCTTGTGAAAACATTAACTCAATACCTTGATCGTTATCGTGACTTCTAAAAGCAATACTGTTTCATTAATACATTGTGGCAAGTTTGGCAACACCAAACCCTTTATTCCATGTACAATAAGCCGTTGTTTAAAGTGGGCAGTTAGTTATTATACCACTAATAGTGTTTAATAGTTTACGGCAAGGACCATAAAGGTACCTGACAAAAAATTACGTCCAGATTCCAGAAAAGTCAGGCACAAGTATAAAAAGGGTCATCGGCAAATTTTGCATACTTAATGAATAAAAGATTCACCTAATTGTGGAATCTGGTCGGAGCAAAAATGAAAGAATGTTACTGGTACAAGAATTTTTGTTAAACCAAAAAAATGTAGGTTTAGTACAGGAAATTTTATCAAGTCCAAACACAGAATTGGCAAAAAAAAAATTCCCAGCTGACCAATGTCATTTAAGTATAGGTAATAAAACTATTATTAAGTAGGTATTAAATTTTTGTATCTTTACATTATTTTTATTGTAATATGAGGGACAAAAGTGTGATCGGGTGCGACGGGGTTGACTTGCTTTTGAACAAAACCCCTTTAAAATATTAGCCTAAATAAATAAAGTTTAACAAAGGTTAAAACTATTCGGTAGAGCTACTAAAACCTAAAATAAAACTAGGACTAAAAGTCCAAGAATGTGATATGTGTATAATAATAATAATAATAAATCATCTTTATTTCACATAAACCTACAAGAGGCACTTGTGACGGGTCTATATATAATAATAAATCTACCACCGGATCGGAACGCGGCCGCACACTGAGAAGATCCGGCAAGAAACTCAGCGGGCTTGTCTTTTTTTTTCTTACTTTAAAATATATTTACAATAATTTATGTAATGATACAATATATTTTATTAGAGATTGGCATGAGGAGCAATTAATCACAAGCAGTCTTATCTGCTAAATATTCAGCAATGTTATAATAACCTTTTTAATTTAATTTACATTTAACACATTTCTTAAATTTATTAATTGGAAGTTCTTTCATATTAGTGGGAAGTTTATTGTAGAACTGTATACATAGGCCTATGAAAGAATTGCTTACTCCAAAAGTGTGGAGTTGCTTACTCCAAAACTGTGGCAAAGCTATCATCAACCGGTCACTTAACTAATGCTAAAATTAAAAAAAATTGAAAATATCCTTTTTTTCGACCGATCCAAGGATCAAACCTGGGGCTTTATGTAGTCCTTTATGTTAAAGTCCAAGAATGTGATATGTGTGGCAAAATTATCATCAACCGGTCACTTAAATAATGCTAAAATTTAAAAAAATTGAAAATATCTTTTTTTCGACCGATCCAAGGATCAAACCTGGGGCTTTATGTAGTCAACACCGGATGAAATTACCAAAGACACACATCATCATTTTCTATAATATTGTACTAGAAGAAAAAAATATACCTATTTGTATTTAATTTTACTTATGACCCATTCTGTAACAAAAAGTAAGTTTTAAAATCATGAAAATTAAAATAATAAAGTTGAAAAACATTCAAATTTAATTTTAAAAATTTAAAATCACAATAAATTTTCTTAAGCAAACATGTGACTCCTTATTTGAAACAAACAACAAAAAGTACCTACTTTAATCAAAACATCTTTTATCAAAAAAAATTGTTTGGCAAAAAAAAAAACTGTTTTCGTGATATATTCATTTTTATAGTAAAATTACTTACTTAACCTAAACGATAAGCTGCATTTACAGAAGTAGCAGAGCCTTTACCATGAGTTGGTATAGATTACGTAAGCTGAGCCCTTACCGAGAGATTACGGCTTGTCAAGTTTACTATATTCGCTACCGTCACTCTAAATTATTTGTATGAAAACTTTGTACAGCGTCTCTATCGATAACTAAGAGAAACACATTTTTAGACAAAAATGTCATAGATATCAGATCAGAAACAAAAATTGGGATATTTTACTAAGACTTAAAATTATTTAAGTACTTATACTTATACCGTACTTAAAATATTTTATTAGTATCCTCGTTTAGTCAGATTTTTGTATGTTTTTAGGTTAAGTTTATTTAAACAAAACTGTCTATTTTAAAATATTTGAGATATTTTGAGATCTTAGCCATGTTCTCGCCAAACAATATCATGACACTTGATTGAATTATAGTTTATTTTGAATAGAAATGCAAATGTCATAATTACTTAGCCGGTTCGGAAATCCGGTCAAATCCAACCAGATTGAGAATAATACCGACTAATCTGACTTCTTTTTAAGTTATTTTTTTTAGCGCTTGCTATTGTTTTTTACCTCAACGATGTAGTAATAAAATTGTAGCCGGTTTATTGCAATTTTACTGCGCTTATATTATTGCAGTGTACATTACCTCTAGCAAGAGGCAGCACTATCTTATCTATACCTTAAGTCAATTAAATTTGTTTCATTTTCAGGACAAACACATGTATACTAAAAAATTCAAATCGACAGACTTCGTTCACATAGCACTCTATACTCTTTGCTTATCCTGCAGGAGGGAATTGGCGTAAAGATATGCATGCTTAAGTTAAATGACCTGCACTTTCAAATGTTTCTCTATGTTCCGGATTTCAAGCACTTAGGGCATTTCATACTTATCGTTTCTAATTCTCTTATCATGTCTGTAATTTCAAAACTACAATGCTTATGACTTAAAAATACGGGGCAGTATGTGAAGCATATTCTACAAATTAGGAAGGAATAAATCAAATCTGACCACGCGTTTATGAATTCACGCTCATTTCACATTTCCAATTTTACCGCTCTGGCACGGGAACCCCTTTAGACATTGGGATAAAAAGTCCTATTACCTTCCCCGGAACGTAAAGCATCTACCAGCAAAATTTTATTACGGTCGTTACGGCAGATTCAGTGGTAATTGCGGTCATGATACAGACAGACAAGCTAACATACAGGCAGACAGACAGACAAACAGCCAGACAGAAAAATAGATAAAATTTCTACAAATACTATAAATACTACTGTTGCCCCTTTTCAGTCACCTGTACCATTTAAAAAAATATATCTTCAATGTATAGAATTCATACCTCTACAGTTTTATTAGAAGTATATACGAGTATGATAAAGACTCATCTGTACATACGATTATATCATTGCATGGTCCACCAAGTGCACAGAGTATGCACCCCGGTGATACAAACACGTTGTTGTTCTGGCACGTAATAATTAATTAGGCACATATTCACGCCAGCGTTTACATAACGTGTCCAGTTACATTGAAGCAGTGAAGCCTCTAATCTTGTATTTTTTACGCGTTTCAACTGGCACAAGCATGTGCTTCTCAGGCACTCAAATGAGAACAACAATGAATAACTTAATCTACTACTTGTTGTTGCTCGAGACGTACGCGTGTTAAAATTACTGTTTTCGGTTAATGATGGGAACTATATTTCTCCGCAGTGAGAGGTATTTTAAATATTGTAATAATATATAATCTATTACTATGCAAAAGTTTGCTAAAACCCGTTTAGCAGTTTTTGTGAGAAAGTAGAAAATACACACCAACAAAAAATTTGATTATCCTCCTTGCGGACTGTATGTCTTACAATAATACTATATTCCGATCCGGTGGTAGTTCTAGTATTATATATAATACATATATTATATATAATATAGACTCGTCACAAGTGCCTTTTGTAACGTGAATGTGAATAAAAATATGTTCTATTCTATTAAGCAATAACTTTTTTCAAAAGATATCACTGTTTAATCCTTAAAAATATTTAGTTTGATTACTGTTTTATCTTAAGTACAAATTATATTTGAAAATAATTTTGCGAGTGCCTAGAGTGCTATGCAAAATCTCGACTAGGCCACCTTCCTTATTCTTGCAGGCATAATGTCAGTGCTTGCTATTGGCCCATTCTGGGCTTGGGATAGAGTAGCCGCTAGACACGTGGTTAAGATCTTAGCTATAATAGAGCGATGCGCATATAGGCGACGGTTACATATTATTATCAAGAGACCTTGAAATCAGGATTCAGGAGTACGAGGTACAAACCACGACTAGCCGAAGACACGTCCCACAACGTGAAAGGTGGCAAACCTCTCACTAACCGGTGACGTAAGCCCGAGCAACGTTGTTTTATTTTTTTGAAAATTTGATAAAAAACCAAGTTTTGATTTTGTTGCCGGACCCAGGAATCGAACGCGTTACCTCATGACGTCAAGCCTAACATCGACTAATATACCACAACCTCTAACTACCAAGCAAGAAAGCATTTACCTTGCGTTTTTTAATGATTATCAAATATCCTTGACAAGTTATATGTAAATTAGCTTTAGATGAGACATCTGCATTGACATTTTCACTTCCCAGACGGTAATTTATTCATATCAGCTTAGCCACGTAATGTTCTGGTTTTCATTAATTTCCAATCTCCGTACATGTTGAATTTAGCCGTAAAATTGGCAAATACGGCGATTAAACAATCACGCTACACGCTAGCCACATTAGTACTGGTTGGGATAAATATTTACAAGCGTAGTGTTTGTTACGAGGGTGGCGACTTTTTTTTGTTAAGGCAGCGAACACACGGGTCTCATAATGGTAAGAGATAACGGATCCTTCGCCGTAACCTGCACAGCACTTTACTAACAGTGGTCCTGCACGGAACCATTTAACTTTACTTGTCTTTTTCAAGTTGCTGAGCAAGAAAGCAAATAGTTTATTCAATATGGTAGACCCAGAGCAAAGTATAAAATCTTTGCAAACAGATTAATATGATTAATAAATTAAACGTAATTAGTACTTCAAATATAATTTCTTTAAATTATGATACTCTAACCATTATAACATTTAACTAGAGTTGTATTTTAAGTAGTCTTAAATGAAATTTCATGATTTGGTATCAAATTAGTCCAAATAAAAAAGTAGTCAATTTATTAAATACCTAAAGTTGTGAACCTAGTTATTGAGATATTAACTACAATCATATGTATGTCTTGAATCCCTGTTTGCTAAAAGTAATTATAAAAAACGACGGGTTGCACTCCGGGAGTGCAGGCAAAAGTAAAAACTTAAATGTTAACGTTGTGCATTTTTGATATTTTGGAATGGTTAGGGAATTTTGCACGAATTGCTTTAATTATCAGTATGAAAGTACTATCACTTATATGGTAGAATACGAGTACAATATTTGTTTATTGCGCTATCGTACACAAACATGAGACCACGAAAATTCGCGAGAGCGCCCTGCGCCGTCTAAACGAAACAACAGGCGCAGGCATACATTTTCGCCGCACCGTAGAAAGAGAGGGGGATCCTTTTTCTTCTACGCCACACCGGCTGTTTACTCCTCTATCCGTCTTATGAATTTTCGATCAGATCACGTGTCCTGACGCGAGTTTAGAAGTTTTCACCTATTCCAAAAAAAGTGCGCAACGCCACTCAAGGAGTTTTCATTTTAAAAATCAGAAACGAGTGGGTATAGAGTTAATGATACAAAATAGAAACAGGTTATCAACGACAATCAGTTTTAAATAAGTTAAAAATGTATATATTTTTAATTTGATTTAACGGATTCCGAATCGAAGCCGGAGGTAATGTCAGGAGTGTTAGCAAAAGAGATATGTCTTATGCAAAAATACCGGACAGACACTGAAAATCAAAATATTTCCAAATAAATTTAGAAAATTAAATCAATTTGCTTGATTCGAAAAGTATGGCGGTACGAAATTTCTCTAATTGACTTGCATAAACTTTTCGTAACGTTTGATGGAGTTTTCTGACGCATTTGCTATTCAACCTCCGATCAAACCCCCGATTCCAAACTGTCTGAACCTGAATCAAAACCAAAGTTGTGATAACTTGAAACTTTGTAACATCACTAGTTTTAAGTTATAATAACATAAATACATATACGGGACTATACCTATGATTGTAAACAATGTACCGCACAAAATAGCCGCAATTTCTAGATGCATCACAATGACAAGGGATAAAAATGATTCAGTCCATTGTTGATGGCAATTTTGCACTTGGAGTCTGTCCGAGTGATAGAGATGTTACTATAGTGCCACCTAGATAACTTTGCGCCTGATAAAAAATGGAACTTTCAAAATATTTTTCGAATGTTACCAGATAGTACTGTATGTATTTAATATAGAAAAATGCTATTTTTGGAGAAAATTATCTACAGTCATGAGTTTACTATGCTATTTTTATAAGTATTTTAAACTGTAATTTACAATGTAATTTTTCCCCGTGTTGGTCCGGGCTCCTTTTCAGAATAGACCATCTGCCTTCGTGCCAGGCTGCTCATAAAAGGCAAGCATAGGCTCACTAACACCCGTGACATCCTACTAGGTGGTAGAGTTTCGCAGCGACTCGCCCGAATTGGTACCACCGCCTTACCTATTCCTGCCGGCAAAACGTCAATGCTTGCCGTTGGCGTGTTCCCGTTTGAAGGCATAGGCAGCCGGTAAACTTTCTTTTGCTCGCGGCCTAACACCCCGGCTTCAGGTGGGCAATGCACCATCACCAACTTTGGTGTCTCTAGGCGGCGTGAATTTCTTATCATCAGGAAATCCGTCTTCTTATTTGCCTGACAACATTATAAAAAAACGAAATAGTTACATTTGATTAACGAACCACAAAGCACAAGTTCATTTGAAAAATATAAGCTGAAAGTGAAAGTAGTAAGTAAGGATCCCTTAGTAATTAAGGAGAAACCTCCAAATGCTATTTGAATAAGTATATAAAAAACAAAAAGTAAGTATTTTCTCATCCAAATCTCCAAAGAGGTAGGGAAAAGTACAAATAATTAAGAAAAGGTTTTACGGCAGCCGTTTAATCTATGTTAATATTGATATTTGGTCTGCATAAAATAGGAGGGTAAATTCATTTTTATATTTTTCAACACTAGCAGCGCCCTCCTTGGCGTGCACACTTATCTGGCGCGCACTATACCTTTCTTTCTCATATCTCTCTTAAGTCTGCGAATGTAGACAATTCAACTCTTTAATTGCGTAATTATGATTTACTCTCGTTGGAAAGTTTACGCGAGATATATATTCGGATGCGATGTGAATTTGGATTTTTGTAATAAATTCGCATACATTCTGTTATTTAAAAAGTACTTATTTTTAACTTTCTTTAAACTGATTGTCGTTGATAATCTGTTTCAATTTTGTATCATTAATTTAATACTTGCTTTTGATTTTTTTTATTTATTTAAATCATTTTAGTTATATCACTCTAGTGAAATGTTATGTCCATATCCCCGAAGAGGTAGGCAAAGGCACAACCAGTGCACCCACGACTAGTCGAAGCCACTAAGTCGCACAATGTGATAGGTGGCAAGTCTATCGCCAACCGGGCACATATCCAATCCCGAGTAACGTTTTTTTTTGTTAGAAAATAGAAAAAAACAAATTTTCTTTTTGTTGTCTGACCCGGGAATCGAACCCGGGACGTCACGCAGTCAAGTCCATTACCTGGACCGCTAGAGGAGATAAGTTAATTACGTATTCATTTATTAATTAATAATCTGGATACAAAGATTTTGCAGTTTTGTCCAAGTCAGCCATATTGAAAAAACAATCTGCTTTCTTGCTCAGCATCTTGAAAGAAACAAGTAAAGTGAAATGGGTCTGTGTCAGCAGGACCACTGTAAATAGAGAGCTGTGCAGGTTACGGTGAAGGCTCCGGTTATCTCTTACCATTATGAGACCCGTGTGCTTGTTCGCTGCCTCATTAAAAAAATATCCGCCCCCTCTTACCAAACAACATGATTGTAAATATTTATCCCAACCAGTCCTAATGTGGCTAGCGTGTAGCATGATTGTTTAATCGCCGTATTTGTCAATTTTACGGCTAAATTCAGCATGTACGGAGATTGGAAATTAATGAAAACCAGAACATTACGTGGCTAAGCTGATATGAATAAATTACCGGCTGGGAAGTGAAAATGTTAATGCAGATGTCTCATCAGAAGCTAATTTACATATAACTTGCCAATGTTATGAGATAGGCATTGAAGAACGCAAGCTAGCACCTATACTGCTTTAATAGTTAGAGGCATCTGTGGTCTATTGGTCGGTATACAATAATATACAAATTTAGCTATTATATAAATATATAATTAGGATTACCGCCTACTATCGACAATCGGTGATCGATTTTTCGTAGCAGAAAAATAGAAGGTACAAAACTATTTAATTTATGCGCTTCGAGTTTACAATTTTCACTCTATTTACACTTTATACTTTTATTTTTAAATTGGCTGACCTAAATTAGGTTTAAGCTAAATGATTAATTATGTAATAACAACTCTATATAGATATATCTTTAAAATACATTCGGATTTCCGAAGCTTGACGAATATAGCTGAAGCGCATAATTTAAATAGTACTACTATACTGTTAGCAATAGTTCAACGCACACGTCCAGCATCCGATCATCTGTCGGTCCTTCATAAAGGTAGGTTGGAAATCTATAATTTGAAAAACTGCGATCAACAGTAAGTTATTAGTGTAAATTTATACACAGGAAAAGCTTTAGATAGTTACTAGTACCTATGCTATTTTCATACGAACAAAAACGGTAAATTTGCAATTCATAAGTTTTTAAAACTATGAATATTTACTAATCTTAATTACTAATGCTATAAGTAAATGACATAAACACGATTACAATACCATATAGCACGAATTCTGAAATCTTTTTAAAACAAAGCTACAAACCAAGTTCAATACTTACCGTTTGTTATCTAGTTTCCTATGACACTCTCTCACATCTGTATAATCCATTTAGCCTCCCTAAGGTTGTTGACCTGCAGTAACAATAGTTCAAGCCCTGTCTATTCTATAAACCGAGTTTAGACACAATTAGGTTAAAGGACGGTTTCACAACATCAGCATAATACGTGCATATATATTTTACTTGTGGTTTGACTTCGGCAAAATTTGAAATATCTAACAATTTTTATGTCACCTCTGTGGCATAGTTGTCTGCTGTTCGTGTTAACTACATGGAGTCTTAGATACGATTGCCGGCCTAGAACTCAAAATATTTTGTTTTGTAAGAGATCAAGGAACAAGTACACGGCTCTTCTGATATACTTCTGATATGATAAGAGACAACCGTAACTAATAGACACCATAGATGTTAAGGGTTCGTCGCTATCCTGAAGCCGAGATGGAAGGCCTACTGTGCAAGTCTACCGGCTACTCTACTCTCCAAATCGGAACATGACTTAGTCACTCTAGTGGCAGAAATAGGTACACCGGTGAATCACTACCCAAGCAAGTTGGTTCACAGCACTCTAGCCAGTGGTCTTTTTAAAAGTTACCTATATTTTAAGCTGTGCTCGCCTTTGACGAGCTGCCTGACATAAGAGGAGATGGTCTACTCTACTCAGCGGACCTAGACCAACATGGATAAATAGAAATTATTTTTAAATTTTCTAACAATAACAACTTTGCCTGGGTTTGCCGACTATCACATTTGCGGACTAAAAAGGCTTATCTTGGGTACCCTAGTTGTACTTTTTCCAACTCCTACAGTGATACAAAAAACTAAAACATTTTATTTTTTATAAATTTTGGAACGAAACAAACAAAGGGATTACAAGCAACCCACGTGCTTTGTTATGTTGTGGCCTGAATTTAAGCCTAAGTGTGTAAATGCACTCTACTTTTAGCAAGTAACATGACAACAGCGAGCACCGTTGCTGTTACGGTAGAAAAAAGCAATAGTGCGGGCGAGCTGTTGCATTGCTGTCCACTACCTAGTCATGCTAATGGTAATTAACCTTAAGAGGGTATTATAGGTTTTTAAGCTATGGCATAGCTTCTATCGCGGGCCTTGAGCGTGGAGATCGAATCCAGAAATTCCGTGACGAAAATAACCTGACACCCCCACTCCGACTTTTTCGATTTGCCATCTATCGATGAATAGCAGAACTTTTAATGACTTTTTGAGTACGCTCTTCTCTTTAGTTTAGCAACTCACCTTTAGGTCGCATTGGTTGTATCGGCGTTACTACGCATGCGTTATCCCTCTCTTCACCCGCGATCTGGTGACTCATGCCTGCTTACGTAATAGCTTTACCGCGGCAGTCTCCGAGTGCCACACGTCTTTTTTTATTATGCTCTTATCGAGTGCAACATGGTCTAAACCGAAAAAAATGATGCCGTAAACCAGGAATAGTCGATTTAGTTCTAGTAAGTTGATGTTTTCGTCAAGTAAATTTACTTTATACACGAGTCGATTCTCGACAAACGTTCGTGCTCACTCTGCACATCAATTATTTACTGCTCTATTTCATCTTGAAAGAAATAAAAACAAACAAATAAAACAAGAAATACACTTACAGAGTTATAATACTGGGATATTTTCCCACGAAATGTTGACATAATGTCTCCCGCGCTGAAATAAATCCTCTATTTATCCTGGATCAAACTTTAGGAATAATAAAACAAAAAGATTGTCAAACTTTGTACAAAGAAACGAAACCAAAGAAACTGTATACAGTAGTACTATTTCAAATATGCGCTTCGGCTGTATTCGTCAAGCTTCGGAAATCCGAATGTATTTTAAAGATATCTTTGTAGAGTTGTTATTACATAATTATTCATTTCGCTTAAATTTAGATTAGGTCAGCTACTTTAGATATAAAAGTATAAAGTGTAAACAGAGTAACAAGTGTAAAGCCGAAACGTATAGTTTAAATAGTAGAACTGAACTTATTGTATACATATACCAAAGTCACAACGTATATGTATGTACTGTGCACCCATGTTTTACTATAAGAGGCCCAAGATTTGTGTAAATTGGTCATAAATAACTATTTATTAAAGAATTAACACAAAACTATATACAATTATAAATTGATATTAAGAAGGTGGTAAAACTAGCCCGGTTTCCAGTATAAGTGATAAAAAACAAATTTAAACATTTACACATGCATAAAACTGAAGCATCCGCATGTGATTTCATTTTCTTTGTTTAGGTGTTTCAAGTTATTTATACCATATTTAATAAAACATTAATAAATTTTGCTTAGTTGTTTTGTCTGTTCGTCCATTTTTTATCCGGATTACTCTTTAAAACATCGCAATCAATTTTAATATTATTTCGGTAAAAAATAAAGAAGGTTATGAGGCAACACATAAGCTATTTTTATGCTGTAATTCTCACGGGCTGGGTATTTACGCAAACAAAAAAACAAAAGCGGAAGGACTCGCTCGGTCAAAATTAAAACAATCACAATTTGTTATGTTGTTACAACAAAAACTATTTGTTATTGTTTTTCATATCTAAATACAGATCTAGATTATCTATACTATACTATTAATAAAGAGGAAATATTTGTTTGTTTGTTTGTATTGAATAGTCTCCGTATCAAGTGGACCGATTAGAAAACTTCTTATTTTATTAGACGTCCATATTGTATCATGGCAAAATACTTCATTTCTACGGGAAAACGGAGGTAGGGGAGAATTACCCTTCCGTGCTAAGATAGGTGGCTGCTGTTGGTATGTCAAGGTATGTCAACTACCTACTAAACGGCTTGACCAATTTGTTTTAAATTTTGTATATGTATTTCCACCATGGAACTAATAATGGCAATATCATATATTAATTTAAATGTAAGTACAACCAAATTCTGAACGTTTGCACCAAACATCTAATTATTTTTTGAATGGTTAGATACACCAATTTCATAGAAGAAACATTTAATTGTTGGTTTGGTAGTTTTGAACAGTATTGAAAATAATCTTACGATTGGAAACCAGCATTATCCCCGATAAATACAAGCTAATTTTTAATGCAGGATTCCTATATATTTCTTAATTTCCAAAGGATATAGGGTATGAAAATTATCTTTCTGTACTTACCTATTTTTTCACATAACTTCTAATCAGTAGGTTGGATTGGGTTTAAATTTTATATGGGTATTTCAATAGTTTCCTGTATGCATTGGACATAGAAGTTGGATAAAAATCTAAAATTTTCTATAATTACGTTATACGGATCCTTATTTTTTTTCGTAACGTTGTTTATTTTTATGTTAATTTTTCAAACAGCCTCCTTGTGACCCGCAAGATACTTTTAAGCACAAACTACATCCATTAGGCTATTTTATATACATTTTTACACCAACAACTTCGTCGAACATTAAATTAAACTACAAAAAAAAGTTATAACTGACCGAGCGAAATTTCGGATTGGCTGAGATACGGCGCAATGAGATGTAGTGTGCAAGGGGTTGCAGTTTATCTCTCGATCGTTATTTTTTTTATTTATTTATCGACTCTTTTAAACCAAATTACATTTCAATAAAATTGTCTCAAAACTTTTATAGTTTGTCTAGACAATTTTGTTCTCTCACGACAATTAACAGTTAACAATAAATGATTTTAAATATACTATAATATTACAAAAATATGCATTTAAATAAAGCATAGTTCATTGAATGTTACGGCCCGGTATTAAATTAAAATGGTCCGGTACCGGATCGCGACCCGGCATTTGGGAAACGTTGTGGTATAATATTGAGTTCCGTCGCCGTTGCCTAAAGTCTTGCCAGAATAAGCTACTGGCAATTGCAGTTAGCCTAATAGGTATAGACTAGTATTTGTGTATACTCTAACATTGATGCAAGTAACTAGTTTAATCCATTGTTTACTGAACATCCGGAATCAATTTCGTAGCAGGAAGGAATCATTGTGTACTTGTCAATTTATTTAATACTTTTATGTGGTTTTATTATCCTATAGGATTTACATTTTTCGTGTTCGACATTTGGTGGAATTTCATTGTATACATTTTTTTAAGTAACATTTGTGGCATCGTATTTTGGAAAATTATGAGTGCTATCCTACTAATATTATAAAAACGAAAGTTTGTATGTATGTATGGGTGTTCGTTACTCTTTCACTCTCAAATTGCTGAACGGATTTGACTGAAATTTGGAACACAGATAGATTGTGACCTGGATTAACATATAGGCTACCTTTGAGCCCGATTTCACTAAAGGTTCCTGTGAAAACGCGGGCGAAACCGCAGGTAACAGCTAGTTAAAAAAAGTATTTAAACCTACATTTTTTCAAGATTACAAGGTAAACAAGTTAACTTATATGATAATGGTAAGAAATACACGTCGACTTTTATTGACCAAAGATAGTAAGAATATCAGTTTGAGGCAGTTTGAGTTAATCTCGCTAATATAACACATAAGTCTAAATCGGTTCCGTTTTTGTAAATAAATGCCTACAGCCGAGCGGTGCGTCAACACGCGATTCTTCAGTGTTATAATTACATCTATCTGCCTATTTGAATTTAGTGATCGTAAATGTTATATTTTTTAAACAAATCAAAAACTCTTTAATGTATAGTAAATGTTAGATAAATTGAAAATCCATCATAAAAATCCATCCTTAACAGCGATGAAGTTCAAAAACACCACAAAATCTTAATATATATAAATTACGTGTCACGTTGTTTGTCAGCGCTGGACTCGTATACTGATTAAACCGATTTCTCGCGGGCGAAGCCGCGGGTAACAGCTAATAGCTGTTTATAATTATTCTTTGCCATATTTAATAAATACTTTAACCCATTAAATCAAAATAGCATGCACAAATCGCAAGCTAACCTACTGCTTACAAAATAAAAGAAAAAGCGCTATTAAATCGAGCATTAGTCCCAGCGACGCAACCACGAATGATGTGTACCTAGTGTGTACCAGACCGACATTCGATAGATTAGGTACTGTAAATTATGTTACCATGCTTAAATGTTATGTTCAATCCTTCTAAACCTTTTGGCAGGCGAGGAGGGCCACAAGGCGGCAAAATAAAGTAATTAAAAACAAACTGGTTTTTTCTAAGATAAAAGGAGCATAAGTTACTTCCTATTACATCAGTTACCTGACAGTAAAAGTCCCGTCAACATCAGCCCAGACATTTCACTGATTAGCTAAGACTTACAAACAAGCGGACAAACCGACAGATAGACAGATGAAAATGGTAAAAATATCCTCCGGAACAAACCACCAAATATGACTGTCATTTTGGCACTAGTAATATCAAGTTGTTGGATAGTACTGTACCACCAGAGGTCTTGTTACTATGACCTATGTAATCTATATTTGCCTTTTACGGTCTACTAGGCAACGAAGCAGATGGTCTATTATACGCAGTAGATCCAGACCAAAAAGGTGAAAAATAAATATGTGTTTAAAGAAATGCGTTAACCATAATCAAAAAAACCTCATCCACCATGACTACGCCTATTTATGATATTGAAAAGTCACAGTCCACGATTATTTTACACCATGAGAGCCCTGTACTTGTTCGATAAGAATTAAATAAAAAAAGTAAACAATCTTCACGCCCATATCCCCGTAGAGGTAGGCAGAGCCACAACCAGGGCACCCACGACTAGCCGAAGACACTAAGTCCCACAATTTGATAGGTGGCAAGCCTATCGCCAACCGGACATATATCCAATCCCTAGCAACTTTGGTTTTTATTAGAAAAACTAAATTTTCTTTTTGTTGCCCGACGCCCGAACCGGGATTCGAACCCGGGGCCTCATGCAATCAAGTCCAACACCTGAACCGCTAGACCACAGAGGCGACTATTAAATAAAAAAGGTCTGGAATACGTATAAATGCATAGGTACTTATATTTAGAATTTTCCACCCTTGAGACTTAGTAAAACTCTTATTGTATGTATTATTTATCTATATATATAAAAGAAAGTGGTGTTAGTTACACTACTTATAACTCAAGAATGGCTAAACCGATTAGGCTGGAAATATGTGGGGAGGTAGCTTAGAACCGGGAGAAGGACATAGGATACTTTTTATCTTGTTCGATTGTGAGGAAACTGGGAAAACAACATTTTAATTTACCCATACAAACTGAACGGGCGGAACCAAGTTCGCGCAGGTCGGCTAGTTTTATATATGTACACGCTTGCACTGTTTAAAAAAAAAACAATATTTACGAGAAAACGTGCAAGTTTCGCCTCTGAGGTAAGTGATCCGGCGGTGTCGGATTTGACTTCCTGAGGTGCCGGGTTTTATTCTCTGGTCGAGCAACAACAAAATTAGAAAATGTGTTATTTCAATTATCTAATAAAAATAACGTATCCCAGAATTAGATATGTGCCCGGTTAGGGATAGGCTTGTTTTTATAGGCTCGTTTTTTTGTCTTCGGCGAGTCGTTTGTACCCTGGTTTTGCCTCTGCCTACCGTTTCGCAGATATGGGCGTGAAGATACTTTATAAAAGCATGATTGTCTAGCAACCCTAATAACCATAACTATTGACAATTGTACAAAGTTAAATAAGTATTTGTCAACAATACGCGCGGACACGTATTATATAGTTTGAAACTAGTTATAAAACATAAATTTGTTTGAAATTGACTTTCCTGTACGTTTATTATAAAATTTGTTATTAGCTTTTGAAAAGTTGACCTCGTTGCTGTTATTAGACCGAATCTTTAATGATTAAAATGACATAATTTTTTTCTAAATGTGCTTATTATTATGTATTATTAAACTGTTGATCAACTTTTTACATAGATATAATGCAGATTCTCTTGCCTTTCAACTTTTCTGTGCTTTTCTGCGACGTACTACTCCACCATAGCCTAACCTATGCCTGCCGCCATAATGTCAGTGTTATCCTTGTCCGGTGGGTACGGTAGTCCGCAGATTCACACATTAGGCCTAACCCCAGCCAAAGGATATTAACTGACCTATCACATCTGCGATGTATATCGGGGAGCCACTAGTTTGATTGCTGTCTTTTTCAGTATAAAACGACTTACCCACTTGATGGTAATGTTGATGAAGTTAGTAAAAAAACAGAAATATTACGAAACAAAGCAGTATTAAATTGTTGGGGCAACAGTATACCGTTCCATGTTCTAGACACACGGCAGTGTGTCCGCCAAGTTCGATAGAATTTATCTATATTGGATTTTTCTTCAATATAAATTAACTAGGTAAATAGGTACATTACGGACATAACAGTATAAAAAATTCACAAGAGATGACGAAGCTACCATGGCGGGAGTATGGTGACGAGTAGTAGTAGAGAAATAGACAAGATAGCAACTATCGGGGTAACAATATACCTTCTTGTGAGAGATAATGATATAGTTGGATTGCCCTTAACTACCTTTTTTTATGACATTGGAAGGCAAACAAGCAGACGGATTTCCTGATGGTAAGAAATTCCCGCCGCCTAGAGACACCAAAGTTTCGCAGCGACTCACACGGATTGGTACCACCGCCTTACCTATTCCTGCCGCCATAACGTCATGACGTGTTCCGGTTCGGAGGGTAAGGTAGCCGGTAAACTTACTTTTGCTCGAGGCCTAACGTTCCGGCTTCGAATTGGCAACGCACCATTACTACCTTTGTTGTCTCTAGGTAGCG
This sequence comes from Calephelis nemesis, assembly GCA_002245505.1. Classification (NCBI taxonomy): domain Eukaryota; kingdom Metazoa; phylum Arthropoda; class Insecta; order Lepidoptera; family Riodinidae; genus Calephelis; species Calephelis nemesis. The sequence goes on from NJDD01000283.1 coordinate 27,849, forward strand.
TAACAGTAAAAAAACTAAGAATAATATGAAAGCTTCGTATAAAACGATAAAACAAACAATCCCATAACGATTATCGATAACATTTGGGGCACCACTATACCATCCCGTCTGACACTGGCCACTATTACTGGGTTGAGCTCTGGTATATGTACCATATAAGAGTTAACTTTTATAATCTACGTTAAAATGTACGTAACAATAAAAAACTAAGAACAATATAAAAGCTTCGTTTTAAACGACAAAACAAACAAGGCTTAGTCTCCTAATGAGTGTAATAGTTAAGTGTTAGGGCAACAACATACTCGTCTCAGAGTGGCCGTAGTAATTGGATTGCCCTCTGATTTACATTGACAACATTAACTAGAGACATAATAGTATTACAGCTTCATACGAGCCTACAAAGCAAATAAGGCGCGGCCTAGTGATGGGGGCAGTGGTGTTGGGGCAATAATATACTGTCCCGTGTCAGAGTGGACTCTGTTATCGAATTGCCCTTTTGTTTTACTGTTAAGACACTAATCATACTAGGTATCATGGACGTATATAAGGCCCCCCCTTATGATACCTAGCATATTTATATTTAGGGGGTCGGGACCCCCCATTCATATCCATCTTACTTGTCCAAAAAAAATTACTTTGTTACTTTTGAATATATATTGCAATTGCGAGCATAGGCTTATCATCACTAACACCGTGACATCTGACTAGGCGGTAGAGTTTCGCAGCGACTCACCCGGATTGGTACTACCGCCTTACCTATTCCTGCCGCCATAACGTCATGACGTGTTCCGGTTCGGAGGGTAAGGTAGCCGGTAAACTTACTTTTGCTAGAGGCCTAACATCTTGACCTCATGTTGGCAACGCACCATTAACACCTTTGGTGTATCTAGGCGGCGTGAATTTCTTACCATCAGGAAATCTGCCTGCTTTTTTGCCTTCCTATAACATAAAAAAAACTTTTTATTTAAAAACACCTACTTAAGAGTAACTAAAGTTCTATATTATAGATATCCCGCGGCTATACTTGCGTGTCATAGTCGCAGGCAATGTGAAATTTGTAAATGATAGATTTAATGGGCGTGAGAGCTCTGTTTTTTATTTTAGGGCTTTGCTTGTCAAAGCTATAGCTACGTCCGTGCTAGGTATACCATATGTATATATAAGCATGACGTGTTAGATTTTAAGTTACCGTCATAGTAGTGAGTGCGATCAAAATTTATTTAGTTGTTTTGCTAAGTGTGGTATAAAATATTGTTTTTTTTAATAATTTAAAAGAATGCACGTTGTTTAGTTTTTTATTTTTTGAATGGTTTTAGGTATTTATTAACGACTAAAAAAGGAGGAGGTTCGAAACAAATAGGTTTAGACTTTTCTGTTTTTTCACGTTTGTTAAACGATTTCTCAGTCATTTTTGATTTTAAAAAATATTTTTGAAGTGAAATCTTCTTCAGAGGCGTAGCGCACTTTTTTTGGATCGGGTAAAAACTTCTTAAGTCGAGTAAGATCGTCGGATCGAAAATTCGTAACACGGCGCAGGGCGCTTGCGTGAATAAGACAGCGCAAGGCGCTTGCGCGAACGTTCGTGTTGTCATATTCGTGTACGATAGCGCAATAAATGAATATTGTATTCCCCCACATAAATGATAGTATGTTCATACTGATAATTACAGCAATTCGTGCAAAATTATTCCCTAACCATTCCAAAATATGGAAAATGCACACCGTTAATATTCAAGTTTTAACTTCTGCCGGCACGTTTTTTTTTTTCAATTAAAAGAGTATGCTAAAGTCAGGATCTGACGATGGGATCCCAGGGAATCCGAAGAAAATACTTAATTTTTGTATACCAAGATGACTTATTACTTATTGTAATTTTTTGCAGATTTACTGTGATCTAATTATATATAACAAGCTGCCCGCCCTCGCTTTGCTTCGGTTATTTAAGTTAAGTTGAGGGGTGAATGCAGTAAGCGCGCATGTCTTTGCTACGCTTCAACGATATTTAATTTTGCTCTGAGAGATTTAAACTTTTTGATAACTCACTAGTTGTTAATTTTTTCTGATAGTGTAAAAGGCAAATTTGATCTGAATTACACGTATAACGTATTTAACAGATTTATTTGATTTAGGGGTTAATAATGTATTGTTAAAAATTTGTTCTAAATTAACCTTTCATTTTACTGTTTTAAGTAAACGCAAAAGACGGTTATTGTGGGTTATTCTTTAAAGATAGACATATACCATCGCTAACTTTTTTGAGATCTATCAAAGAGTAAAAATCCCACTATACAATGTTTTGTTAAAACTCAAAAGGTTTTGGCAGCGTTTTCGAGGAAAGCTCCCGATCGGCTTATTTTTTGCCGACATATTGAACTAATATTGCTGTAATATCGTTGGTTTGTACAAAACATAAACTTACTATACACTAAAACCTTCCTCAAGAATTGTTCTAGCTATCGTTGAAAACCGAATGAAAATCCGTTCAGCACTTTTCGACTAAAACGCGAACAGACAGACAGACGCGGCGGGGGACTTGGTCTTATAATACATATTGATATGTGTGTATAGATATACATACAGATAGATACATATGGATATATGTTTTTAGAAAAAATCTTTCTACCAAAGGCAGGTCTTGTTAGACTCTGTATTCACAGTAAAATTTCTTAAATTGAAATAATAAATATAAATAAACAGATGATTTATTGTAATTGAAATGAAAATATATTCAACCAAATGACAGCATAGATCAATATAAATGATGGGTAATGAGTTTTAAAATGCTCTTCGTGTCGCAGGCAAAGGCACCATTTTATGACCAAATATAAGTATTTTATTTCGTGGTTTATGGAATATGTAATAGGGCCCTGTGACAAAATGTAATGCAAAAGATTCTCGACATTATTTACGCAGAGGTAACTTTCTAGACAGGGGTTTACCCCGTGTTGGTCCGAGCTCCTTTGTAGAATAGACCATCTGCCTTCCTGCCAGGCAGTTCGTAAAACGCGAGCATAGGCTTACCGTCACTAACACCGTGACGTCCTACTAGGTGGTAGAGTTTCGCAGCGATTGGTACCACCGCCTTACCTATTCCTGCTGCCATAACATCTAATGCTTGCCGTTGACGAGTTTCAGTTCGGAGGGTAAGGTAGCCGGTAAACTTACTTTTACTCAAGGCCTAACATCCCGGTCTCAGATTGGCAACGCGCCATTACAATCTTTGATTAATTTCTTATAATCAGAAAAACCTTCTGCTTATTTTCCTTCCATTGTCATAAAAAAAGGATTTGTATGTTTTGCCGTCAAAAATTGCTTGTTAGCATTTCATTACGTTAATAAGCCTACGGTATTTTCATCACAGCCTAATTCTAGAGGCAATGTATATTGACTATGAGAGCCTTCAATTCGGTCGAGACCTGTGCTATTATTGTATTGTCACCGAGTGATCCCTTTAACCAGAACCAAATCGATGTTTGCGAAACTCACGCTTTGACGCACGTGATGAAACTTCTCGTGTAAGACAGATTAAGCGCTATTTTGATTTCGATTGACGCGATAAATTTATCACTAACGATCTCCATATCACTCGAGGACAATTTGAAAATAGCCCCACTTTGTTATATGATAAGAATAAGTAGAATAAGAATAAGTAGAATATGCGAATAAGATATCGCATAAAGAATCTTAGATGCTACTGCTACATTGCTGTCTTATGGTAGGGTGTAATCGACTACTGACTACAGGATAGGGTAGCCAGAAATATGGATCACGACAATGCAGAGCTCCGACGATATGGACACAGCAATACACAAAGGCAGTTGGACCAAACAAAGATGCTACTGCGCAAGACTCTACTACCGAGTAATGAATGACTTACCTGATAGTATAATCTAGTAATAATCAGTGATAGTTCATCATATCCCGCTGCCAACCTCTTATAATTTATGACATTGACAGTATTAAAAAATAGTTGAGATTTTGGTAGAAGTAAGCAAATGATAGCACGTACTCAGATAGAGTAAGACTCTTTCTGAGTACGTGCCTATTAGGTTACAGAGAGTCGCCATTTCCCCGGAGTTGTTCATTGCTTGGAATATAACTAGAAGTTCCTGGATTAGAAATGATCTGGAAGTAACATCAATAAAAATAGACGACACAGTTTAGGCCATTCATTTAAAATGTGGACTGACGACCTTATCAAAATCGCAGGCATCCGGTGTACTTAAGAGTGGAGACATTACGATGTCTCTATGGTCTAGCGGTCCGGCGTCGGATTTAATTTCATGAGGTGAAGATGAGGTCCCGGGTTCGATCCTTGGGTCGGAAAACAAAACAAAAAAATAATATTGCCTTAGGATTAAATATGTGCCCGGTTGGTGATAGGCTTCTCATTTGTCACATTTTCAAAGTTTAATCATACTAGAGGTCGCCCACTGGTCGAAATTCGACCTAGTAAATTTTAATATCTTGTTGATAAGAACGCCATTTTCATTTCTCAAGACCAACTACTTGATTATAACTACTACTTTTGTTTCCTGAATAGTCAGTGCGCCATCTGCGGTCTTTTATCGTTATCATCAATATATTAGTGTGTCAAATGCATGGTAGTGTGGGTAATGTTTTATTTATTGATTTAATGTACTTTATAAGCATTATTATTGAAAAATATTAGCGTTCTGCACTTCTCCTACACTTAAACTATAAGTGTGCCAAATTTTGTTCTCTTGCATTGACGCAATTTTCGTAAAAAGGGGCCCAAAGTTTTGGCATCACGTTTTAATATATAGATAAATCATCATACGCATAATGGTTGGGCGCCAAAATTTGATATAGGTACATTGATTAATAGAACTTATTGGGGAAATATGTGTGAAGGTTTTCCTCGCCGTCCGTTTTCGGGATAAACAGTAAACACACCTGTATTATTCCAAGGCTCCCAATATACATAAACCCAAGAATAACAGATACATTTATTTTCCTTCCATAAAAGATTAGGTTAAGGGAGCTCGGGGCCCTTGGTCTGTTTACAAACGCGCCCCTTATTAATCAAGGATTTGATTAAAAACCTAAACATGTTTGCATTTGTGTTTACTCACTTACGAACTAGCTATGACCGCGACTATATTTGCGTGGAATTTAACAAAAAAGTAATAAAGTTTTTCATGATATTTTAAATAATAATAACCTACTTACTCCTTTTTAAATTAGCTACCTGTCAGTGACAGTCATGTGGACATCGGTAGAGCCGTTTTCGATGTTAGCCGGATAAAATAGACACAAATATTAAAAAAATATTTTGGTTCAATTTGGTACAGTATAAAAATTTCACAAACGCGTTTTATGATATTAGAAGGCAAACAAGCCGACGGATTTCCTAATGGTAAGAAATTCGCGCCGCCTAAAGACATTAAGGTGGTAATGGTGCGTTGCCGACCTGAGGCCGGGATGTTAGACCTCGAGCAAAAGGAAGCTAACCGGCTACCTTACCCTCCAAACCGGAACCGGTGGTACGAATCCGGGTTGCTGCGGGTGGCTGCGAAACTCTACCACCTAGTCAGATGTCACGGTGTTAGTGATAATAAGCCTATGCTCGCCTTTTACGAGCTGCCTGGCAGGAAGGCAGATGGTCTATTCTGCAAAGGAGCCCGGACCAACAGGGGTAACGTTTATTTTGACATCAGAAACAGACACTCCAATTTTATATATCTGTACATGTATATGTGTAGAATGGGTAGATAATGTTACAGGTGAGTAGGGTTTACAAATTGTAAAGCGCTGTGGTTTATAAGATTCTTTTGGGAGTACAAACCTTATTAAGGCTCCAGTCGTACAAAATGCAGATATACGTAGATGTCATTATTATTACATCCAAGCTAATATTTTAAATACAAAAGTTTGAACATAATATTTAAAAGAAAATTGGATTTTTCCAATTTTAAAATTTTATAAAAAAAATGTTGTTCGGGATTGGTAATGTGCCCGGTTGGCGATAGGCTTGCCACCTATCACATTGTGGGACTTAGTGTCTTCGGCTAGTCGTGGGTGCCCTGGTTGTGCCTCTGCCTATCTCTTCGGGGATATGGGCGTGAAGATATTATTTTTTTCATTTTATTGTTGTTATATGATACGACACCCTAATATTACACCTACTATTTTTATTGTATCCAACTTACGATTGCTACTTATTCTGTTCGAGATACGAAACCGAAAACATTTAGTTATTAAAAAAAATATGTTTGTTTTCTTTTTACGCAAAAACTGCTGAATGGCATTTTTTCCTAAACTTTTTGTAAAATCCCTGTTCTAGCTTAATATGAAGTCCGTGTCAATACATATTTGGGTAATCGTTTAAAGCTTACTTCGATGTTGGTGTGAAGTCGCGGGAAAAAGCAATTTCTCTAATGACATTGCAAAGAAAAAGAAGAATTATTGTAACTGTCATAAACTATAAGTATCTTCACGCCCATATCCCCGAAGAGGTAGGCAGAGGCACAACCAGGGCACCCACGACTAGCCGAAGACACTAAGTCCCACAATGTGATAGGTGGCAAGCCTATCGCCAACCGGGCACATTTCCAATCCCAAACAATCCAATTTTCTTTTTGTTGGCCGACCCGGGATTCGAACCCGAGACCTCATGTAGTCAAGTCCAACAACCGGACCGCTAGACCACAGAGGCGATGTCATAAACTATTGGAATTTTATGTTAATTTTAACATCCTAAAAGTGGTGTATCCAAGCTCAGTATTTTAACATTTATGTATTAATAAATAAGCAAACAGGTGAACCGAGAAACAAACGAAATTTAAAAAAAAAACGTGTCAGCAATCGCCCTGAAACTCGTATGTTTTAGAAAATTTATCTTAAGAATATTAACTAGCAATAATTTTACGATTACGTACGAATAGCGAAGAGGAATATATTTTATCTAGATTAATACGACGAGTGCTTTATTTCTCTTGCAAGGAACATTACGTTGTAGACATACCGACATCCGTATTTAAGTTTATGAATGTTTTAAAGGTAACAGTTTTAGGGGTAAGGGAAAACAAGGGCTGTTCTCTTTCCCCTGATTTGAATATTTTATAATAGAAACGGGGATTTTGTTTCTAATTTAGACATAAAACAAGACACAACGAATCGGTCAAGCATTCTTCATACATATTGTAAAGGACTTCTTAACTCTCTATAAATTTTAAAGAAAGAAAAAATTTCGCCCCAGACAGGATTTGAACCTGTAACCTTTCGTCTCAAGCCGACGAATGCTCTAACCAATTGAGCTACTGAGGATTCAAGTCCCGTGGCGAAATTTTTAATTCCTTTTTTTTTTTCAAATCCTGTCTGGGGCGAAATTTTTTCTTTCTTTAAAATTTATAGAAATTTATCCCACGCACAGGGCAAGTGCTAAAAAAAAATAAAAATACGACTTCTTAACTATTTGAAATTTGAATAAATTTATTTAAGTAAATAAGTTTAAGTGAAGGAAGTGTAATGTTTTTTATACAATGTAACTAATGTTGTAACGAATAGGTAATCTATCTCGAGATATTCAAAACTTTTTTGTTAAATTGTGAACTGTCTTAAATTAACGCATTGTTTTGCGATAGTTAATCATTTGTAACGTTTTGAAGTGTGTTTGGAACTATTAAGTACACCACAAACTTTTTCATGACGACCCATAAGAGACGATTTACAATTTTACAGGAAATCAAAATCACACATATTTTAAACTGTATCGTTTCGAAAAATATTAGTTCAAAGTTCACAAGTTTTTGACAGTTTACAATCGTATAGGATATATTGTAAACTTACAGTTTTATATAGTATATACATATACAATGTACACATAATAACACAGGTACATGTTTATTTAAATGAAGCTACATTTAACTACAAGAACAAAACGACTATTTTACAGCCTTAATCAGACCTGATGCAACAGCGTTGTGAACATTTTATATGAAGATTTTTATTATCTACAAAACACTAGCTATTGCCAATTAAAATAGTTTTATAACTAGCTCACCCGGCGAACTTTATATCGTTTGACATTACCAGATAGATACTAACAGATCGCATGAAAAAAAAATGGTTTTTCTCATTTCCCTCGCAGTTATATTCGCCTCTTTTTCATACAAAATATAGTGTAGCATATAATCCTCCTTTTTTCAAGTCGGTAAAACATATGAGTGAAAAAACCCTATATTATGCAAAATCTATCTTATAACTTGCTGTTCTGATGAAATTCGTTCCACCTTTTAGTTTGTAAGCAAAAAAATAAATATGTTTTCCATTTTTCTTATCTTTTAAACCTTCCCTTGACTTTCACAAATAATTCAAAACAAAAGTTATCCCAATCCGTCCAGCTGTTCTCGAGTTTTAGCGGGACTAACGAACAGCAATTGATTTTTATATATATAGATAGATTAAGCACTTAATAATCACCATTATCCTTCTAATAATAACTAAGCATTATTCAATTACAGTTCTCTTCAAACTTTTACACCCTATCCGGTGACCTTCGTACATTTGGTTGACCAGCTATGACACGTGCGTTTATGTCATACTGCAGAGTACGTACACCACCGATAAGGAAACCATTTTGTATGAGCTCTTACGCACAAACTATCCATTGTTGTGACAAATGCGCTATGATTGTCATCGTTTCATACATTTTACATACAATAAAACACTATACAGTATTGAATGAATCGTGGCATAACTCTTGGAAACAAATAATTTTGTTACATTTTTATGTGACGAGGAAAACCTCGTCACATAAAAATGTAACAAAATTATTTGTATTAATAAAAATTTTATTTTAATTATATTGGAAGGCAAACAAACAGGTGGATTTCGTGATGGCAAGAAATTCACGCCGCCAAGAGACTCCAAATGTAAGAATAGTGCATTGCCAACCTAAGCCGGGATTTTAGGCCTCGAGCAAAAGTAAGTTTACCGGCTACGTAATCCTCTAAGCTGGAATACGTCAATGGCAAGCACTGACGTTATGGCGGCAGGAATAGGTAAGGCGGTGGGCAATCCGGGCGGGTCACCTAGTCACATTTTACGGCGTGAATGGCTGTAAGCTTATGCTCGCCTTTTACATACTGCCTGAAAGGAAGACAGATGGTCTATTCTGCACAAAATCCAACCAACACGGGGACAGAGATAAGAATATTACATACACACATACATACACACATATACATACTTCACGCCAAGTCCCTTACGGGGTAGGCAGAGAGTATCGAGTACCAGACCTCACGATCCTGACAAACCTGTCTTGATTCCTTCACATTTATTACCCTTTTTAAGAATATTAGAAAAAGAAAATAATGGAAAAAAGAAAATAACAGACATCTGTGGCTTATAAACTCCATAGACGTTATAGGTGCGACGCTGTCCTGTGTATTGTGAGTCACACTGTCATTATGAGGGCAGGACTAGGTGAGGTAGTGGATCCCTACTTGGGTAACTTACTGCAAAGGCCTCTCAGTGGTTTCGTGGCTATCAGTCTCTACCACTGGTGTTGTATAGACCCAATTTATCTACGGTCGTCTCTTATGAGCTGCTTGATAGGAATGTAAATAGTATATTCGACGTAGAGGACCCGAACCAAACGGGAAAATGACGGTGATAATGGGAAGATGAAAGTTTACAATTAAAAGTTTAAAAAGTCAGTGAATCCATCAGTTAATTATCTGGACAAGTTACCCAATTGAATCTAACCCCAAAGTTAGCAAATTATATGCTTGTGTTATGGGTGTTTGTCAACGATAATAATACATAGAAATATTTAAATAGACACCAAAATATATTTAATAAACACCTAGACCCAGAAGTGCAGACATCTTAAAGTTCGTCATACAAACGCCTGCCTTCTTCGGGAATTGAACCTCAGCCTAGCGGTTGGTCGATATAGTTAGGCTATTTACAAGTAGTTCCAGCTATTGTAACACATACACGTGAAGATATGAGTGTAAGGTGCTGGTACTAAACCAGACCAGCTGTTTGTGGACTCTTATATCTTTTTTACTTATTCAAAACCCACACGGATACTTTGCTCTCGGACTCCAGCGAGTTATATCAGACTCAAACCGAAAAATACCAGACGATGAGCTTCCCACCGTCTGGTGGGAGCGAGGTTGGATCGTTTTTGCATTAAATATCCCATTCTGACTGTTACGGCCTGGTCCTCAACGACCCCACCGGCCGAGGACTTGAATTACTGCATTTAATAGAATAATGTAACAGTTTAGGTAAATTAATTACAAGCAACCAGGATTAGAAATAAAGAGAAATACCTTTCTAATAAAAGTACTTGTTAAAATATCAGCTTAAGTGAAGTCAGAAATCGAACTTGAGTCTCGCGGAGCTAGAGCAGATCAATCCGTCGAAGATGTGAGAGTTTGTCAAAGGTGAAAGACATCAAGTACAGCCGCTAATGTGTCAGAAATAGCAATGATATGATTTTAAGAGATCAGTACTATCACTCTTCTTAAGCTACCTTAGGTATTACGTTTGCAAACTGCATGTTTAACAGTGAGATCAGGGAAAGATTGGGATTGAAAGCAAGTGTTGATACAGAACTCAGAAACGGTGTGCCGTTTTGGTTCCGTCATTTGGAAAGAATATAAGATTGACAAAACAAGTACACACGGAAAATCTGGATGGATGTATCCGAGTAGAAATAGGTAGACATTCCACGACCAAATCGATCATGTCTAATATGAGGGTGGTGTCAAGGGTAAGTAATGTCGAGAAAGTTAGGCAGGATCAAGTATCGTAACACTGACACTCGATATTTTCTGCCTAATCTGTAAGAAACTTGGCTCGAGTGATAAAATCACTTGGACTGTTGAATCAAACCCCTCGCGAATTTGCTAGCATTTTGGCTTGTTAGAGGTTACACTTTGGAGACTGTGCCAAGAAACTACAAAATTTGAATTTCTCAGCTCATTTTTAAGTCAATAAAGACAGCATCATCCAGACGGTTTTAATCACGGCCTAATAGTGCGAATGGAGCGTTGGGTAAGCTTTTTCAAAGCAAAGTTTTGAGTCAAAAAGCTAGACTCGCTTTGCATAATTCTGTGCTTATCCCAACGCTATTGTATGGAAGCGAGAGTTGGGTATGTCAGACAAAGCATGAAAGTAGGACAAATGCGGTCGAAATGAGAGCGCTACGGATAGTCTGTGGGGTAAAGCTCGCTGACCGCATTTGTAATAGTGAGATCCGAGAAAGAGTGGGATTGAAAGAAAGTATTGTTGTTAAAACGCGAAAAGGCATGCTCCGCTGGTTCGGTCATGTGGAAAGAATGACAGATGAAAGATTGACAAAGCAGATATACAATGCGAATGTGGATGGATGTAGGAACCCGGGGAGACCAAGGTTGACATTTCACGATCAGATCACCCTGATATCCGAGGGTGGTGTCAAGAGTTTTCGAAACTGGCTGTTTGTATGAAAAGGGAAATAAACGTGAAGGAAGCCAGACAGGTTTGTCAGGATCGAATTCGATACTCTGCCTATAACGTAGGTAAGGCACTTGGCGTGAAGATATATATGTGTAATCAAGTCTACGACAAAGATGATCTTGGCGGAAACTTTGTTAGAAAGAAATCTAATTTTGTATTAAATCTACGTTTCACACGGATGCAAACCAATGGGCAATGTATACAACAATGTTTTATGCAAATGTTCTTGGAACCCCAATTACCGCATGGTAATTATAATACGGGGTATTCGGTTACAATTCGTAAGACCATCAAGTTTTCGTTTTTAATATTTAAGTGACTGAGAAATGGAATAATTCTCTACCTAAAGTTATATTCAGGAACTGTTAATCCTTCTTTTAAGATCTTTAGAAGAAAAGTGAATTTCACCTCCAAGCGTAGTGAAATTTCACTTATGGCCCCTTTTTAATTTCTCATCAGATCATCATCATACAAAACTATTAGTAACATCTTATATATACAATTCTCGTGTTTCAGTGTTCGTTCCCGTATTCCTCCGAAACAGATTGACCGATTCTCATGAAACTTTTAGTCCAAGATCCCAAGGCTGCCAGACGTCACGTATTTTCTGACGGATCAAATGTGGACGATTGAGTAGTGTTAGTATGTACTATGATCGTATACCTACCTGCTAGCTTGGTCAAACGGCCAATTTCCAGGTATCAGGTAATCAAGGTACATAAAAACATTACTTACTTCACGTAAATTCTCATGGCTGATTTTCTTATATGTTTTCGAGTGTATAGTTAAAAATAAATCGTCAATACTCCCAGACACTTTCCGTCGGCCATATTGCTTGGCAGACGCTTTAAGGGTCTCAAAATAATTAGTTAACTTCACGTAGATTTTGACGCTCCATTTTTAAGTATGTTCATCCGACAACTACTTTAAAACCTTTGACAAGAAGACAGACCGATCCAAGGGGCTAATCGTCCCATAAACTAAATTTTTAGTTAACTTCACGTAGAGTCTGACGCTCCATTTTTATATATTATGTTCATCCGACAACTACTTTAAAACCTTTGACAAGAAGACAGACCGATCCAAGGGGCCAATCGTCCTCTAAACTAAATTTTAATATCTCTGCGAGTGGGAGCGCGAGATTATCTACGCGCATAAGACTGAGTGAGACCGACTGCGCTGTTAAGGGCATGAAAATTACTTGAACAGATATTTTATAATTTGTAGAACGTTTGTTGACAAGTAAATTATGGCAACAAAAATAAAAAAAAAATGACATACAATAAATAATACTAAAGTTAGCCGAATTTTTTTTATTTATTTTACTAAAATCGCATTAAAAAATTAACAGAACAACGTCTGCCGGGTCAGCTAGTGTATACGTAAAAGTCAATCCTCATTTCGCGTGGTCCAGCACGTGAAGATCCAACAGATGAGTCAATTTTGCTGATTATTTTGCCTCTGTGGTCTAGCGGTTCAGTTGTTGGACTTGATTGCATGAGGTCCCGGGTTCGAATCCCCGGTCGGGTAACAAAAAGAAAATTGGGTTTTTCCAATAAAAATCCTAATAAAAAAACGTTGCTCAGGATTAGATATGTGCCCGGTTGTCGATAATATTGCCACCTATCACATTGTGGGACTTAATGTCTTCGGCTAGTCGTGGGTACCCTGGTTGTGTCTCAGCCTACCTCTTCGGGGATATGGGAGTGACGATACTTTTTTATTTTCATTTTATTGTGTAACGTCAGGAGCAGGTTCTTATGACCAGTAAAAGCAGGGTAATTGTAGGGAAAATGAAAAAACAATATTTTATTTTTTCCATACTAACTGTTAGTAGCTGTTAATGAAAAAACGTTAGAAAGTTTGGTCAGCTAGTATTATACAAATAAGTACTGAAACGAAATTGTTTCACTAAAAGGCGATACACGTGTTGGAGTTACACGTGATAATATTCTGGCCGCAGAAAGCCAGTGCATGCAGTGTTGGTACTGCAGTGGTTAGTGCAATAATAACAGAGCCATTATGTTATTATTACCGTCATGCTATCCTAGCAAAACGGAACTCATTACTAGACAAACATGACGCCATATTTGTAATAAATACAAATAAATACCTATTGATAGTCAGTTTTTTTTTCATAATATTGGAAGGCAAATTAACAAACGGATTTTTTGATGGTAAGAAACCATAAAAACATTCTTTCTTTTTCAGTCTTTACCATACAAAATAAATCTTAAATATTACGTCTGTGCCACTATTGAGAAGTAGATTGCATAAAGTTATTTTAAAAGTTTTAAAACAATTTTTTTTTCATAAATTGGTGATATACTATAACACTCATGACGTTATGGCGGCAGGAATAGGTAAGGCGGTGGTACCAATCCGGGCGAGTCGCTGCGAAACTCTATCACCTAGTAGGATGTCACGGTGTTAGTGACGGTAAGCCTACGCTCGCCTTTTATGAGCTGCCTGGTAGGAAGCTGATGGTCTATTCTGCAATTGTTATATTTTGTATGCTAATCAATTATCTTAAAAAGTATAAATATGACTTAAGGAAAGTATTTTATTTTGTATGAATAAAGTCTATGTTTGAGTTTTGGCGCCATCAAGAGAAAAGGTGGTCGTATTTTCTGTAATTATTGAATTTTGTGTTCACATTGAGTGAAATTAGTCAGTTTTGGTGGCATTTTGTACAATGTTGTTGAGTGAAAGTTCACAAATGACATAATCATGAAGAAATTAGTGTATCAGGAATTGCCTCGTTGTTGCCAAACCTCACTATATGAGCTTGAATAATGGGGCCACCGCTTTACTCAAGACCCTGACATGACTTTCCTTGACGACTTATGACTAATTTTGAATAATTTGAACCCGATTTTGTAAAATTGGTTAACTTGATGCAAATATCAACTTAAATAATGGGAAACGCTAACGCTTGCGCCAAAAACTAAAGAAAAAAGTCTGTGTTTGAAGCGAAAGCATTCTTTGGTTGTACTGTTGTTACTGGCTGTTTTTATTTTGGAAAAATTAAAATTGCAAACAATATCCAACATTTTCCAGTTCTACCACCAAAATCGGAAAATGCTAATTTCCTTTCATTGGTCCAGGTCATTAGTGTAGAAAAGATGATGTGCCTCCAGTTGCCTGCCATGCACCTCGTAGCAGGTATAGGATTATAGGTATGACCAGAGACTTATAGTGATATAAGTCACTATCAATAGTGAGCACAGGTCACATAGGTAATTACCAACATGACCAACAATACCAATAACTCAGTCACTACCATAACAGTCATGTTCTAATCCAGAGAGTGGGGTATTAGAAGGCAAAGAAGCAAACGAATTTTAAAACGCTTAGAGATAACAAAGATGGAGTGTTGAAAACCTGAAGCATGGAAGTTAGGCCTTGAGCAAAAGTAAGTTTACCGGCTACTTAACCCTCCATCCGGAACACGACAACGGCAAGCGCTAACGTTATGGTGACAGGAATAGATAAGGCGGTGGTACTAATTTGGGGTAGTCGCTGCAAAACTCTACCACCTAGTAATAGTCAGTTGGATGTAACATATACATAGATCAAGTATTTTTGGCGTAGAGTGCGTTGATAATAAACTACAAATTGATTAGATTATGTACTGGATTGTTCCACTAGCAAATGCTACCCGTGGCTATGCCTGCATGGTAAAGTTATTTAGCTCTCTCGCAGTCACATGTGTTCATTTGGGGATAAAAAGTCTACTTCACTCTCTATCTTCCTAGCTATCTCCACATACAAAAACTATACTTTAAAATACTCTGCTGCCACGTCAAAATAAAACAAAAAAAAACAAGCATGATTTTGCATATCGTTATGATATAAATGTAAGACTCTCCAAGATTAATTCTACTACCATACATTTCCCCGCTGCTAAAAACTGTGCGTATTGTCGTTTTGTTCCAGAAAAGAAAAGCTTATTCAGTAAACTTACGCAAGAGGCTTACGATTCCAGTCACAGATTTAATATGTTCTGTCGAAATATCTGTTGTCTTTTATGCAAAGTGTACTATATGTTATCGTCAGAAATTCCTTTTGAATATTTGCTTCCTTATTGTGTATAATATTTGCAAACTAAACGTTTGTAGGACTTTTCATTTTCCTGTGAATTAGAGTAGGTAATGACTATTTATAGATTCTTTAAGCTATTAAGGCATAACATTAAAAAAAATTATCTCTACATTTCTCTACATTGCTGTAGTTTTAACAACGCCATCTACCGTTTAACTTAGTAACAATGAAACATTCGAAATTACTTACTTGTCTGATAATGTTTCCTAGTGCTTGAACACAATTTTAATAGATGGCGTTTTAATAAAATTATATTGTAAAGTAATTTCAAATTTTAATTTTAAACCTCACCGTATCACGGAGTGTTTCACGGAGGTACAGAATGAATAATTTACCGGAGTGTTGGTGAGCCGGTAGACCTGCGCAATAAACCTAAAATTCTGGCCACAGGCAGAACGTGACTATAATAATTACTTATGGTAGGTATCGCCAAACCCCCTGTTGCTTTACCAAAAAGCTTATAAATAGAATTATTTATATGCTCCTTGTGTCAAGAGGAAAAAGGGCTCATTCGCATCATTCTCATATAAAAAACATACTTTCGAATTTTCATTATTTCTATATGATCCGAGAGATGTCGTTTTGTCTAGACTATGAATATTAAATTCTTAAATTTTCCAACTTTTTTCCAACAGTTTTCTGATATTACCTAGATAGTTGTACGATGCATCCGTTCACACTTGATGCCAACCAAGAGAAATAAGGTTTTTTGTAACTGAGCCTCCCAAAAATAACTTAAGCAACTATAAAAAAATAGCAAATTTGGTTCGTCCATGCCAGTGCCATACCATTGGAAATGAGGATTAAGTTTTTATTTATGACCAATTAGCGGTATACCTAACGCCATTTTTAACCTTAATTTAAAATGTATACAAGTTTATTTTTTACTAATTAAAATCTGAATGAATTAATAGACAAGATCATATCATAATTTATACTTGTTTTGAATACAGACGTAGATGTATTTATAATAAACTATTTACTATTAATTCCAAAACTGATTTTTATTCGGCCCCCTCTGTGGTATAGCAGTCCGGTGTAATCGGGCAACAAAAAGAAAAAAAAAAAACTTTTAGAATAAACACAACGTTGCCTGGGATTAGATATGTGCCCAGTTGGCGATAGGCTTGCTAGTTGCTAGCTGTCACCTTGTGGGATTTAGTTTTATGTATCTAATAG
>NJDD01000283.1:46195-85658 GCA_002245505.1 Calephelis nemesis
TTGATGTGTGTATATACGAAAGTTTGTTTCTTTGTTTGTTACTTCTTCACGTAAAAACTGCTGAACCGATTTTTATGAAATTTGGCTTACACACAGAAGGTAACTTGGATTAACACATAGGATTATTTTTATACCAAAAGAATAGATAGAAAAAGAAGGGACCACGTGAGCAACGCCGCGGGCAACAGCTAGACAATATATAAATATGTTAGCAGTTATTATGTAAATTCATTTATTCAGTTATTCGCTTTTGGTATCGTTAACCTGCATATTATGTTTGTGAGTCAGCGGCTCGCCGACAAGATAGTACGTACACAGATACACACGTGAGTTACTTTACGGAGAATGAAAATCACTTAACATACTACAATACTTGACAGTAACCAATATCCAGAAGGTACATATCGTGGCAATTTTAGAAAGACTTGCTATACAAAAAAATATAAAAAAATCGCCTCTGTGGTCTAGCGGTTCGGTGTTGGACTACTTCTTGAGGTTTCGATTTCAATTTCCAGGCGGGCAACAAAAAATATTAGAAAATTTCAATTTTCTAGTAAAAATATTGTTTCCCGGAACTCGATGTGTTCCGGGTTGGCGATAGGCTTGCCACCTATCACATTATGGGACTTGGTGTCTTCGGCTAGTCGTGGGTTCACTGGTTGGGCATCTGCTTACTCTGATATGGGCTTGAGGATGCTTTTTTATATATATTCATTTATGTTAGTACTATTTTGAGTACAATAAAAATTGTGAAAATAAATAAATTTAAATTAGGTGAGTAGCACCCTTATTCAATATAAAATAGGTATGTGCAAGCGACCTTGAAGCTTGAAGAGAACTTGAATTTATCTCAAAGTAAGCTATTTGTAAAGGAAAATATTCAACAATACTAGGTAATATATAGTAGTAAATTCTATATTAAAAATAGGTCTATTAAGGGTTTTGTATGACAAAAAAAGAGTTAGCAGTACTATTTTCTAATCTATATCTACAAATACCATTACCTATAGCAATCAATTTAGACTTTTGACATAAAAAAATACTTTGTTTTAATCTTAGATTTAAATATCTGTGGTTTTAATAGTCTTTGTCAACTTGAAAACTATGTTGACAAATTTTGTCGATTCTCGTGGTGACAGATATGTGTAAAGGATTTTAAATAATACTTGTTTTTATACATTCGTGTTTTTTGTCATACTTAAGCTGACCGGTTTCTCTTTTTACGTCACAGGGCTTTCCAACTATATGTACGAGTATTTTCACGCCCATATCCCCGAAGAAGTAGGCAGAGGAACAATCAGGGCACCCACAACTAGCCGAAGACACTAAGTCCCATAATGTGATAGGTGGCAAGCCTATCGTCAACCGGGCACATATATATAAGTATACGAGTATATCGATAATACGCATGCTAGGCTGGCAGGTCTCTACATTATCTTTATCCGTAGTACATTATAACGTTTAAAAAAATAAACAAAACACGCATGTATGCAATTGACTACCAATTAAATGTACACCCGAAACATTAGTACCAAGTTATTAAATAATTTATAGGAAAACGGTCCTTAGGTGAAGGGAATTGGTGCAAAGTTTGCATATTTGGATATCGCACGGGTTGAATATGGCCAAGTGAGTGGTGGCCGCAGCAGTGTTCACTGCTCAGTCATCGGCCGGCCGATGTCGGCGGCGACTGGCCATTCTAATTACGAAATTGCCAACATTACGCAAAGTTAACATCATTTGAATTTCGAATCTTTTTTTTAACAAACGCAAAGGTATGAGTTTTTATTTTTTTTATTTTTATGTTTCATTTGTTGGTCAAGATTTTATTTTATAATGTGAAAAATGCACTTTCTCTGATAAGTATGCCAAAATCAGCATTTGTAATATAAGTATGTGTAAAAGTAGGTAGTGTTTTGTATACAGCCGAAATATTTGTTTCGATATTCTTCTTGGCTCAATATCGATTGGATTCGAAATCAAGTACATCGCAAGGTTACTTACCTACTTAAAATTTCGAAAACCATAAAAGTTCTTAGTACATTTGTAATCTGTATTTCCTAAATTTCCTTGTATTACGAATTGTTTATACCCAAATATGAATGTGAAACTCGATATTATAACCTCTTTTTCATTATTGTTAGGTTTACAAATTTAATACAGTTATGTTTATGGCATTTTTTAACATTGTTTCAATATTTGATATTACTAACATTTCAATATTTTACTTAATTAGACAAAAACACGTTATAAGTACAATAAATAATTAAAGGTTTCCAGAAAAATTCTAGAATTTATTACCGACGAGGTAGACCGATAATAATTATGATCTATGATAGAGTCATAAGGGATGTACTTAATACAAAAAGATAAGATCGAAAGCTTGTTAAGCTTCGATGTTAGTGTATGTATTTTTTTTGACACCCGAGTTTTCGTAAATACTTAGACCAAGTGGCGTAGTTTAGAGTATCGCTAGGCTTGTTTATCTGTAGAAGGTTTCGCAATGAAGTAATCACAAAAATGCAAAACTTTGCAATTGCAATGATTATGATTTATAACTTTACTAGCTATCTCGACAACCAGGGTTTAACTAAAAATATGGAATTCTTCAATTTTATAATGTCCCACTCAATTAACATTTTTGACAACCTTCCCCGGACACTAATTAATACTACAAAAAATGTTTTTCATGGTCCGTTGAAGCGCGCTGCGACGATCAAGAAGATTTTAATTTTATTCCCTTTGGCATTTTCCGTTTGAGTCGAAATTTTTAGTAGTAACAGGAGAGTCTGTGGTCTAACGGTCGAGCTTCGGATTTGACTTCTTGAGGTCCCGGGTTCGGGAAAAAAAGTTAGAAAATGGATATTTTCAATTTTCTAATAATAATAATGTGCCCAGTTGGCGATAGGCTTGCCACCTATCAGATTATGGGACTAAGTGTCTTCGGCTAGTCGCGGGTGCCCTGGTTGTGCCTCTGCCTACCCCTTTATATGGGCGTGAAGATACTTTTTTTTAAAAGGAGAGGAAAGTAGATGGATTGAAATATACTTCTTTATCTGGTGATCTTTGTAACAGTCGGGTGACACCCGATATATGATATTAATTGCTATAGTATTCCTATCATCAAAGCAATATTTATTCACATTCTTTAGTTCCAAGGCCAAGCATTAATATACACGAGAATTTTAAGGATTTACGGTAAAATGTTTATTAGAGAATTACAATAATGCGATTGTAGATATTTCGAGAACTTCGAGGTTATCGTTTATGTAGACGAAAGTATCTTCACGCCAACAATACCTAAGACGTTGGCAGAGGCATAACCAGGGCACTACTACTAGGGACTAGCCTAAGACACCTATCGCCAAACGGGCACTTACCTATCCAATGCCGGGCAACGATATTTCTTTTAAAAAGTTGAAAATATACATTTTTTATTTTTTTACTTACCCGGAGATGGAACTCGGGACCTCAAGAAGTCAAGTCCGACGGCAGACCGCTAAACCACCAAGGTCACTATTTTTTTGACTAGTAATGCCCGTTTGTAAATTTAATTAGTTGTAAATGAGTTTTTAAAGCTAATTTAACTCTTTTCTCTCTCTAGCAAGATTTTCACCTCTGGGGTCCGGCGGTCCGGCTTCTGACTTGATTTTTACCCGAATCACTTTAGTTAATTTTCGAAGATGGTATACATGATAAAAAAGTAGAGATTTCCCCCTGTAGTAAGACTTAATAACATTTATTAAACCTAACAAGACGTATAAAGGGTAGAAGGGGGTGTTGAACTTCAGTGTAGTTTATAGACGGCACCTGAGGATCTTAAGAATATCGTATGTATCTGATTTTTATTATCCTCAAGTAATCAATATACGTATAAATTTATCCAATCATAACATGTTATAAAAATGATATCATCATTAAAAAAGTTTACCGGTTTTTTAAGCAAAACTCCATTAGGTAAAACCGTTACCGTCTATATATCCATTTAAATATTTCCTTAATGATCTTAAGGCTGTCCAGTATCGCTGTCATCGAAAAGAAGATGGCGGCGCTAAATAAAAAATACTGATATTTTAAAATTATATATTTAAAACCCAGACGGGTTTTGGCGCCATGGAGAGAAAAGATGGTAGCAGTTTGTAATTATTTAAACTCTTATACATATTGAGAAAAAATAATCAATTTTACTGTAATTTTATGCAATTTTTTGGTATTTTGTACCTTTTGGTTTTACATTTTTGCGCAAGTGAAGTATTAATAAAGAAATTAGTGAATCGTGTATTTCCTCATTGCCGCCAAATCTCATTGAAGTTGGTTAGATTACTCAAAACTTTTTATTATATTTTTATGTTACGACTCATTTCTAATTTTAAATGATTTAAGCCCGAATTTTTGAAACAGATAACTTAATGCAAACTTAAAAACATTAAAAATAAATCCAGACCCGAATAGTACCTGTTGATATCATCCGATGAAAAAGATAAATTTATCACCAAATAGACATAATTTTTGTTGCTTTTTATGAGCTATTAATCAAAGACACTTGTTTTCAAATCTTCTTGTTTATGAGCCCATAAAAAATGGCAATTTTTTTTCTCTCTACGGTCAACTTTTTTTGTCGTCATGTATCTCTATGTACTCGCCATAGAAGTGACTACATTTTCTCTGTGTGTGTATCCTAGCGTTATTAATAGCATGCATAGTAATCCGTGATTCTTACTTAATCGTGAGACCTTATTCGTGAATATTAAAATTATAAAAATTATCTACCTTTTTGAGGATACAGATGAAGATATTATCTTTACGTTTGTAGAAAGGCAGGCAAAAGGCAGGCAGAGGCAATCTGGTAGCAAACCTATCGCCAACTAGACTCTTAAGCGGGTATTGGTTTTATAACAAAACTTACAAAA
Source organism: Calephelis nemesis (assembly GCA_002245505.1). Classification (NCBI taxonomy): domain Eukaryota; kingdom Metazoa; phylum Arthropoda; class Insecta; order Lepidoptera; family Riodinidae; genus Calephelis; species Calephelis nemesis. Next base: position 51,106 of record NJDD01000283.1, read on the forward strand.
TACGTTTCGAGGTGTCCGGTCCGGGAATTGAACTCTATACTAGAGTCAATGCCAACACCGGACCACTAGACTTCCCTAGGCTAAAAATATATATAAAAAAGGCGAGCTTAACGCGTTATTATTCTTTAATACCTTATATTTATAAATTAATGTATGAGCCAACAAAAGAGAAAAATAATAAAACGTCAGTTTTCCCTGTGACTACTTCGGAACGATTGTTTTAGGGTGCCTTACCTTAAGCATAGTCACGCTAACGGCTTCACTAGCGTGAAATTCATCACTTTTCTTTCAATTGAAGGTATATGGCTTCTGAATAGATCAATTTCGATTAAATATAATTCACATGGATGTTAAATCCCTTTCCTCCAAGTTTGGAAGCCCGAACAAACTATCCAAATAATTGTCGAACACACCAACGTTCCTAAAATGTGCTTAAATCCTTTAAGTAACCTTTTTGCAACATGTTTCCTTGATTATCTTTGACGTGGCTATGACTTGCTGACAGAGTTCTGCGAAGAGTCGCTTAGGTTTAAGCTGCTGTCTTATCTTTATCTGCAACCATAAAATATTTAAAAAAGTAAAGTAAACAAACGAAATATCTGACCCCCGTACCGTACTTTCAAAGTAGGTACTGTAAGGGGGTTAGATATTTCATTTGCTTAAGGCCACTTCTACATTACCGAAATACATGTAATAATGAGTTAAACTGTCAAATATACGGTGATTTAACCCTGGTTAGGTTTAAATGACCTAACTCAATGTTAAATACTTAACCCAGAAACGTGCAAGTGGTCCTTACTGTACAAATATAATTCAACAACGATTTCAATGTAGAGAAATAATGGAAAACCCTTTGAAAATTGCTTAATGTTCCAACCCCAAAGAAAGCCGTCGTTAGTCTCAAAGTTACCATATATGTAGTCATCATCATCATCATCATCATCAGCCGGAGGACGTCCACTGCTGGACATAGGCCTCCCCCAAAGAGCGCCACAAGTCACGGTCATCAGCCGCTTGTATCCAGCGACTCCCCGCGACTTTGACCAGATCATCAGTACCCCGGGTGGAGGTCGTCTAACACTACGTCCTCCGGTGCGGGGCCACCAATCGAGAACCTTTCTTCCCAATCGGTTGTCGGTTCTGCGAGCAAAGTGGCCTGCCCATTGTCACTTCAGCTTGCTGACTTTCTGGACTATGTCGGTACATAAATGTAAATCAAGCATATATTAAATGCGATTCGAATCGCAATGAACATTAACCTTGCGTATTAAAATAGTGTTAACAATCGATTGATTCCAGTAGGTAATAAGTTGATATGGGTGGTAACATTTATTTAATTTAGATAGAAGTTTTAATGGCTGTAATCTAAATGGGCTGTGCTGCTTATTTCTCTGGGTTATTGCAATAAAAAATTCAACAGGAGACTTAGGTTAAGAAAATACTTCGCAAAGACCATACAAAGGTTCCTGTGACGCGTTTATATAAATCTAAAAACCTTCACGAGGTCAGAATTTGTGTCGACAATATTAGTATAGGTGATGCTAAAAGGTTTGATATTTTGTTTGTTTGAAATGAATAGGCTGCGAATCTACTGGACCGATTTAAAAAAAAATCTTTCATCTTTAGAATGCTAAATTATTTCTGAGTGACCTAGCCTTAGTTTCATCAAAATCGGTGCAGTGGAAGCCAAGTTAAGCTGTCGAAGCTGCGTGAAACTGCTAGTTGGATATATAATGATGGATCAGGAAAGTTATTGGATTTTGACCACGGGCGATGAAGGGTTGAGTGACTAATAAGTAAGTATCTTCACGCCCATATCCCCGAAGAGGTAGGCAGAGGCACAACCAGGGCGCCCACGACTAGCCGAAGATACTAAGTCCCACAATGTGATAGGTGGCAAGCCTATAGCCAACCGGGCACATACAAAGGAGGGACTAATGATATGATAAAAGCCGATTGCAGGCTGGCTGACGATTTCACGAGGCCAATATTTAACAGTGAACCGAGGATTAAATATTGATTACTATTATAAGGATTTTTGGAATTATTTCTGAATGAGTAAAATTGTGATCAAGATTAGATTTACAAAAAATCGTTAAAAATACAAAATTTTTGATTTTCAATGCAAACATTTTCAAAAATAAAGAAAAGAAGTATTTGCAAGCCCATATCCCCAAGAGGTACCACCCACCCGAAAACACTAAGTCCCATAATGTGATAGGTGGCAAGCCCATCGTTAATCAGGCACATATCCAATCCCGGGGAACGTTATCTTAGAAAATTTAAAATACAAATTTTCTAGTTTTTTTGTTGCCCGATCCGGGGGTCGAACCCGGAACCTCAAGAAGTCAAGTCCGATGTCGGACTGATTATAAATAAATAAAAAATATTGTAAATATTTCAGTTACAGTAGTTGCGGTAGCAAATACATATCAATTATAATTGTCGATATTTATATATTTGTATATCGATAATTATCGCTGCAAATTAATAAGAGTAAGCTTCAGTTACGAAATCTTCTGAACAGATCCCTTTATCTAATGGAATATAACTTATAAGTGTCTTTGCGCTCATATCCGCGAAGAGATAGGCAAAGGCACAAACAGAACGTTAAGTTCCACTATGAGATAGGTGGCAAGCCTATAGTGAACCGGGCACATATCCAATCCCGGGCAACGTTATTTTTTAAGAGTAAATTGAAAATTTGCATTTTTTTTTCTTGAATATAGCTTGTAGCAATTATGTAGTGTCAGACGAATAATTCTTTCCCGGTCTATAAATTAAACTTAAAATTTCATGACAAGAACCCATAATTTCTAAACGACCAACATGAGCATTTTACAAAATACAAACTGCCCCGGCGAACTTCGTTACACCCGTACCGTTTGTATGGGAAAACTTAAAATGTTGTTTTTCATAGTGTCCTCGCAGTACGTACATTAAATCGGTCCAGCTGGTCTCGAGTTTAAGCGAGACTAACGAAGAGGAATTGATTTTTATATATAAGAAGATCGTTATATTGTGATAAAAAGGTTAATATTATGTTACTGAATAAATCCGCTTTCTTGTAATTGGTGACATCAATGAACTAAAATAATAGCATGACTCGTAACATCGTAATCGTAAACAGATGAATAAAACGGAAAATATTTAAAACACATGACGTGACTTTTACTCATACCGTAAATTTGCTGAATTGTAACGAAACGATCTTCAAAATAGCTAAGTAGCATGAGTATGTCTTCGTTAGCAAGTTTTGTTGACGTCCGTCTTTTCAATTAGTGCACGTAGTTTTAAAGACACACAAAATTGTATGAAATCTGTATAAATTTTAAAGAAAGAAAAAATATCACTCCATTCAAGATTTGAACCTTTCGTCTTAACCCGACGAATGCAATAACCATTTGAGCTACTGAGGATTCAAGTCCCGTGGCGAAAATTTTAATTCCTTTCTTACCCGTACACGCGGGTAGTTATTCCTATATTGGGTATATACCTATACGTAGCTCTGAGTACCTACTAAATGAGTTCATCATTACAGATGAAATTCACATTTGTAATGGTCATAACTTTCGTTCCTCTCAAGGTATTTTTATTTTAGCACTCGCCCTGTGCGTGGGTTAAATTTCTGTATATTTTAAAGAAAGAAAAAAGTTCACCCCAGACAGGATTTGAATCTGTAACATTGAACTCTCTATGAAGGAATTCACGGAATTGTATGAAGGAAAATAAGTAGTTGGTATGATAAAAATAAATACGTTAAAAAAACCGACTTTAAAATTAAGAGTAAAAAATAGTAAAGATTCAATATTAATTATGTACTACCTATTATTTATATGTGCCTTTTACTAATAGATTTGAAGTTGATGTCTAACCTTAAACTAATAATTGTATTATAAGTAGGTAAGTATTAAATTTCATAAAATTAATATTAAAAGTAGTAAATAGCACATATTAAATATAATAGGTGGTTTTCTATTTTTAAGTTTTGAGGTCGGTTTTTTTAAAGTGGTTATTTTTATTTAATACTTTTTAGTTTATTGCTGATATGATTTAATTTAATAATAATACACGTAAAATTCTTGCAGCATGGTATAAGGCTATATCACTACATAGTACAAAACAAAGTCGCTGTCCCTGTGTCCCTTTGTATGCTTAAATCTTTAAAACTTCGCAACGGATTTTGATGCTGTTTTTAATAGATAATGTGATTGAAGAGGAAGGTTTATATGTATATTTCGTAACTGTGCGAAGCCGGGACGGGCCGCTTGTATAATATAACTTTACTACTTACTTAAATTATCTTTATACGAGTAACAAGTTGCTAAATGCCGATGTGTCTGCAATCTTGTCACTAAGTCACCTAAGTGGATCAAATTTACTTGCGAGATTTGATATAATTTAATAAAAATGGACATCGGGACAGGTGAAAGCAGGTAAAAAAATGTTCATAAAATTAAAAACTAAGCTTCCCTAAATCCAATTTTTAACGGAACAATTCGAAACTATTCGCATCAAACAGATAAAGAATTACGTAAACATCAGAAAAATTGGTGTACATACATAAAAAAAATATACCGGCCGAATTGAGAACCGCCTCCCTTTTTTCAAGTCGAAAAAACACACAAAGTTGTATGAAAGAACACACGTAGTTGTAAAAAAACACACATAATCAAGTTGAAAAATTGATCAGTGACGCGCCTGACTTAAAATCTATCGAGCGATTTAAGCGTGACAACATTACAGACAGACATAACTAACTTAGACTTAATTAAAGTGTGCGCTTTAATCATCACGCTTAGTAAGAGAGTTAAAACCCATTACTGAGCCTTTACCACAAGTTGGTATAGATTATGTTCGGTAATTTACCTGTCGAAATCTTTTTTTTTATGATAGTGGAAGGCAAACAAGCAGACGGATTTCCTGATGGTAAGAAATTCACGTCGCCTAGAGACACCAAAGGTAATAATGGTGCGTTGCCAACCTAAGACCGGGATGTTAGGCCTCGAGCAAAAGTAAGTTTACCGGCTACCTTACCCTCCAAACCGGAACAGGTCACGACGTTATGGTGGCACGAATAGGTAAGGCGGTGGTACCAATTCGGGTGAGTCGTTGTGAAACTCTACCACCTAGTCAAATGTCGTGAAAGAAATTCATGATGTTTGACCATTTAAATTGTATTTAATGGTAATTCTGAACAAAAAAAATATAAATACTCTTTAGTTGCGTACTTTACGGGCTAACAAATATGCTTGTCTATGCTGTAAGCTACTGTTAGATTAATGGAACGTTCAATTTGTTTGTATTTATTGAAGTATTCAATAAAAGCATTTTACTATTTACTATTTATTTCGCACAAACACATTTCTTATAATTTTCAAGACACACCAGTTTTTAACAGAAGCCATTAGACAAGAAGGTTGTAAATCAGTGTTGCCAATGCAAGATTCAAAATTAGTATACTAACACACTTCCTTAATTTTGACATCTTTCAGATTCATAGAATTAAAAGTACAATTTAAATTTAACAAACCTTGAACTAATTAGTATAGTTTTATTTTTTTGAAACATTTCAGTTAACTAAATAAAAATTATGATTTGTCGTGAACTTTAAATCAATTTACAACATTCACAACACCTAACAAGGTTCTTAATTTCTGAAACTTAGCTTTACCTAAAGACTTTGTTAAAATGTCTGCTAATTGATCATCTGAAGCTATTTTCACAATGTTAATAAGACCTCTCTTTTCAAAATCATGCACAAAATGGTAACTTATGTCTACATGTTTTGAGTTTTTGCAGAATTTACCATTTTTAGCTAAGGCAATGGCACCACTATTATCTTCAAAAATATTTATTGGGTTTGGCACATTTATGTCTAGATCACATAATACTCCTTTGATAGGTAAAACTTCTTCTACACAATTAGCAAGTGCATAATATTCTGCATGAGCAGATGCACGTGACACATTCTTTTGTTTCTGTGATTTCCACATTACAGAGTTTCCAAATACCTGAACCAAAATCCCTGTTGTTGACTTACGGTCAATGATATCCGCTGCCCAATCAGCGTCGACATAAGATTCTATAGTATTATTATAAGTTGCACTGTAATTTAATTTAAAAAATCTAGTATGATATAAATACTTAAGTTTTGATTTGGTCCGGTGTTAGTGACGGTAAGCCTATGCTCGCATTTTACGAGCTGCCTGGCAGGAAGGCAGATGACCTTATCTGCAAAGGAGCCCGGACCAACACGGGGTAAAGGGTCTGTTAGTTACCTATAGAGGCGCTGTTCAAAGTTTTCATACAAATAATGTACAGAGACGGTAGCGAGTATAGTTAACTTGACTTAAAAATCTTTAGTGATAACTAGTGATTTTGTGATACAGATTTGATAGAAAAAAAAAGTACAGACATCCAATATCATATCTGTGCGTTGCAAACTTGAGATTGAGATCTTACATCTTAACTTTCCAATTACCTTTTGTCAAATCTGGCACACGACAATGGGCATGGCTGCTATAACAGTAGGAAACAGAGAAACGGTGGTTGCAATCCAGGTCATTGTTAGATTCTACCGCGTAGTCTAATACATAAGACATTTGATAATCCGTCTTATTATAAAAATAACTACGTTAAAAAAACCGACTTCAAAACTGTAAAGTAAAACCTGATAAAGATTTAATATTAAATATATACTACCCATTATTTATATGTGCTATTTACTAGTAGGTTTGAAGTCGGTGCCTTGCATTAAAATAATAACATCAATAATAATTATAAGTATTAGATTGGTTTGGCACTGACTTCAACCCAAATAGTAAATAGCACATAATTGGTAATATATAATTAATATTTAATCTTTATTTTTTTTTACTTTTCAGTTTTGAAGTCGTTTTCTTGACGTGGTTATTTTTATTTAATACTTTTTAGCTTATTGCTGATTAATTTAAAAAAATAGACATCGGAATGGGTGAAAAATATGCTCATAAAATAAAAACTAATGCGCCTACCTGCATCAAATTTTTGTGGGACAAATTCGAAACTATTCCGCATAAAACAAGAAATAATTACGTAAATCGGTTCAGAAACCTTGGAGTTTCTCCGGTGTATATACATAAAAAACCGACCCGCGAATTGAACCCGAAACCTCAAGAAGTTAAGTCCGTCGCCGGACCGCTAGAACAAAAAGGCAGAGGAGTTTAAAATTATTGAAGTAACGTCTATGTCTAATGTCGAAAATTTTACGGTTTTGAAAGTCCTTTAGCTTAAGGTTGACTTTTTATATATGAGAGATAAGCTAACAATCACACATCTCTTGATGATTAGAGACAACCGTGGCCTAAAGAGACCATAGATGTTATAGGTGCGTCGCTACCCTCTGATAGGATGTTAGGCAAATTCTGCAAGTATACCGGCTACCATCACCCAGTTGTGATCCAGACGGGAACATGACACTGCCATCAGCCAGCGGATCCCTATCCAGGCAACTTGTTGGACAGCACTCTACCACCAGCAGATCTCCCTTTTGTCCATACATATCGTGGTTGGCAATTAAACTTTAGTTTCCCGAGGACAGACCATACTTCATTATCTTTTGCCTTGAACTTGGACTTGTATATAACTTGGTATATAGGCAAGGTTAATACGCAATCCGAACCGTGCTGTATATAATTTACGTTTGATTGAATTTAAAATTGTAATTACCCCAATATGCTGAATCGCTTAGGAATTTTATGGACTTGAGTTAGAATCTAAATTACAGAAAGTATATTTAAGCCCAATTCCCCAAATGAGTAGGCAGAGGCACAACCAGAGCACCTACGGCTTTTTTTTTTAACGAGTGGAAATCCTCATGGATACCCGTCACTTTCGGGGGAAGTGACGGCTTATGCTGGACTTCTATCGGCTAAAACCACTCGGTGACCGCCCTCTGTGCATATCGGGTGACTGCGGGATCTTCGAAGAACGCACCGCTGTTACCCTTACACCTGCTCGTAGGCTCATCCGCTCAGAAGCCTCCCCCTTCTGATGCCATCACTTTGACGACAGCAGCATGGGGTCACACCATGCTATGCTGCCTCACGTCCCGGGCTGCTTTTTAAGCCAACTGACGCCCCGATCAGTTGACTCACAGACCCAACCCTCTTTTAGTCGCCTCTTACGACAGGCAGAGGATACCGTAGCCCTATTCGTCGCCCGGTACTACAGGGCCCAGGGCACCTACGGCTAGCCCAAGTAACTTATTTCATTAAACAATATAACAAAGCCTATCGTCATCTGGGCGCATATCCAGTCTCAGACAACTTTGTGTTTCAACAGAAAATAAAAAAACATTTTTTAGTTAGTAGGTATCGGGGATCGAACTCGTTAATCCTAATTTTCTGTAATTTTCTCGGTATTCTGTTCATATAAATCTTCTCCTGACAGTAACTAAAACAAGATTAGCAAAATTAGTCCATCCGTTTAGGCGTATTTTTTTTTGAAATGGCTAATATGTTGCAAACCGCGAGGTTTTTATAACTTCACCGGGCTATAGCTTAGACGTAAGCGATGACCATGCGAAAGGAGGATTCATTTTTATATACGAGAATATAGATAGCTAAAATAAAATTATTAATTTGGCGTACCTACTACTAACTAACTACTAATTTCCCCGTGTTGGTCCGGGCTCCTTTGCAGAATAGACCATCTGCCTTTCTTGCCAGGCAGCTCGTAATAGGCGAGTATAGGCTTATCGTCACTAACACCGTGATATCTGACTAGGTGGTAGAGTTTAGCAGCGACTCGACCGGATTGGTACCACCGCCTTACCTATTCCTGCCGCCATAACGTCATGACGTGTTCCGGTTCGGAGGGTAAGGTAGCCGGTAAACCTACTTTTGCTCGAGGTCAAACATCCTGACCTCAGGTTGGCAACGCACCATTACCATCTTTGGTGTCTCTAGGCGGCGTGAGTTTCTTACCATCAGGAAATCCGTCTACTTGTTTGCCTTCCTATAACATAAAAAAAACTAGACCGACTTTTTAATAATAAGTAAACTAAACTATTACTAAATACTGCTTTGTTTTAACGTCTTATTGTTTAATTTGTGTTAGACAAAAAAGTTTTTGTTTTTATTAAGACATGTACTTCAATTAACAAAACTTAGTTTAATTACACATAGCATTTAGTTTAGTTTAGTTACTTTTCAGTGTACCCGTTGTTATTTTTGTTTAACACCATAACACGCACCGATCAACCGCGAGGCTCGGGTTCGATTCCCGACGGGGGCAGGCATTTGTGTGATGAACATTTAGATATTTTTGATGTGCATTTCCGGGTCTGGGTGTTTATTAAATTTATTCTGGTATCTATTTAAGTATTTCTGTGTATTAGTATCGTTGGCTAACACCCATAACACAAGCATATAATTTGCTATAAATTTTAAAGAAAGAAAAAGTGTACCAGTTGTTATTTTTGTTTAACACCATAACACGCACCGATCAACCGCGAGGCTCGGGTTCGATTCCCGACGGGGGCAGGCATTTGTGCCCCAGACAGGATTTGAACCTATAACCTTTCGTCTCAAGCCGACGAATGCTCTAACCAATTGAGCTACTGAGGATTCAAATCCCGTGGCGAAATTTTTAATTCCTTTCTAACCCGTTAATACCCGCGTTATGTTATGTTATGTCCTATAGATACACAATTCTGAGTACCATCATGTAGAAAGGTTATAGGTTCAAATCCTGTCTGGGGCGAAATTTTTTCTTTCTTTAAAATTTATAGAAATTTATCCCACGCACGGGCAAGTGCTAAGAAAAATAAAAATACGATATAATTTGCTTACTTTGGGGTTAGATTCAATTTCTGTAATATGTCCAGGAATTAATTATTATTATTTTTATTTATTTGTCAAAAGTATTTTTTTAATAAGGAGTCAAATTCTTAGTACTAAAAACATGAAATTCCATATAAGTTGTATGAGTATGAGTATGAAAACAGTCTAATCCACCTAAATAATGATGCCTCGGGCTAAGAACTTTGCTCTTCCCACAAAGCCCGGTGAAGTTGTAAAAACTGCGAGGTTGGCAACATGTTCAAAAAAACCGGTGTTTTAGTGGGGATTTTTTGTATTTATTGGCTTTTCGTATAAACAGCTACATGCAAATTTTAAAAAGTCTACATAACTGTATGAAACTTGCTTTGCAATAAAACGAGGTAGACATTGCTTGGAGGACATCGACTTACCTGATCCTCAACTGGACCGGTTCCGATATTGATATGGAGATACCCGTAACAACAAGATATAATGTAAACGAAGATCAAGTATTGTATTACTCATTTAAATATAGCATTTTATGCCCCTGAATGTAAGGTTGTGGACATATAAATACGACCCCAGCGCCTGCTAATAAAATTAAAGTAAATTAGATTTTTATACAGTATTATCTTCATCGCCTCTGTGGTCTAGCGGTTCAGTTGTTGGACTTGACTGCATGAGGTCCCGGGTTCGAATCCCGGGTCGGGCAACAAAAAGAAAATTGGGTTTTTCCAATTTTAAATCTCCAAATTGGAAAAACCCAATTTTCTAATAAAAAAAATGTTGCTCGGGATAGGATAAGTGCCCGGTTGGCGATAGGCTTGCCACCTATCACATTGTGTGACTTAGTATCTTCGGCTAGTCGTGGGTGCCCTGGTTGTGCCTCTGCCTACTTCTTCGGGGATTTGGGCATGAAGATACTTCAATATTATCCAGTTCAATGTTACTACGTAATATTACCCAGACTACCAGTCTGGGTAACATTTTATTTTATTTAATGCACTTTATGAGCATTATTATTGAAAAATTTTAGCGTTTGCAATTCTTACACACATAAACTAACATTTGGCACACAATGTCATACTACTCCCGTGTTGGTCCGGGCTCCTTTGCAGAATAGACCATCTGCCTTCCTGCCAGGCAGCTTAAAAGGCGAGCATAGGCTTACCGTCACTAACACCGTGACATTTGACTAGGTGGTAGAGTTTCGCAGCGACTCACCCGGATTGGTACCACAGCCTTACCTATTCCTGCCGCCATAACGTCGTGACGTGTTCCGGTTTGGAGGGTAAGGTAGCCGTTAAACTACTTTTGCTCGAGGCCTAACATCCCGGTCTCAGGTTGGCAACGCACCATTACCACATTTGGTGTCTCTAGGCGACGTGAATTTCTTAGCATCAGGAAATCCGTCTGCTTGTTTGCCTTCCATTATCATAAAAAAAATACTCCGCGCAATTTTCTTAAAAAGGGGTCCAAAGGTTTTGCTTCACGTATTATTATTATGATTTATTAACATTACTTCTTATTTTCTAAGTATATAAATTTAACCTCAAAAATATATTAAAAATATAAACATAAAAAATAGAATCACAAAGACGGTGGTCTTACAACTAAACCGTTAGTAGTCAAGGAGACAGACTATACGGGTCGTAATCAAAATTGCTGCATTCTGAATCCAGCTCTTGACCCAGGGCTGCAGAGCGAGTCTTCAGGTGTTGGTCGAGACTCTTCGCTATAAGACCGTTTACTGACACGACTATCAGGACAAGTATATTATGACAGACTAGCTTCGGTAGATATCGGTATAAAACTGAAAAATTAAGATTTTTTTCTACGTATTTTTCCAGGATAAAAATTATCTCATTTTATGCCCAGGATAATAAGGTATAATTATACCAAGTTTCATCGAAATCAAACCGTTAGTTTTCACGTGATGCCTGAACATACAGAGAGACAGACAAAACATTTTTTAATCACATATTTGGGTTTGGTATCGATCCAGTAACACTCCCTGCCATTTATTTTTTCAATATTTTCAATGTACAGAATTGACTCTTGTACGGATTTATTATATGTATAGATTAGCAGCCTGCAACTGCTATTTTTTCAACATCTTTAATATACAGAATTAACACTTTTAAAGTTTAGTTGTAAGTAGAGACTAGTGTTTATTTCTTAATGTACTTCGATGATATGATAAAATTAGATTTGATTTTTTCAATTATTGCAACTAAATTGGCGGAAAACGTTATACAATAAATCGCGGTAATTGTTTTATCTGAAATATGTAAAGTTGTAGTGTTAACGGAAATGTAACACGAGTACGAATAAATTACTCGTTAGCGGTAATCAGAATAATTGAATTGAATTATGATAAGGTTGGAATTATAAGTGTTGGAATTACAATTTAAATTAGGATAATATCAAATCGCAAGAAAATATTTCGCTAATTATTCGGATTTGTATCGTTTTCAATATTTGACCGGTAGAATATCAGTGCTCGTCACTGTTATATTCCTACTTGGTAGCCAGTAAAGTAAGGCAATAAGTGAATCATTATATCATTGCTCGCTATCGTCGTGTTTCGATTAGATTGCCGGTAAATTTAAGCAATGGTTAAGTATTAGCCGTGTGTTGGGTGTGTTCTTCCACGAATCGCCAAAATGTATGTTCGCGTCTAATTAACGGACGATAGGACCGATTTGGCATATTTCGATTTGAAATTACTTAGGAAATCAAGGGAAGGTTTAAAATTTAAAAAAATGGGGAAAATTGCAAGGAAACTGGGATAAAAAATATTTTTTAATTACAAGCTGAATGAATAGAAAGAAGTTCGCCGGGATGGCAAGTTTGAAGTAAAGAAGGCAGTAAACTGATGCAATAGGCTTAAATTTTTCAGCCTTATATTAGCAACGTAAGTTCGTGTCTATAGTAGATGTGTTTTATTACCTTTCGGAAATTCGTCTGATGTTTGTCTTCCCATACAAAAATTTAAGCACAGTGTTTAAATTATTATATTGGAATAGATGCTTGGAACAAAGCTCAATTTCACCACTACGTCTTCTAACTACACAAAAATACACAATATTATTAAATATAATTAAAAAACTACTTCAATGTTGTGATTTTTAGGGCTGAGCACTCTGATCGGCCCATAAAGTCCGGTGAAGTTGAGAAAGCCGCGAGGTCATTCCAAAAAAGATGTGATTTTCTTGTGACATATGAACAATAAAAATTCCCAAATTTTTGCCATTTTTTAGTGATTGTTTGTCCAAGAAACGTAACAAACAAACATACAGAAAAAACAAAAACATACCGACGAATTAGTAACCTCCGCCTTTTAGACTAATACATGCTATTGGTACAAGGGTCATATTTTGTTGTTTAAATAACATTATAATCTTGAACAATATGATGGTTGGCGGAATTTTCGTCATGGTTCGAAGAGCCTCGTCGACTTGCCAGCACTTTACATGAAGGTGATAAAACCAATTACCTTTGACGCTTGTAGTTAACGTCTCTAATTCTGAGGGAGGTAATTTAGTTTATTCCGAATTGAATTGAATTTAGTTTTTGTATGTAAATAAAAATGTGTATTGTCATACTTTTATTTCGTTATTGGTAGTTTCGATTTACACCAAGTTGAAATGAAAATTCTAGAAAATATAAAATTTATTAAAAATATTAATCTAAATCACAATAAAAAACCTAAGGAGACAAAGAACCGTATGTAGTATAGTAATTTTGGACGGTAGGCTGTTTATGCCGTAAGAGATAGATAAACAATTAGGGCACCCACGACTAACCGAAGACACTGAGTCCCACAATGTGTTTATATACAAACAATTTGTTTAGTTGAAAGGGTTTACTTTCGAAGTGGACGCTTCGTCAAGTCTTTTGATAGAACCCTATAAAAGTCGAGAAAAATACTCCTTTATTTGGTTGCTTATTTAAGTGTTTTTTTATGTATCAGTATCGTAGCCTATAATACACTCACATGATATGCTTACTTTGGAGTTATACCAATATCTACTAGCTGACCCGGCTTAGTCTTTGATATTTAATTTATTGGGTGGTAAAGTCGTGAAATGGCTGGCTTATGTTAGTAAAACTACATTATCCTGCAGATTTACTGTAGAGAATTATAGAATCCTTCACTGTAGAGTCTCCTGTAACCTATCGTATTGATACTGGTTTCAGTATACTGAAGGTCTATTTCAGATCCAAAGCCCCTCAAAATATATATCGTTGTAAAATAAATTTTACGAGTAGTAACTAAATTAAATATTATTTCTTTCTTACTTAATACTATTTTCAATAACAAATTCCGTGAAAACCAGTGAAAACATCTATGGTGAAAACAGACTGAAGATTTTTGAAACGACATCTTCTTATTAAAAACTCTTTTTTCTATGTACCACAGTATTTTTGACTAATATTTGACATAGATGCTGTCCAGTGTCAAGTCAATTTCAAGTTTAGTACATAGTTTTGTCATTATTCAATACTTTTTAGATTTTACAATTTAGATTTATTTATAGAGAAGTGAAACATTAATTACACGGAGGACAGCAAAATTACATTGCGGTCTAAGTAATAAACTAATTAAAGTTTTAGTAAGTAAAAGAAGACAACTTACAAAACTTTTCTTCTCCAAAAAATATTAATATTGTATTATTGTATGTTACGTTTAAATTAGAAAGTTTAATTGGTAAAAGTTATCCGGAATTCTTGTGTTTTGTATGCTTAAAGAAATTTTTCAAGTCAGCATGGATCGTGAGTTGTGACACGTGGCACTTAATACTCTTTCTACCTTGCCAGAGACTTGGCGTGTAGATATATATATAAGAAAAATCACATCAATTTCAACGAGAGAATAAATTTATTAGGACTTCATAATATCCTGGAGTTAGTTTTTCTTATTTCCCGCCTTTTAGTGTTTTTGAAAAATAAGCCTAGTCTAAACACTGTCAATAATTAAATTGACTTATATTCGTTTTCTGTCTAGGTCTTCATTTTTATGGTTCCGTACCCAAAAGGGTAAAAACGGACCTTGTTACTAAGCCTTCTCTGTCTGTCTGTATCCTTGCTGTATATCATAAACCGTGATAGCTAGAAAGTTGAAATTTTCACAAATGATGTATTTCCGTTGCCGCTATAACAATAAATACTAAACTTTTAAAAAAATATTAAGGGTTTCATACAATAAACGTGTTTTTTTTCGTATTTTTTTGCTCAATATTAAAAAAGGTAACAGGTAGTCAAATTTCCACAGAATATTTACTTGTATTACCTTTCAAAATAAATTATAGTATAATAAAGTATTACCTTTCAAAATAAATAATTAAATAAGAATAAAATTACAGCAAACGTAGTTTTTAATACGAGTATATAGATGATAGTACGGAACCCGAGTCCGACTCGCACTTGGCCGGTTTTAAATGTTGTTTAAATTTTTTCAGACGATGTTGAAGATAGGCGGCGGCGTGGTCTTACTGGCCGCGATCGTGGCCGTCTTCGTGGTGGCCACTCAAGGTCGGGACCCAGATTTAGAAGCACTGGAACAAGAGGGAAGGGAGTACATCCTTAGTTTAGACAAAATGGCGGGACAGAGGAAGAACAAAGCCAGTCTCGTGGAGTGGGCGTATACGTCTAACATAACCAAGAGCAATGAAGACAAGAGGGTATGTTTATGTTTTACTGTTTTGCAAAACATCGTTTAAACGCACGTTTTCCAGATTGACAAATGTGACTGACGGCGAGATTACTTTTAGATATGTTTTTTTTTTCTTTTTATGATATTTGAAGGCAAACAAGCAGACGGATTTCCTGATGTTAAGAAATTCACGCCGCCTAGAGACACCAAAGGTGGTGCGTTGCCAACCTGAGTTCGGGATGTTAGGCCTCGAGCAAAAGTAAGTTTACCGGCTACCTTACCCTCCAAACAGGAACACTTCAACAGCAAGCACTGACGTTATAGCGGCAGGAATAGGTTACGCGGTGGTATTGATTCGGGCGAGTTGCTGCGAAACTCCACCACCTAGTTCAGTGATAGTGTAGTTTCAGAATCCATGATAATATATACTTTTACTAATAAATATTATTAAGGCTTAAATAGTACTATTAAGGCTTGGGCTTATTAGTTTTATATGTATTTTAAAATTTTAAATTTCTATTTTTATTTAATTTGTATTTTTAACAGTTATTCATCTTTATTGGTAAACCACAGAATATTTCTTTGATCTGAAATATAAACTTTAATTACATAGTAGTTACATATAATATTTATGTGTATTACATCAGCTAGGAACTAAGAGCGTTTACCTAATGTTGACAAATGTTTTTTGATTAATGTTGTTAACTTGCGGTTTTTAAAATTTCACCGGTTTTTTAACTGCCGAGTCACATTATCTCTTCCTGTCGTTTGTCTTTCTAGAAAATATTTGAAGAGTGTATGCTACATATAGCATAGGGCGAAACACAAAACGCGGTGTGGCGCCGCTACATAACAGAGTAATATACTTTTAATAACAAATAAGCTATAAGTTTCTCACCACGGTCCATGGTAGAGACACGCGAAAGTTTGTATGTTCGTTTGTTTATTTGTTTGTTACTCCTAAACGCAAAAAATGTTGAACCTATTTTCTTGAAATTTGGCACACACACAGAGGGTAATTTGAATTAACATATAGGATATGTTTTTTTATACCGAAGATGTTCCTGTGGGACTATTAACTACGTGGGCAACAGCTAGTAGTTAAATATTTTTTAAGTAACATCTGTAAGTACAGATGTTATTGTTCCACAAAATGATTTCAATTAGATGTTAGCATACTGCTGTAACTTCTCACAGCATCACGGCTTTACAAGTAAAAGTAAAAAAACACCTACAGCTGCATTCATTATCAAAGATTAGCATTTGATAAACCCGTTATATTTAACGCTCAGTGACCCGAAGTATAAAATAGGATTAAAGTTACGTTGTATATTATATAATAGAGTAAAAAACAAAATTAGCATTGGTATGTCTGCGATTGCTATAAAAAACATAGCCACAAGCCAGGTCTCACGCTAGGCAATAGACCGTGGACATGCCGACTCATAGACCGAACAACAAACGTTAAAACTACATGAAGGTCGAAAGGCAAGAACACTTTATGAGATATACATATTTCTTTGAAGTTTTTCTTAGTTAGCCGTTTATCTATGCTTATAAAATAACATATCCTGACTGACTGATTCATCATCGCTGAGCAAAAACTGTTGAAGTTACAACCATGAAATTCATCCAGTTCATTCAGTATCCAATATTTTGTCCTTAGTGGGTATCTAACCCACCAAGGACAAAATATTGGATACTCTACACCTAAGGGGGTGAAATAATGTCAATAGGAAAGACCGTCATTTTTTTAAATTAGAAACATGAAACTTTATTTTTGGGCAACTTATTAAAAGTAAGTAGATATGTATTTAAGTGTTTTTTTTTCACCCTGAAGGGGTGAAATAGGTGTTGAAAGTTTGTATGGGAAACCGTACTTTTTGTAAGTTAGAAACATGAAACTTTATTTTTAACTACTTATTATAAAATAAGCAGATATGTATTAAAGCGTTTCGGAAAATTTTCCAAGTTTCCAAGTTTTCCAAATCCAAAAGTTGAAAATTTATGTGATTAAAAAAATAAGAACCTGTAAAAAGAACTAAATTATTAATACAGTTTTTAATTCAACACCAATTCAATAAACATATTAAATGCGACGTGAGTGAAGCCGCGGGTAATAGCTTATAAAAATATACGTTTACAGCAATGCCTACCAAACTATTAGTGCATCACATTTATAAGATCGAAATGCAAGGAAACAGAATGATAATAAGCGGGATAAAACAAGCGGAAGGTAACAATTATACAAGTCGTCTAACACTATACACCAATTACATTAACGGTGCGTAACCTAAGGTTGGGATAGGAGTCCTCATACGGCTTACCGGCTACCTTACCTCTATACTCAAACACGATAGTGCCAAACATGGCCAATATGGGGGTTAGAATGGGCAAGGCACCAATTGGAACATCAATATTGGCGAGTCGTGGTCGTGAAATAAAGTTTTCTACAGACTTTCTTTTATTTTCACCTCTTACAAGTTGTTTGTTAGGTATGAAGTTGCCCTTTATTCTTCACGTGATTAACAAAGAGATATCCACTGTCCGATATTTTAAGCTTTTCCTTAATGGTTTCAGATACAAGTGCAGTTGGAATTGTCGAAACAAGAGAAGCAAGCGTGGGAAGAGACAAAGATGTACCGGTGGCAGGACTTCCAGGACTTTTCTCTGCGGCGAATGTTCAAGAAGTACAGCCAGCTTGGCGTGGCAGCGTTGCCGGATGAGAAGTATAAGCTGCTGATGCAGTCGGTGTCAGGAATGGAGTCGAACTACGCAACCGCCAAGATATGTTCCTACAAGAACGCGTCAAAGTGTGATCTGTCTTTGGAGCCTGGTAAGAATACTTGAAAAGGTTTTGCTGACTATACCTATTATCATAATCCTAGTATTTATTCTAATAAAAAAAAACCTATTATTTATCTCGGTTGTGTGTGGCCAGGACACATGTGAATATTTTTCTGCGCTAACACTTCGGTAAATAGGCTCATTTATAACTGCCAAATTAGTCTTCGTCCTCTAAAATATTTTTTAAGAAAGATTTTATTTTACAAATTTTGTAACTGTAGAAATAATGAGTAAAAAACTTTGAATATAAAAAAAAATTGTGTGTGTACTTATGTGCACGCGTTAGAAGTTATACTTCTTCGGCGTAATAAGATAAAAATCTTTTTAAAAATTTTATCTTTTTTATCTTTGTGACAGCCATCTGCTTGCACACATTCAATGCCCTAACTCACTAAATAAAGACCTCAGCTTATCACTTGACAATCTAGGGAGTAAGAGAGTTTACCCTGCTCTCTGCCTCAATTATTTTTTCATGATGGGTGGGGAGTTCAAATTGTACCCTTTTTCGCAATCTAGTTCTTTCTACAGAAGGAACGCTTAGAGTTTCACTTCTTCAAGTTTCAGCATGTTTGCAAACAAACAAAAATTACAATTTGTCTCCATTTGGATTGGATTGGTCAGATCCCGTCTTAATCTCAATTTAGTTTTCGTAATTATACTCAATTTAAGGAAAAGCAATTCTTATGTAAATATCTAACATACATTAATAATTACTTTCAGAAATAACAGAGATATTCACAAAGAGCCAAGATCCTGAGGAGCTGAAGCATACATGGATTGAGTGGCATAAGGCAGCAGGTGCAACGGCCAGGCAGAACTTCACGCAGTACGTGCAGTTGGAGAATGAGGCAGCCAAGCTTAACGGTTGGTTGAATTATTGCTCATACTACCAAAAGTAAAAGTAGTATTATTTTAACAATGTTAATATTTTTCATAATTTTTTTTTGTTCAATAGTGGAGACTATTATTTCACAGGTATCTGTGAAACTGAGCTTAGCCCACTTCTTTTTATCATATTTTTAATTATTCAATGACTAATTGGTCCGAGTTCGCTGCGTAGAATAGGCCATCTGCCTCCCTGCCAGGCAACAAATAAGAGGCGACCGTAGATAAAATACCAACAAGACTACTGGTGGTAGAGTGATAACAAGTCGGTAACTCGGTCATGTTCCGGCCTGGTCAGGTCAGGGGAATCGTGTGTTTTTTGCTGGCCTTTTACTTAAAAAGAAACGTCACCACATTTTGCCAAATAGAGTTGTCCAAAAAAAATGTTTATTGTCATTACATATTTATATTTTGATTTTTTTTTTGATTTTTTATGTTAATGTTAATGTTTTTTTTATGGAAGGCAAATAAGCAGACGGATTTCCTGATGGTAAGAAATTCACGCCACCTAGAGACACCAAAGATGGTAATGGTGCGTTGCCAATTGGTAATGGTGATATTTTCAAAAAAAGTTCTAATTATTACAAACTTCAACAATTTTTGAAAACAAGTTTAAACTATGATTAGATTGAATACTAACGACCGCTACCTACCTGCAAACAGGATTATAACCTGTCCGTCTTGTACTACCACTGTTTCCACACGTGACGGTAGACAAGTATTTAAAAAAGAACAAAATTATACTTTTATGAATTTATGGCATTAAAAAATGTGCATTAATATATGTAAAATTAGAAGTAATCGGCACTTTATTCTAAAAATCCGTGTCTAGCATTTTTTATCGAAATAGAGCTGCTTCTATGAAACCAAATATTTATTTACTTCTACACATACATCGACGTTATTTATTTGGTATTATAATACAAGTTTTAAATAAGTACACAAGATAGTAAAACAAGTAAATAGTCAAACAAGAAGTCAGAGGTAAAATCCTTTTTACTGCTCAAGGTGTTACAATTTTTCTGCTCAATCTTTATGTGTGATAGATTTTTTTTCTTTAAATAAATATCAACCGTTTTCGTAATCGCCCCTTCTTTTTGTGTATGTACGAATCGTACGCGCTTTTAGGTCAGTTGGTGAGATATCTGACTATGGTCGCTCATCGCAGATACATAACTCCGTTATAACTTATAATATTAGTTGAGCTATAAGTACGCCTCGTTACTTTTTAACAAAATACGAATAAACCGTAGCTTGTAATAGAAAATGTAAAAAAATAAATAAATAAAAAAATGTTTCTAAAAATTATAAAGTTAATGTAATTCTAAAAGTCGTGGTTACCAAGGAGTTTGTTTTGTCGTTTCTTTTCCTGACTGTTTGTGTTGGAATATGGTGATAGTTTATAGTACACCTAGTTCTATCTGTCATATCTAATACATCTACCATATCTAACACAGATAGGATAGATAGATAGGATTAAAAATAATATGTCTTTAAAATTGTATGTAATAAATTTTGAAGCTGGTAATAAATACAACATTTTGTCACATTGTGGCACTCAGTGTATTCGATTAATTTGACTAGGTTTGGAGGGTGCCCTGATAGTGCCACTGCCTACTTCTTCGGGGATGTGGAAGTAAAGATACTTTTTTTCCACTTTTTTAAATATAAAAATATTAATTAATTATCACAGTATCCATCCATCTGCAATGGAAGCGCAAGGTGGCAACTTAGTATAGCGCAACGGAAGGCAGAAAAACGTATCTTATATTTGGGGTTTCTAAAAAAATATACGATAACTAATTGTACATATTATTTCTTCAGATTTCGCGGATGTAGCAGAATGGTGGCAGTCGGAGTACGAGGTAGCTGACTTCGAACAGCAATTGACAAAGTTGTGGGAGGATGTCAAGCCTCTCTATCAGCAGCTACATGCGTATGTCCGCAAACGGCTGAGGGACAAGTACGGTGACCACATAGTATCTGCTAAAGGACCGATTCCAGCACATTTGTTAGGTATGAGTTATATGTTTTAATTTTATTCTCAACCTATGTATGATTCTTTAGTGTATCATTAAACATAACTATGGGAATTCTAGCTATTAAATATCGCCGCTCTGAGATGCAGTGGCACTGTATGCTGGCATACTGTGTTTTCTTTGTGCAGAAATCAAGATTTTTAAGTGTAAAGTGAAGTTATCTTAGTCCCGAAGAAGCAAAAGCGAAACCGGTTGGCTAATATTATTATTTTTATATTTAAATATATAAACTAAACTACTTTAGCGATTTCAATCAAATTTGCACACCGTGTGCAGTTTGATCCAACTTAAATTTAGGATAGCTTACACCTTAATTAAAAAAAAAAACTACCATCCAAGCAAAGCCAAAATAGGCAGCTTTAATGTTACAATTTCACATTTGACGAAAGTTAAGTCGAGTATTTTTTTTTAATAAAAAAGCAGACATTATGATAACCTAACATTAAAAAAACTAATATTTAACATTTTTCAATATTACAGGCAACATGTGGGCCCAAACCTGGAGCAATATAGAGTCGTTTACCCGACCATATCCGGATAAAAAAGAGTTGGATATAACACAGGCGATGAAGGATCAAAACTATACCCCATTAAAGATGTTCCAAATGTCCGACGAATTCTTCAGATCGATAAATTTAACGGCCATGCCTGACAAGTTCTGGAAGAATTCTATCATCGAAAAACCCACGGATAGAGAAATTGTTTGTCATGCTTCAGCTTGGGACTTCTATGATGGTGAAGATTTCAGGTTCGTTAATTTTGTTTCAATTATCTTCCTCAATGCTAGAGGTAGCAATTTTGACCTAAATATGGCGATTTTCTAGCGTTCTTGCCTTTTTGGTTCTTTCAGCATCAGGTTTTATCAGTATATTATAAAGTTAAAATGAGTTTCTGTTTCTCTTCTTATACATTTGGTTTAACGTATTATGATTTTCTATTTTAATGATGTTTTCAAATTATTTTAATTTTATCATTTTCTTTCTTAAAACATGTTATAGTTTTCATATAATTAGACTTACCAGATAAAAAAGTTCTTTTGTTGTTCTATAAAAGATAAAAAGTCTCTAGTACTCAAGAAAATACAACAATTAAACACTTATTTATCTGGTACTAAATCAAACTACATTTGACTATAACTTAGTATGTGCTTTAAAAAAAATAACGAATGATGATGAGAATGAATGAATGATGAATGAAATGATGATGAAACGAAAGTTAAATGACATGATACGTACAAGTTTTTTAAATATTACTTTAATTTTTGGTGATGGTATTAAGAATTAGCAATTTTCAAAAATCCTATATTTATATTAATTCATTTATATAGCTACGGTCTCCATGACTGTGCGTTGATAAGTTAGACGTCTTTTTTATATATTTATTGTTATATGGAATATATTTAAGTGATTTTTTTCAAATAACCTTGAAATGTATGTTAGAAAGTTATGTAAGATTTTTTGACTTTGTCGTAACTTTAAATCCGTGTCGTCTCTTGTCATAGTTTTTATTTTATTTTAATCATGGATAAGCTAAGATGGTGGTGGCTGATGTTATTTTCAAAATTTCTTTTTTACATGTCTGGCTTAATTTAAAGGATCAAACAGTGTACGACAGTAGATTACGAATATTTCCAAACGACTCATCACGAAATGGGCCACATACAGTACTTCTTACAGTATAAGCATCAGCCGGTTATATTCCGGGATGGCGCAAATCCAGGTAATTACATTTAACTTTTGGCAACAGGATCAAAATGTGTACTACAGTGGACAAAGAGCATTTGAGGGTCGTCCACCACGAGATGGGGCATGTCCAATATTACTTGCAGTACAAGGATAAACCTGTAGTATTTCGAGCTGGAGCTAATCCAGGTGACTCTGAAGTGTGACTAACATGCCTGTAAAATTTGCAGGAGAAACTATTGCTTTGCTTATCCTGTAGATATGTCGAAGATGTATTACTATACTATACCAATCTTAATGTTAAATTCGGAATTTATATCATAGTAACACATATTCACGGAAAATGTAAAAAAGTTTTTCATTATTTGTTTTTGGAAGGTAACGCCTGGTTTGAAATTGCCTACACTAATGAGTGAATATTATATATCTGAATATAAGCTTAATTATGTATATAAATCTCATAAGCTAAATTTTTTCAATGACCTTATTTGAAAGGGAACGAATTATTCTTGATACATTTCACTTAAAATAGTTCAATGATTTTTCACCACTCAGGGTCTATGCTTTTAGCTTTTTTCAAGTAAGTTTAAATATTGAAAAAGTATTTTGCTTTTTGTTATTGACACAAACAAGACAATTATACAAAAAAAATGCAACTCAAACTCGAAAACAAATTTATGTGCATTGATACGACATAATATTAAAACTATGTTAAACTGTCAATAACCTTGAACATGGAACATCTAAAAAGCTTAATTTTCACTAACTTTATCTCCCCCACCATGCTAATTGTTGTTCTTTAGATATATTTTACATTATTCAGTGGGATTATATAAATTTATAACCATCATCATCATTATCCTTTCAAAGTATGTGGACTAATCGAGGGTTTCGTTTATATATGCCTCTCTCAAAAACGTAGTAGTGGTAGAGTGGTAATATAGTAATAAGTATAGTTATAGTGTTTGCAGTTTGTGTCACACTAGGTTGGCAGATATACTATGCCACTATACTAGGTTGGTGTATAAAACCTCATGAAATTATAAGGATTAAAAAAAATAATCATTGTCCATATCTGTCAATTTATTATTGATTATTTATCATCAGTTATTATATTTTCATGCTTCAAAAACTGTAATCAAATTCGCTTAAATGTTTGAGTTTATATGTTTTTCTTAAATTCATTTAAATAGGCATAATGAAGGAATCACAAAAATTGTAAAGCAAGTTGTTATAACGGAAACTAAAACGTTATCTGACTTTCTTGTTTTTTCGCACATTTTTATTATGGGTGTTGAAATAAGTTAATTAAATCTGGGGGCACGCGAGAGATATAAATGCTTTTCTAGAAAAAAAATCATATACCAAGCCAAATAAAAATAGCAGTTAAAGCCTGTCCACAGAGGGCGTTTTATTTACGTAGACCTACGCGTTTGAAACACGAGCGTAATCGAGATACTTGAGCTACAGAGAACCCTCTAGATTAAGCATCGCGTTCCCGGTTTGCGTGTAAAACGCTTCGATTGTAAGCGTCATTTTTGAACAGGCTCTTATATCTATGCTAGAAAATTTATTAAAGTGTGTGAAGGAAAGAAATCTTCCATTTAAGTTTTAATAAAATAATATGTTAAATCGCAAGAGTTGTTTGTTTGTTTCAAAAATATCGATTGAATTAAAAAAAGAAATTTTCTTTGTCGGATAGCCTGATTTTGAACCCAATTGAAATTCTCTGGACTCTGCTTGTTAATAATATTAAAACGAATAATTGAATTACTCTCAACATAAATCGTTGCAATAATACTAAAAAATAAAGCAAACGAAAATGAAATCTGTATTTTGGTACCAGGATTCCATGAAGCTGTTGGTGACACGATAGCTTTATCAGTTTCATCACCAAAACATTTACGTCGTGTTGGATTGATCAGTGGAGACGCTGAAGATGAACAGACAGAAATTAATCAACTTTATAAAATGGTAAATAGTTTTTTTTTTTAAATTATTGCCTCTAAGGTCTAGTGCGCGTCCGCGTAGTAGTACCGGACGCGTCGGACTAGACTTCTTGAAGACCCAGGTTCGGTCCCTGGGTAGAGCAAACAAAAAGGAATAGAAAATGATTATTTTCAATTGTCTATTAAAAAGAAACGTTGCCCAGGATTGGATATGTGTCCGGTTAGCGATACCAACTTGCAACTCACTATCATTATATCACATTGTGGAACTTAGTGTTTTCGCCTAGTCGTGGGTGCCTTGGTTGTGCCTCTGCCTAAGAGTTAGGGAAGACGGGCGCTAAGATACTTTATAAAATAAAAAAAATATTAAAGTAAGTTGAAATTTAATTAGATTAAGATAGATTTTTGAACACTTCTTACATTATAAATGTCTATTTGACATCTCGGAAAGCATAAAATTGGTGAAAGTTTATGTATAAAGATGGTGCAATAATATTTTATGACTTAATCCTTTTCAAAATACCAAAGTATATTAAGATGTTCGTTATAAAAAAATTGTTTCCTTATTGTTATAGAGTATAGACAAGATACCGTTCCTCCCGTTCGCGTTTATGCTAGATCTATTCCGGTACGGAGTATTCAGAGGGACGACCACTCCAGATGATTACAATTGCCACTACTGGAGGTTGAGGGAGGAGCTTCAAGGCGTAGAACCTCCCGTGAATAGGACAGAAGAAGATTTCGACGCTGCAGCTAAATATCACGTTTCTGCTGATGTCGAATATGCCAGGTAATCTGTAAATATTATAAAATTACAAATCTGTTATTTGAAAGAAAAATGTTTTTGTTTTAAAATTCCTTTTGTCATTGACAAATAGTCAATTTCAATCACTTATCTAAGATACGAGGTAGGTCTATTATAGATCAGTTACCAGGCAACCGCTGTTATTTTTCAATTAATAACAAATCTTGACAACAAAACTCTAGTAAGCCTATATATCTGTAGTTAGATTATTGTAAATTATTGTAATTAACCGTAAACACTTATTTGTAAACTACGGTCACCATAAAACGGACGATACAGTAACAATGAAGTTCTGCCGAGTACCTAAGATAGTAAATTAATTTTGTTGTTGCAGATACTACGTGTCGTTTATCATACAGTTCCAGTTCCATCGAGCGTTGTGTCAGCTGGCCGGAGAGTATGTGCCGGAAGACCTCACCAAGAAACTTGTGGATTGTGATATATACCAGAGCGTAAATGCTGGGAATGCTTTAGCGTGAGTTATTTTTGTCAAGAGATTACCCGAAGTAAGAATTGTAATTAGATTGTACACATCAAATACTATTGCAACATTTGCAGGTCAAGCCTTGCCTTTAGCCTTTTTAATAAGTCACTTTATCGTTTACACTATCTCTCCAAACTAAACAAGACAGCTCATTACGTCGTAAAGAAAGTCAAGGTGATGCTACCAATCAGGACGAGTGAATACATAACTTTGCCAGAAAGTTCAATTGACAACACTAGTTAAATAATACAACATTCTTAATCACTAGGTTATTTTAGTGGTTGATGGGGTCGTAAAATCCCTACGACATAAAAATGTATGGCATGATTAATAAGTAAACAGACTTTCTCACTTAGTCAGTGCTTCAGTTTAATCTATTGGGATACAAATGATATTTATCGTAGGCTTCATTTTCAAACCTTGTAACTCCAAAATTTTCGAAATGTTGATTTTAATGTCATCTAGTAAAAAAATATATTTTTCTATCTAGTATAAATATATCATATTTACAACAAACACAAGCATTTATAATATTTTAATGTAACGTAAGTTGTTTGTCTATCTTTTTATTGTTAGTTATTTAATAAAACAGTTTTTTCTTCCTCCTGTAAAATTTTACCAAATGGAAATACGGCGTTTGAAAATTAAGCCAGCGTCATGTAGAACGTGTTAAATTTGAGCGTAGATGATCTAAGCTGAAAAACGTGCCCACCATCGTATTTACGCATTCGAGTATATTTAAAGTGTCTACGTAATATACATTAAAACACCCCTGTAATAAAACATCCAGTTACCTGTTACATTTCAAGGATTTTTTTTAAGTTTTTATGCTTAGCTTAGCTTATGTGTTAGCTGGATAGAGGAGACATCTTCACGTTCAAATCACGTAACGCTTTTCGCTTTCGTCGTCTCTTTTGATGTACGGTAGCATTTCTATAAAAAAAAACATTGCATCCCAACATGCTATAGTTGACCAATCCTTATGGATACAGATCGCAATTCTTAAAAAAATACACCAACGTATAAGATGCCGTTATAAATATTCACATTGACACATTTATCTTAACTAAGGCATCATTTCAGCTTAGACGATCTATACCTTATTTTATTGAGGTCAAAGAAATAATTTCGTCAAACCACATTTTTCTTATATTCTTTTACGGTTGCTGGGCTTTAATATATAAATCCTATGATTCAATTTCTCGCACGAGAAATTTATCGATGTCTGAAGATTAGCTAAATGTTACAAACAATTTTGTAAAATCAGTACCTGTATTTTCGAACTCTGCAGGAATATGTTGAAGATGGGATCATCAAAGCCTTGGCCTGACGCGATGGAGGTGCTGACAGGACAACGAGCGATGAGAGCAGATGGATTGTTGGAGTACTTCAGACCCTTGCACGAGTGGCTACAGGCGGAGAACCAGAGGACGGGTGAATACATTGGTTGGGAACCCAGTAAAATGCGTAAGTTTTTACCTACTTGTTGCAAAACTAAAGCTCATAAACTGACGACTTAAAATTTTGCACTTAGAGCTACTACTGCCATAAATTAATTTCTTTGCTTTCTTTTAAGCAGACTGAAGTTTTATTTGTCTTGTGACTTCTTGGAATGAATCGGCCAAGCGCCTTCTAATGAGATATGAGTGTCACTGACTGAGTTAAGTTTCGTGCTGCGTATGTACGCTCTTAGATTACACAGTTGCTTGCAGACCAATCAGATTTGAATAGCTATGTGAACTTCCTTACAAATTACACAAGGAATATTGCGCTTTTTAAAATGCAGATTTATTTTTTAATTCACCTGAAAGTTTACCTTTGAATATTATTTAATTTTGGACAGAGTCGTAATCAGAAAAGGTGTTGAATAATAATCATGCACTGAAATTGTGAACTATTAGTAGCAGAGAAAAATGTAGTAAACTTCTGATGGTTACAACATACAGAGGAAAACTATTGCACTGTAAATATTACAGCATGCTATCTTGAAAAATGTTAACTAATAAACTTTCAAACGACTTTAAACGTGTCAAAACGACAACAAAAACTTTTTTTCAACAACAAGTTTCAGTCTTGTTGTAAGTAACGAGGTCACAAGAAGGCAACGGTCCTTGAATTGCGACCGAAACGTATTATATTAAGAAAGTCTTATCTTTGACCAATCATGGATAGTTTAGCCGAAGTTGCTAGCATGGTTGTATCTATGTTTACCTCTTTGGGAATAACGGCGTGATCACACTTTTTTTAACAACAGTTATATGTTTTTGTTTAAACTTGTTAATTTATTATGTCTTTCTGCTTTTAGAATATTGCACGGATGAACAACTGTCGGCATTAGAAGCGAAGAAAGTTCCAGAACCAGCGCACGAGTCGTGACACTCCAGACCGTACTTATTATACTTAGAATAATTTAGGCGAGCAGTATTCGTAATAAATGTTTTTTAAGATATTTGGATTTCAATTTATTAATATTTAATCTGGACTGAGGAAATCATCAGTTGATTATAAGGTAGCCCGAAAAGAATTGTAATATTTTCAGGAATTATATATAATCACCCCGTGTTGGTCCTAGCACTTTTGCAGAATAGATCAACTGCTTTCCTGCCAGGCAGCTCGTAAAAGGCAAGCATAGGCTTACCGTCACTAACACGTTGACATCTGCCTAGATGGTAGAGTTTCGCATTGGCTTACCCAGATTGGTACCATTGCCTTACCTATTTCTGCCGCTATAACGTCATGACGTGTTTCGGTTTGGGGGGTAAGGTAGGCGGTAAACTTACTTTTGTCTGCAGGAATAGGGGAAGCGGTGTATCCTTAGCCGGGCAAGTTGCTGCAGAGCACTCTACTACGAAACGTACTACCAATACGTGACATACGCACGGACAGATAGACAGACATACGGATATGATAAATCTTTTAGGGTTCCGACTTTTGGCGTTTAGCTACGGAACCCTAAAAAGTATTCATATATCGTAATCTGATTCTATGAAAAGTTATGTGAGGTTACAATGTACAAAAATATACACGTTAGATTAATTAGCTCCGTTTTTTGTCGATTGAAAACTCTGTTTTCGTGTCGTGCAATAATATCTCACCAAAATTTCATTTAAAAATGTAATAGTTAATATATACAATTTTATTTTTGTATGGCAATATTGAAAACATGTGCTGATTTAACTTTAGCACTTGAAACACTTTTCTTTTCGTGTGTGCAAAGTCTTAGTGTGCCTCACGCGCACATAGCAAAAAGTTGCCTTCACTTTGTCGTTCGCAATAATTGGATGTGACAGGCCCGGCTATATTTTTTTTATAATATTGGTCTTTATATAATAATATTAATATAATGTAGGTTTATACTTTAAACTTCTTGCATTGGAATGTTTTTACAGATTACACATATACACAGAATACACATGCAATGTCATCTCAAAAATACACAATACTGGGTTCAAAATTTGCTACCAAAATGACCTCCCCTACAATTTCTTAAAGGATCCGGCCCAATTACCAATAACCCTGTATATCTTTTCACATAACTTCAAAGTTGGTAAACCAAATGAGTTAAAATTTTTATTTAGGTAGCTATTTCGATTGTTTCTGAATGATTTAAAAACACAATTATTCCCGGTAGGTGGCGCTGCTATCTGTTTGTCATTTACTCTTAATGTTGAAAAAACACAGATTGGTTGTTTGTTTGTATTAAATGGGCTCCTAAACTTTTGGACCGATTCTCTTACCATCAGAAGCCGACAATATCCTTTGTGAATAAAGGCTACGTTAAAGTAAAAACTAGATAATTGGCTACCCCTGCAAAGCCGGGACGGACTGTTACTTTGTAAAAAAAAAGGTGTATTAAATGGTTATTCAGTGCCTGCAAAATGTGTTCACGGCTGTAATTATTTTTACTTCATTGTGGCTGCCACTAGTTGAACTTTGGCTAGTTGTCAGTCTAAAACTGGATGTTAAGATTGTTAGTAAGTTTGTAAAAATGCTTAACAACATTTTGTAAAATTGCACAACTTAAAAAAAATTGCACAAACAAATTAAAAGTCATGGTACTGCCAAGGACCGAGACCCTGGATCCGTGGAGATCATAGAGATCATATCAATACACATATTATAGTATTTGTATTGATACACACATTGAGGTTTTGACGGGAAGAATGATGCGCTAATTCCAAAAAGAGGAAGTTTTTGCGAAATTTTACCTTGTAGTATTTTTTATCATAGCGAAAAAACAGAAGTTTCTCGTAATACCATCCATATCCACCATAAAGATATCAAATATGTCACTGTAGCTTTTTGAAGTGAAAACTTCTTTAGCGGCGTTGCGCATTTTTTTGGAATGGGTAAAAACATCTAAACTCGCGTCAGGACATGTGACCTGATCGAAACATCGTAAGACGGTGCTGGGCACTTGCGCGATTGTGTTGTCATATTTGTGCACGGTAGCGCAATAAATGAATATTATATTCTATCACATACATGATAGCACTTTCATATTGACAATTAAAGCAATTCGTGCAAAATATTCTCTAACCATTCCAAAATATCAAAAATGCACAACGTTAATATTCAAGTTTTCACTTCTGCCGGCACTCCTGGAGTGCAACCTGTCATTTTTTTTATGTGAGAGTAACAAACAAACAACAACAAAAACTATGGACATCAAGTGAAAAAATCTCAACATTAATTTTTTTGAAAGTTTTGTCGCGACTTTTATCTATAAGCTTCTTGGCCATCACGCTTGCGTTGTGGTTACATCTATTAGTTTTTAATTTAAGGTGCTCTATCTAACCTCTAGTTTCTTATATAATTTAAGTAACATTGTCAGTTGTCAACCATGCGAAACGTCTTTGATCTCCTAACCCACTTAACGAGGATAATCTTGGTATGAGCTTATTATCACGGTTAATATATTTTAATAAAATTAAAATACATCTATAACCGAGTCAATCATGCTTAGCCTATTGGAATCTATCAATAACAATTAAAATTTTTTCATAATCAATACGATACTACATATTATACTTCATTTGTAAGCGAAGATATTCTTATTTTTAACCGACATTAAAAAGATGAAGGTTTTAGGTTTGGTTTCTTTCTGAACTGATTTTGAAACATTATTTTATTTGAAAGACCCAACATCCGTAATGACAAATCGATTTTGCATCTAGTAATGGAAACCCAGTGAAATCAAGGAAAATATCAATTTTTGTGTACGTAGATGGCTTACATTACGATATTGGCCTATAAACACCGTAGATGTTGTAGGTGCGTCGCTGTCTTCTATCGTCGCAAGGAGCTAGGCTATAAACGATACTGTCATTATGGCGGTACGGCGGAGGATCCCTACCTGGTTGAGTTGCAGTATGGCTATCACTACATATACTATCACCTGTGGTCTTGTTAGTGACCCATTTATCATTTGCTCGTCTCTTACGAGCTGCCTGGCAGAAAGGTAGACTGTCTATTATTTTTTTATGATATAGCAAGGCAAACAAGCAGACGGATTTCCTGATGGTAAGAAATTCACGCCGCCTAGAGACAGGGTTGTTAGGCTTCGAGCAAAAGTAAGTTTACCGACTACCTTACCCTCCGAACTGGAACACGTCATGACGTTATGGCGCCAGGAATAGGTAAGCCGGTGGTACCAATCCGGGCGAGTCGCTGCTAAACTCTACCATCTAGTCAGATGTCACGGTGTTAGAGACGGTTTTACGAGCTGCCTAGCAATTAAGGCAGATGATCTATTCTGCAAAGGAGCCCGGACCAACATGGTGTAGGAGAAGTGTAGAACGCTAATAGTTTTCAATAATAATGCCTATAAAGTACACTCAATCAATAAATAGAACATTAACCACACTACTATGCATTTGAAGCACAAATGTACTGATGATAACGATAAAAGATCACAGATGGCGCACCAAACTGTTTGAAAATAAAGTAGTTGGTCTTGAGAAATGAAGATGACGTTTTTATCAACAAGAAATTAATTTATTATGGCCGAATTTCGACCAACGTGCGACCGCTAGTATACATAAAAATGTAACCTTATTTCTTGTAGTCATAACCTCGCGCCTGAACAGATTTATCAATTTGGCTAGTTCTTGTTTTGTTGTATTTTTTAGAAAAAGTTTTTTATGGAAACAAAAAGTAAAAAAATTGCAGGGCAAATGGGAAAATGCTTTAATCTATACAAACTGCTAGTAGCTAATAATGTCAAGCAACACACAAAGTTTACCGTATCGCCTAGTTTTTTGTATATTTTAATTAATAAAATATTCCATCGCCTTAAGAGATTCATTCATTCCTTTAGATCGATATCGTTATATATCTTAAGCGTATCGATCAGTTATAATTATGCCATATTGCACTTTCTTTATATTAGCACCAGAGCATATCCGTCATCATATTCAACTCTTCTTTACTATCGCTAAAACTCTATAAATAGGTATAGAACATAAGTGTACCTGTATTGGAATACATTCATGAATAGCCTACTAGCAGCTCACTATAGTGTTTTTGTCAGAATTTGGGTTTGTCATTTTAATGTAGCATGAGCTTTTTTATGATATTTGAAGGCAAACAAGCTGACGGATTTCCTGATGGTAAGAAATTTACGTCGCCGAGAGACACCAAAGGTGGTAAAATGCGTTGCCAAATTAAGTTTACCGGCTACCTCAGCCTCTAAACCGGAACACGTCAACGGCAAGAGCTGACCTTATTACGACAGGAATAGCTAAGGCGGTGGTACCAATACGGGAGAGTTGCTGAGATACTCTTCCACCTCGTCAGAAGTAATGGTGCTAGTGACGGTAAGCCTATGCTCGCCTTTTGCGAGATGCCTAGCAAGAAGAGCTTCTTAAAAGGAGCTCGGACCAACACGAGGAGCACGCAGTTGCAATTTATTATCGAAGCTAAATTTCATTAAAATCAGTAAAGTAATAGCTGAGATATTTTCAATTACCTTTAGTAGCAGACCTTTACTACCCAGACGCGAGAGCGAAAGTAAAAATTAGCTACAATAAACTTATATGGCTAAAATACTGCAATTTGGTCCAAAAAATTATGTTTTTAACCTTGTTTAATATGTGTGTACCAACATTAAGGAAAAAGTATTCTATTCTATTCTGTACTATATCCGGAACGTGCTGGAAATAATAATAGCATCCTTAAGTATACAAGGACTGCCACGAGAAAATACTAGTAATAAAGTACCTATACTGGAAACTATTATCCTTCTTCATTATATATTTTACTAAGCAGGAAAAGTCTTAGCCGTTGTTTATGGTTTTTTACACATATCTAGCTGTCTCAGCGAATTTCGTACCTCAACGTGTCACCCGTGCTAGAATTTATTTTCAATTGAGTTTAATACTATTAGGAGTTAGTATCTGACTAGACTTGGCTAGCTAAGCAGAGGCACGATGACGATATGTTTGTTTGTTACTCCTTCACTCAAAAACGGCTTGCTGAGGTTTCTTTGTTTTTTTTTTTGCATAATAATCTTATGACGTAACTGACTTTGA
This sequence comes from Calephelis nemesis, assembly GCA_002245505.1. NCBI lineage: Eukaryota > Metazoa > Arthropoda > Insecta > Lepidoptera > Riodinidae > Calephelis > Calephelis nemesis. The sequence continues at coordinate 84,794 of NJDD01000283.1, forward strand.
AACAAATTGCTTTGTGGGGACGTCTTAAAGCAATTTCAACCCAACCAAATAGTTGTAATTATAAAGTCTTAAAATAATAAAATGTTATGGTATCATAAAAGTTTTTCATCTGACTACTAAACAGCTTCTATAATTTGATAGTAAACGAATCGTCAGTGAAAAACATAATAAAATAAAACTGTGACAAAATTTTGGTGAACGAAACGTCAGCAAGTCGCAAAAACAGCTAAACTAAGTTTTTTTTTATTGCATTCGCAGACTCTACAAAAGAATGTGTGGTCCACAAAAAAAGCACTAAGGATAAAAGAGGTCAAGTCAAAGACCTCTTATGCCCTCTGGTTTATTTTATAGGTTAAATTTTATTGTCAAATAACAAAATCAATTTTCTTTAAATCTAATCTTGGTGTTCGAATGTATTGATTAGATGGCTCCGCTCATATGGCAGATTGGCCCGTGGTACATTAATCTTTTTCTTACATAAAAGTTGTTTACAAACTAAACACATATTAATAAGGAATAGGAGATATGTCTTTTAAAGTAACAAACAGATTTAGTAAAGCAAATTAAATGTTAATGTTTTTTAATATTAGTAACAATTACATATGCTTATGGCCTTAATTTTTGCCGTAACCCAACGACGCACCAGGATCATCTGAGTTACTAGTACAAACATAAAAGTTAGTTTTTTAATTACTTTTTTGCTTAGAAACACATTCAGTTGAAGTAAACATTAATGCCTTTTGAAATAAATTGAAATTAAATTTTCGTGTTTTAGATGTAAAGAGCGACGATGATAAGAGACTTGTGGTCTTAAATAAGCCAACGACGCGCCAGTAACATTTGTATTATTGGTACACGTACACAC